>CAKNXH010001765.1:306868-414336 GCA_932178445.1 Andricus quercusramuli
AATATTATTGAGTGCTAGAAAAAAATGCAATAAATATTTTTAGAAATCCTTCTTTCAGTTTCAAGATATTAGTAAGGAAAATAAGCTCTCCAAATTTCATCAATTTATCTGCAACCGTTTTCTAGTTATCGTGTTCACAAAAAAGCGTGACATCCACACATCCATTCGCACATCCACACACACACACACATCCGGACAATTGCTTAGAACATTGTATTAGACATTTTTAAATTTGGGAGGGTTTAATTAAATAAATTTAAAAATTTTGGAAAATGTTACCATTACAAAACTTTCTCTATGAGGAAGCCAAAGTAACAAATTTCAGAACAAAGTGCTAATTTTTTAGCATCATTCTAAAAGAATATTGTAATTGATAAAAATAAATGGTTGAAATAATTGGTTCTGTTAGATTTAATTGATTATTGCCTCGCTCTAACTGGAAAGTTAAAAACAAGTTGAACAATTCGGAAAAAAATTGAACTTTCTAACTCTATTCTAAGAGAAAATTGCTATAAACAATAACAAATTGTTTAATAAATGTATATCAACCTATGATCATCATTAAAAAGTAGTATTTCATGTATTATGAAAAATTTGTATTTAAGAAACGCAAAAAATCATAATTAGGGTCAAAAACTCGCATAACCCTATTTTTCACATATGGGATTTTATAGCACCCCATAAAACAAAATGACGTGGTCGGTATTAGAAGACTGATTATTTATTCGTATTTTATGGCTCATCATGAAGATAAATGTTGAGTGTTAACTCGATTCATCTAATATTGACGATTTTAAATAAAATAAGATAAACTACTTTTTTCCTTATGGAAAATACGTCTTAAACTTCATGGGACTTGCAGAATCTCTATAAAACATTTTTTTGAAAAGGCATTTTTCGTGGATTCAAACAAATTTGGAAAAAATATGCATGATGATTTAAAGAAAACAAATTTGGACCACGCTAGTAATCATTGAATCAAACTCTTAAATGAAAAATTCTTACCAATATTCCAACGATTATTGAAAGGAATCTATCGCCTTTTTATTGCACGCCTAATATGTTTTTATTGCACGCCTAATATGTATTTTAATCAGTTCTTAGTCTCGGCTCTTTGTCTTTGTCCTCGTGGCAATACTTTATCCGTAAAAAGACGAGCTGCTAGTTTGGTAATTTTGAGCCGCTCTCTGTACCACAAGAATAGGACCAGTTCCCCGGAGGGCGTCATGTTCGCTTTGACGGTGAAATATTAGAGAAAAAGTATTGTCCCTTTGTAAAAGGTATCTTCTCACCAAGGGACTTTTCTCCGATATTTTTCTAACATTTTACTTCTTTATTGTTATAACAAGCTGCTGAGAAAAAATGCATTGCCAATAAAATAAAAATAAAAATTAGGACACGAGTATGCTGTCTCGATAATGAGGTTTAAAATATAATACGTGAGGCAAAAATAGATCCTTCAGTAACGCGGACGTGATACTTTTTTCTTACTAATGAACTGTAATGAATAATTATTTAATTCAGTTAACAATGGTTGTTCACAGTCTGCGAGAGTATAATTAGATGAATTAAAAAGGAATTACTGAGAACTGAAATCTCGCCAGAGCAAGGTATAATCGTTATGTCTAATTACTTCTATTTTTAATTAACTCAATAAGCTTTCTTTATCTTCTTTGTAATTTAAAGACATTAATGGATGTATTCAGACTACAGAATTGCTGTAAATGAGGAAAACATTAGATTTCAAAGATAGCAAGTAGTATAGTCAATATTCAGTCGGACGAAAATGAGTTACATGGACGAAGAAATACAATTGCAGGATTTGAAGTTGAATTTTTGTTCATGAATTCACTATTCTAAATGGTGAACCCTTTCATACATTGCAGATTTATAGAAAAATAAGTGAGAATTTTAAAATAGATTCTACATTATTTAAATAGGCTAAATAATTCACAATGAACAAATCATTCGGAAATGATGCTGATATTTATTATTATTATTATAAAAATACAATAATTGATCTCAGCGTCAACGTTAAATGTTCAATAATGGTATTTTTCTTTAAATACAAGAGATTACTTAACCCTTCAACGGCCACTGTTGCAGCTGAGTAACATTCACTGTTTTCGATTTTCCTAATTTTCAGAAAATTGTAAGAATTAAATTTTTTGTTGTTGCAAAAATCGATCAGAAAAATACCATACATAATTCCTGAATATTTTCAGAATTTTCATTCAACGGGATCAGGGCTTGGCCGTTAAAGGGTTAAATATTATTTTCACCAACGTTTTATGAATGCTCGTTTCAGACCTTTATTCCTCTTTTCTAAAATTAAAAAATTCCTCAATTAAAGAGTGCTAAAAAAATTTAATAATTCACAATTTCACAGGAGACTTTAATAAATCTATTTCAGAATTTAATTTCAAGTAATTTGAGTTAAACGACATTTCTCGTATGCTGCCTTCCGGAAGATATTCGTTACCGTTTTAACAGATTAATGTTTTGCTCGAGTTCTCGTCGCCCTTAATTCTTGGGCAAGAGAACGTAAATATTTGGAACACTCATCTGCATTAATTTAATTTTCAGATATAAATGATGAAAAATGCTTAATTTTTTTTAAGAAAACAGTACATTACGAAAGAGCAAAAACGTAATTTACATCTTAATCTTTTCAACTTCAATGGCAGGAAAATAAATATGGCATTAAATGAAAGATCCTTTTCTTCATAAATATTCATCTCCATTTTTTAAATCAAATAATAAAAAGTTGACCCGAATTATAGTTAATCAATTTTATGGAACATTTTATGTTAATTTTAAAAATTAAAAAAAGGATGAGCGCGTATAGAAATTTCTACTCTCTAAAAAGCAAAACGGCGAATTCACAGATATATAATATTTCATATATCATATTTCCCCTAGAGAACAAAAGTGATTTTTTGCTCCTATTCATGTTACATCATTCGAAAAGCGGTATCCTGTACAGCACCGGAATGTCCAATTTTTGTCCCAAGATATTTTATGGATATCCTATAGACACCTACTGCATATTTTTGGCATATGCCTACATTTTTAGAATCTTCATTCAAACATTTGAATATCCCAGAAACGCCTGAAAAATCATGGGATGTCGTATGAATAGCCCAGAAATATTCAAATGTGCAACGTAAGATATCTAGAAAATTCCGTTATCTCACTTGGACATGAAATACAACAGAAAAGTCCAAACACATTCCAGGATATTTGTTAAATATCCTGGAACTTTCCTTTAATTTGAAAGTCTGGCCGTTATATGGAATCTGAATGAACAGTAGGCTAGGTCAAAAATAAAAAATTCTGCAATTCGAAATCGCTTCAGCACGAAAAAGTAGCGTATTGGGATCCTGAAAAGTGTAATTAATTTAGAATCGATAAACATACAATTTGATCACCTAGGCTGAAAAAAAATGGTAAAAAAATTTATTTTCTGGTGAGTTTTTAAATTTTGGCGACTTTCAATTTTTTTATATACCTAGCAGTCACAAAAGTCTTTTAAATTTTTTGCAGATTTTAATTAATTAATTTCTAAGAGACAATTCTTTTTTTCGGGTACTTGAAAACTTTAGAGTGACAAAGATGCAATGGGGAAAAATCATTAAGACCCAGGAATCGAAATTAGAATTACAATAATACAGAATTATTTTCGACTGTTTTCTACCGTGTGTTTAAAAATCCAACATGCTCGCAAAATTTTAAAAACGACAAATGAAGGAAATAGTTCTATTAAATATAGATTTCTAAAAATTTTAAATATGCTGTAATTCTGTTTTCGACTCCTCAGAAAGAATTTCAAACCACAAGTTACAAAGATCATTCCATTAAATATACAAATAAAAAAATTATAATTCGCTGTTTTTCCAATTTCTATCCCTGGATCTTGGTGATTTTTTCCCTACTTTGTTTTCTTCCTAGAATTTCTCATTTTCGAAAAACCCTTGTTGCATTTCCCTCGCGTTTAATGTTCCTTATTTTCTCAAACATTTTCAATTTTACTTTTGAAGTTTTTGCACTTGTGAACCTCTTAAGAAATATAATGTTATGGGACTTTTATAAATAATTGGTGCTCATGTGAATTATTTCTATTAACTCGAAAAATTAAAAAACTCTGAGTAGCGATATATATTGTAGATTTGAAGGTACCTAATATTCTTCATAAATAATTCAATGTCCGTAAATTTTATTCCCTATTCTTAGACATAAAAATTAGGATTCTTTTCGTACGTCTTAAGGTTTCTACAAAATTTACTTCGTATGATTTATGAAGCTTTCTGGCCAGCACTACCATTAAGAAAATTCATAGTATAACAATGAAATTAAAAATCTGGAGACACAATTAAATAGCGCCTGAAAAATTATTTCTATAGAAAATGTTATCTATATTTTGCATGCACATTCAATAAATCATTTTTTTTCAGTTCAAATGAATTAAGCTCAACTTTTTTCTGTGCAAATTCGATGAATATCCTGCAGTCGTGATGAAATATTCATCCCCGCTGGAAAAATGATGTCGAGTTTTTAAAAAGAGGCGTGAGTTCAGAAAATAGAATGTGTGTGCCACACTAGTCTGAATGTTTCTATTTAATATTTATGCAACCTTGTTACACGAATAACTACTTTTTTGACATTCGGAATCCAAATTTCGCCACTTTTCATGCACATCTATTTTTCGCACCTTTTTCCCCCTACTTGTTGCAATGATAATGTAGATACTTAAAGGGTGGTATGGTATAAAGGATATTTTAGCGCTGAATGATGGTGAAAAAAATTGGTTTAGACAAATGAATCAGTTCAGAGTAATTCAGCGGGATACATAGTACGTGGTAACGCCTAGAAAACATCTGTCACCGCTCAAGATAGATGGAAAAAACGTTTTTCTCAATATAATGATCTTAAAGTAAAAGGTTCAAAGTCTAATCTGAATCCTATTAGAAGTATCTAAAATGTCAGGTTTCGTCGGGCTTTTGGAAATGGCTAGAAACGAGTATAATTTCATTTTCTCGAAAATTTGACGCTTTCGAATTCGGATTAAGCAACCGAAAATCTACGATCAAACACCTACTTTTGGTTTCAGTACATTTAATAAATTTTTTGGTGGGCCTTTGGTTTTTTGGCTTAATCGTAAGAACAAGTTAGAAAAAATTCCTTTCGCGAGGATGTGTATCTAAATTTTATAAAATTTTGTTTCCAATGATCTTCTTACCAACAAATATTCACGGAGAAAAATGGATGTTTAAATGTAGATGTTCAATGTAGATGTTGTACTGCCTAAAATACAGATATTCATGCCAAACATCTACTATCTTTCTGAGATGTTAGATGTAAAAATACATTCAGATGTTAAAATCGTCTGAGCGTATGCGCATCGCGCATTGGAATTTCACGACTATATTTTCACGGCTATATAATTTCGATATTACAATTATAAAATATTATATTTTATGACCACTTTCCAAGAATAAAAATTAGCCATCCTCAATTAAAATTGGATAACGACTTTCGTATGTCTACATGATACACGATATTGACTCGAACACATTTGACCATTTGACAACATATTTGTAAATTCATAATATATTATGAGTTTACGTAACCTCAAATAGATAGAAATTTAAATGCAGATTACAGATCATTCGTTCTCGCAGCTTACTTACCCCGTTATTATGTTTTATTTTGAATTAAAAATATTAAACATAACCTCATTTAGACTGAATGTATCATCTGATCGACATTTCATACCGTTCATCTGGGTTTCGTTCATATACGAACATTTAAGTTTAGTTTTAAATTTACAAATAAGTTAACAATTAATTTCCTAAATTCTCGGAAATAAGTGAATTCTTTAAATATTTACAGCCGTTATTCGACATAACCGTACATGTAATATTTCGGATATTTCAGGTTGAACATTTTGGATGTTACAGAGTAATATCTCACTTTTTAAGGTCTACAGATACTATCTTCGAACATCTAGATTGTTGTCCTAAAGTTAAATATAAAATATGTTAACCCTGAAGATTTAGATGTTACGTTTAAACATCCATTTTTCTCCGTGTGGGTTTATCCCTTACGCCATACCACATAAAAATATCTTTTGTTTACCCGTAATCAGTATATGTAATTTATTCTACAGTGTTCTTTATTGTAAACCCAAATACAAATTTTTTTTCTTCATTTTTTCAGATATCGAAAATGCTATTTTTAAAATCGATGATGTACATATAATTGTGGTATTGGCAATAATTCATTGTGCAATGTCCTGCGGGGGGGGGGGAGGGGGGCACGACAGCCCATGCACTGGAGCTAATGGTTCCCAAGGCAGTTGTTGTGGAGGCATGTATTGTCACAAGAATACAATCTTTTAGGTACAAGAACATCCTTACTACGATCCTGGTAAATAACTGATGTACGAGGATGTACTAAGATGATCATTAAAGAAACTGATATCTCACTAAATAAAGCATTAAAATGTTCCACAAAGTAAATTAATCAATTCTAGAACTAAATAGTGATTTCCCTACTTATAGTCTATTACTGAGAAATTATAGCCATGCTTGAAATCTGTTGTGCATCCCATCTAATGAAATCCAGTAAACTTCGTAGAGATCCCATGAAATATTTCAACATTTTTGCTTATTTTACAAATTCCTGTGATTTACTGGAAAGACATGTCCAGTGGTACATCGAAGTGTTGCACGTGTTTTGAATTTGCGGGAAGTGATTCCCTGTGAAGAATCTTCCTGCGTAGATATTTTCTTTTCGTCAGGTATAGAGACTGAAAGTTGTGCTTTTTCCTTCGATGTGCCTCTACGATGAACAATGTTTATATTGTAATCAGCTTACCAATCCACAGTACGAACTTGGATTTCTGTCAACATTTATTTTTTCACACTAAATATAAAGGGGTCAATACCATTCCCAACAGAATTCCCCTAGGATTTACTGTTTCTTCAAAATAAATAGATAAACTGAATGAAAAAATGTAGTTCATTTAGTAATTTTATGTAGTCGATTCACATTATTGCGGAGCACAATAAGTAATTTTAAACTTGAAAGTAGGCGAAAATGATGCTGAAAACTTAAAAAGGAATGAATAGTTTGAAAAAGAGTTTCTTATTGCCGATTTTTGGATTTTGGATAAAAAAATCTGGAGACACAATCAAATAGAGCAGGGAATACTAATTTCTACATTCAATGCATGTTATCTACATTTTACATACACATTAATTCTTTAAATAATTCTTCAATATTTTATTTCATGAGTTCCTTGACTATATATTCTATCGGCGTGCTAAGAAAAATGGTGATGGGTATTCATTTTGGCGACAATTTTAGAAAATAGGCTAGACAAGTAACTGCACACATTTCCGAAACTTGTTGAATTAATAATGTAGATACTTTGTATCTTTATTTGTTTCACTCAGCCCTTGTATGTTAATACCTTCACTCACTCTTGTTTTTAGCCACTGGACCCTTTTCCTCAGGTGTGGATAATTAGTTACTAAATTATTTGAAATCGTTAAAATACGAATTTTGACAACTTTTTTCTCATCCAATTGTTATTCTCATGTCATCAAGTAAACATGTGCTCTTCATTTCGTTTCCAGATAACGAACATTCTATATTCAAAATCTATGATAACCATACGTGTGGTATTGACACTAATTTATATTGCAATGGCTTCCTATGCGACGGGGTCGACTACATATGTACTGCACCTGAAGGTTTGCAAGACAGCTGTTGTAGACATACTAAGATCATTATCAAATCATTAACAAGAATAAGAACGTACTAAATGAAGCGTTTAAATGTTTCAAATAATGAATTATCAAATTCTAGAACTAAATTGTGAGTTTTTTACTTACTCCTTTATCACGGAGTTCTAGCCGCTACTAAAATCTGTTGTGCAACCCCCAGTGAAATTCTGTAAAATTCGTTGAAATACCTTTAAATATTATAACAATTTCGCTTATTTTAAACCTGGAGTCTTCTTAAATGACACGTTCTGTGGTGCTTCGAAGCAACTCATACGTGTTTTAGATTGAAAAGTGATTTCAAGCGAAGAATTTTCTCGGGAAGACATATCTGGAAATTAATAAATAAAAAATTGTACTTTTTGTTCAATGTGCTGCTACCATGAACGATAAATCTATTAATGGCTGATTTGAATGAAATTGAGGGAATTGCTTCTCTATGCCCAATTCCTTTTCAAATCATGCAGAGAGGTCCAGCTTATAGCGTCCGAAATAAATCGATACTGAAATATGCCATTCTACCATGGGAACAAAGGGACGATTAACTCGTGTAAATTGTATGTGAAAACTTACAATTATGTCTAACTAACAGTTTACCCGAGTAAATTATCAGTTTATATACTCATTGTGCAATGTGTTTCATATCTGATCAATTTCAGTACATATTTTATCACATGTACGTCGTCTAAATTCATTTTGCGTCGCGCCTGCGCAATGACACAAATCCGTACAGTCATACACGCACATATTATCAGTATTTTGCTGATTGTACAAAACCCGTTCATTAAATTTTCAGAAAAAACTATACACCAACTACGTCATTTGTCATTTTTTATAGTTACTTCACATAGTTCGATAGAACATGAATTCTTTCATAGTTTATAAAATGTACATCCAAATATATGAAGATGTACGAAAAATAAAGCATTTGAAAAAGGTTACATCTCTTGACATTTGAAAGGTTATTTCAATAGCTCGCAAGTCCTCAAACAATTTTTTGTTTGCTAAGAGCTGAAATACAAGTCACTTTAATTTCAAATTAGAATGATTTATTTAAATATAGATTTCTCTGACACACTAAGCGGGACCTTTTTGCATGATTTAAAATGGAATCGGTCATAGAGAAAGAATTCCCTAATTCCATTCAAATTAACATATTAAGCAAAACTATTAAAAATTGTAATAGATTTCAACGGATTTCACTTGCGGGAAAGGTGTATATAAGAGATATTGGGATTGGTTTTAACCCCTTTATAACGCGATATGCGAAAAAAATCTAATTTAGTTCTAAAAATGATTAATTTATCATGTGGAAGATATTAAAGTTTTATTCAGTGAGCTTTTCGATTCTTCACTGAATCAACAATCATCATTCCAAGAATATCCCCGTACTGCATATTTTGTAGTCTTGCGACAGGATCGTAAAAGCAGCAGAGAAGAAGAAGCAGAAGCCCAAGAGGGATCATTCTTCTGACAATGCATGTCTATACAACAACTACCTTGAGAACCATTATCTCCACTACATGGGCTGTTGTGCCCTCCTCAGGACATTACACAGTAAATTAGTGCCAATACCACGAGCAGGATTATCATCGATTTTGAAGGCAGGATTTTCGTTGTCTGAAGAAAATGACGATATCTATGAAGATATCTATTTTTTCGCCTTTTTGGCCTCAGCTTGTTAAAATGATAATTATGTAGATACTTAAAACATTCATCTGTTTTTCCCAGACCACTCTTGTTTGTTTTTCTGTATCTGTTAAAAATATGTTTTTCTGTCCATAAAAATTATATGACGATGGGTCAATTTTTAATATTGTCCAGACAATGTTAAAAAATATGCATCTACGTCTTTTTAATGGCAGAACCAAATGATGGAATAGTCTTATTTGCACCCTTTAATGTAATCAAGATCCCCACTTATATAAAAACCCAGTCAGAGAAGAACTTAGATTCAATTGGGAGAAATGAAAAAATAGCAGAATCGCGGCAGAACTTTAGTTTTGATAAATGTCAATTTTTAGTTTCAATTAACACTGAAAGTGTTAAAGAATATCATTAGTCAAAATTCATGAAGTGTGTTAATGCGAATAGTCGTGAAAATTCTTTTTTAAAAATCTATGATAACAATGTTTGTTACATTGGCATTGATTTATTGTACAATGGTTTGCGACGTGTTCAACACTGGATGTATTAGACTTAATGGCTTTCTTTGTCAGAAGAATTACCCCTTCTTCCTGAAACAACGTTGTAATAATGCATTATAGAAAGTAACTGCTAAATATGTAGCACGAAAATAAAAATTCACTGAATAGAACGTTAAAATGTTCCGCATAATGAATAAATAAATTGTAGAAAGAAGTTGTGATTTTTTATCCTACTGTTCGTCGATAAGTTATGACTAATTTAAAAATCTGTTGTATGACCCACATTTTCACTTACTTTAATTTGTCCGGAATAAGAGTATTATAAGACCGACTCTATTTCGAATCATTCAGAGAGTTCTGGCTTAGAGTGACAAAATAAATTGATAATCTTTACTTCAATGACGTAAATATTACAAAATAAATTCTGAGATTGATGAAATGTGAAAAGCGTAGCATGAAGGCGCATATGCGTAAGTAAGTTACAATTAAATACTTTTAATTTACTATTTCTACGAGTTAATTGTTATTGAGTATTATCCCACATACAACGCTTTTCACGATTTTGGCATGTACACTTAATATTTTTGATTTAAAACCTTATTTAAGAATTATTTGATGACATGTATTAAAAAAAACCACATACTTAAAGCTTTTGGTCAGAAGAAATTAACTGATAACAAGATACGTGGTTCCTCCTCGGAAAATGGTCTCTTTAACGGAAAGAATTCAAAAAGTGGATTTAATAGGAAACTTTACTCTTAAAATTTTCAAACTAACTACCGCCATTCTTTGGTTTTTCAACATTTCTGTATTTTCTTCAGGTCATCCTTCAGATAGAAAATGTTCTCATGATTCGAAAAAATATATACAAATATTAAAATGTGGTCGAAAAATGAAGAATTAAAAAAATGGAATTTTTTTGACAATCACTGTAAAAATTGGAGCTCTGTTTTTCACGTTATCATTGGCTATCATTGACTGTTTTTCTTATTCTCATTGTTGTAGCTGAAATGAGCCCTTAAATAATGTTTTATTTTGACAATGATAGGTTAACTTCAGTAGTTCGTAAGTCCTCAAACGAATTTCTTTCTAATAGCTGAAATACGTTTCCCTTTATTTTTATTGCTGAATGACATATGCTTCAGTATACGTTTATTTCCTTTATTCATTCGAATTATAAACATAAGAAAAAAAGTTGAAAGACTTAAAAGGATTTCAATGGATTTTACAGGATTTCATTGGCGGATGTACAGCAGGTTTTAAGAGTCGTAATAATCGCTTTATACTGAGCTAAGTAAAAAAACCACAATTTCGATCTACAATTTATTAATTCATTTTGTGGAACATTTCAACGTTCTATTTGGTGAGTTTTTCGATTCTTCAATGATTCAATAGTCATCTTAGAATATCCTCATACTGCACATTTAGCAGTTATTTGCCGGGATTATAATAGCAACGTCCTTTTGCCCACGTGGGATCATTCTTCTGGCAATGCATGCCTCCACAACAATTGCCTTGAGAACCATTAGCTCCTAGACAAGGTTTGTCGAACTCTTGGCAGGCCATTGTACAATAAATGAGTGCCAATACTACAAGTACAATAATCGTAGATTTTGAAGACAGCATTTTTGTTATCTGAAAAACATAAAGAACGCAAGTTTATTCAAGTTTCCAATGAAGAACACCTCAGAATATATTTAAATTGATAACTTTATAACAAGTTGTACATTTTCACAAATGTGTCATGGATATTTGCATTAGTTCTTTCAATATGAATTTTGAATAATCACTTCATGAAATATTTTAAAAAGTTTTTGCATGGTTTAGGATCGTGGCCACAAAAAAAATGTTTAGGGGTGGGGGGCATTCACAGCAGCATACCCGTACACACTCAGAAAATTATATGTATATGATTAAGTAATTTTTTGTGGGGACTCAACCCTCTTTATCCCCTCCAGCCCTCCCTGGCTACACCCTTGACATGGGCCGAGAGAGAAAGAAAAAAGCGTTTGTAGTTTCTACATTATCATTTCAACAATTTGGGGGAAACTGCCGCAAAATATAGGTATTGTTCACTGCTCAAATGTTGCATAGAAATAATTCTGTCATGCTCTGTTTGATGTTTCCTCTTGATTTTCGATTTCGTTTTTATTGTATGTCCATTTTCTTAAATTGTGTTATCGGCCAGAAAGTTTCATAAATAATACGGCGCAAAATTTACAGAAATCTTCTAACATAAGGAAAGTGAACATTCTTGTGAGTTAAGAATTAGAAATAGAATTAGCAGACTTCTTAATACATATTTGTAAACTGTATGTATCTTAAAATCTACACTATTTGTCGTTGCTTATAACTTTTGGGTTATTCAAATTAACACAGAAAAAACAGCAGTAAATTGTTGTTGCGGGTAATTTTCAAGTATATAATTTGAATTTTCTCTCATTGAAACAAAACAAGATTCAATCATTTTGACATGGCAACTATTTACCATGTGGTGTGCAAATTTTAACATGCACAGATAATTTTTGTTGCAGGTAAAGATTACTCTAAAATCGCTGTGAAGATTATATTTTGTTTTTTCCGTCAATACAAAGGATTCATATGAATACCAATTATTTATGAAAGTATGCTAACTATATTTCTTGAAAGGCTCATAAGTAAAAATACTTTGAAGGTAAAACTAAAAACATTTGGAAAAAGAAGAAATATTAAACTCTTGCGTAGCTTAGTGCTTAGACCAATCGACCGGCCATCAAAAGATCTGCTGGGTTCGAATCCCAGGGTAGTCGTGAGCATGATATTTTTTTTCAAAAAGTGTGAAGATTTAATTTTCAGAGCAATACACTTCTAATATTTTTACATAGCGATAGATTATTCTGCAATTTGGCTTTGTGATTTTTTTTGTGTCGTCAAGGAAAGCTTCGGAAAACAGAAGACACAAAGGAGAAAAAGTGTTTCGGGTGAACGCGTTGAGGTAATTTTGGCACGAGAAAAATAGTGAGCGGCATGGATAAACTTAAAATTATCGAATGCAAGGGTAATCTTTTCATTTTAACCATGCTGATCTTTATTTTTTATGTACGGAGATTACGGTAGCGCGTTCATCACCTAAAAAACTTTTTGCCTTTTGTTTTTTCTGTGAGTACACCGAAAAAATCTATTAAAATTGACTATTGAATATTTATATACGTACTTGATAAGCTGATAACTTGACTATAGCTCTGGATAGTATGAACTGGTGGTTCCAATACGTTCCCTACTTATACAATGTCACAATGTGACACTCGGCAATACTAGACAATTAAAAAGCTATTCTTCAACAATTGTGTTCTTAAGTTTTCCTCATCGTTTATAATATGATAAGGAGAACTTGCAAATTATGTGATTGTCATTATCATTTTCCGGAAATAAACCGTAAGATGCTATTTTGCAACAATTTATTTTTCTACGTTTTCCTCGTCTTTTGTGATATGAAGAGGAAAACTTGGAAATTCCCCGATTTCGGTTATCTTGGTTATATTTTTCCGAAGACAGACAATGAAGAAGTTCTTTTGCAATAATTTTGTTCTAGGGTTTCCGGATATTTGGAGGAAAACTCGTTAAAAAATAAATTCGTGTAAAACATCTTTTTTATCGTATATATCTGAAAAATTATAAAGTTATTCACATCGATTTACACCAAATAATACGATTTATAGCTGTATGCAAGGCGAAAACTTGTCAAGAATAAAAAAAACTTTGAAGTAAAATTCGTCAACTGAAGATCCACGCAGAACGTGTTTCCAGATAAAACAGATATTTTACACTCCATACAAATCTTGATCGTTTTTTATATGTGTACACACAGAAAAAAGTTCCTGTTCCTGATTGAAGATCGTGAACCCATTTTTGGCTTAAGATAGAACAGGTTTTCTCAATTCAACATTTTTTTCTGTGGAAAATATTTTGAAACTAGAATATTGCTCGTTTTGCCAAGTTTTTTTTAATGACAGCAAATGCTGTCACTTGGTTAAAAGACGAAGCATTTGAGCATCGATGTATGGCTCGTGATAACAAATTTTAAACATTTGAGTCCCAGTTGATTTACTGATTTTTAATATTTAATATATTTTTAGTAATACAGGTGTGTATTTATTTAGGTCATCGACAAATATATAGTGTTAATATTTTCTATTTAAAATCATGCAAAACATATTACTCAGTAGGTAAGTAGTCCACTTGAAAAAAAAACATCTTGCTAAAAGCTAGTGAGATTACAGGAAATTAGGGAAAAGACGTCCACTCAGAGTTTACATGAGAAGCTGTGTAAATGATGAAAATGCTGCTGAATTATCTAGAAAGTAGTACACTACGCTCAGATTGAATTTCAGACTGCTTTAGCTTGGAAAGTTTCACCAGCTTTTACGAGTGCTTCCATCCTTGAATGTTGTATTTATCTTTTTTTCCTCTTTCCCCAGTTTACAAAATGTTTTCTCCTAAGTCACCATTCACTTATTTCGAAGCTCATCATCCATGAAATAATTTCATTAGAAGTTTTCTTGTTTCTGAAGAGAAACAATATCCATTAAGGGATTCTCGCCAATGTTTGATAAATAGTAATACTGATACTGCACTGGGGGGTAGATTAAATTGAAAATTCCAGGCAACTGTTTGATTCAATCACTTCCACTTTAATGACACTGTGCATAGAATGTAGCTGAACCGCAAAATTTGCAAATTGACTGAACCACGTTTATTAAACATCCGATTATTTTGAACTTCACTCAAGCGAATCAGAAATTATTGCAGTTATAGCTTCACTAACGAGAATGAATAAATACGGAGGTCAAATTTGAATTGAATAATCAATGCGCATTTAAATTCCAGTATCGTACAAAAAACGATTTCAGTTTAATCTGCAGAAATTATTACGATTTCATATTATAAATATTTCAGGTTCTTTGAACGTTATCAATTTAAAATAATGGCAGCTTGAAAAATAAAATTTCACATCATTTAAGGCTGGAACTTTCTTGCCGTTTAGATTCTTTAATTTCGAATGCTACAATGCATTGGGCTTCCTTTTTTAATTAATATTGATTTTAAAATTTTCTAATGTTTTGAATTCTATATAGTTTTTAATCTTGAACGTTTATTATTTCAAACCTGTTCATTCATAACGTTCAAGAATAAAAAATTGAATTTTTGATGGCTCTATTCCTAATTTTGCAATAAATATTCAAACTCTTTGAAATAAAAATCTTCCAAGATTTTAGTCTCTTTTCAATTTTATTTGATACATTTTGAATATTACACAGTCTTATATGTACATTCTAAAATTATGCATAGTTATATATTATCATATTTTAATTTTACAATTAAAAATATTAATTACAATATTATTACAATATTCCTTGAAATAAAGGTTAAATTTTATGTCCGCTTGGAATTATTCAACATTTTAAGGCACCACGATTAATCACCAAAATTAAGCAGCGCTTGGTTAGGTTATACTTCGATGGGAGCCATGGGAGCGACCATATTACGTGGAATGAATTTATCAGCTTTTAAACTGCCTTTATTCTCAAACTAATTGAATACGAGATAAAATATTCCAATCTAAAGCAGTCTCTTCTTAATTAACTCTTTATTTTAACTTTATATTCTTATTTATATAACCTTTGCTTTTAATTTTCGAGTTTCGGCTGAGAGCTTTAATTTCAAAAGTGGTATAATAATGACTGTGGGATAAGCTAAACAAATTTAAGCTATTATATCCCAATTATCTAGTCACCCCTTGGTAGATGTGAACATCATTTTATCAAACTCAACTCCTCTTATTAGTATTAATAGCCCCTTACTTATTCCTGCTTTATTATGCTTCCCTTATCTTCTCAGGGCTCGAATCGATATAATGTTTCACTTTTGCTTTATTTGGACGTGCTAACAGCACAGTATACAAGTTTTTAAATTAAGAAATCTCTCAACATAAAGTTCACTCATTACTTTACCATAATATGTGGTGTTTGTATGGACATAAAAATTCGTGAGGGGAAAATGGTTCTTCTACATTATACAGGATTTAAAAATGTATGAAGCTCTGTGTAACATCGTTATGAGAAAGGTCCATGGGAAAACACGTGCTTGAAAATTCGGACGTGGAGAGGAAATTCTATTTACGAGACGTTGTTAAAAGTTATGGGCTCATTTTTTAAACGAATTATATAGATAATTTATTTCCTGGAATAAAACTATGAGGTGGTACTATCTTTCTCGTATTCGGTTTTACAACATTTCGGTCAGAAAATATATTTGAGTTTATAGGCTAAAGTAGGTTGGGAAATTGTGTAAATGAGATCTACGAAGTGGCAGCTTTGTATTTTAAAATGAAAATAAAATTGTAATTTTCCAATGTTCCAGAGCGATTGTATTTCTTGAACAAGTTCGTTCAAAAACAATACAATATTAAATGCACTAACAAGGAAGACTTCACTTTTCTTCATTTTGACATATGTTGTAGCACTAAAAAATCTGAGAGGTACGTGTTTTTTTTTATCTGTCCGAATCGGGGTTTTGGGGATGAAAACCGCCCGAGAAAATTGGGGATTTTTCAACACGCGGTTAATTGTTTCTCATATTATAGCAGCGGTATTTTTCACAGTGAAACCAATTGAAAAAATTTTCTCACAGTAGGAAATGAAAAATGTGATTTTCTCAAATTTTTCGAAAAATTTTTAAGTGCGTGAACTACCCCAAAATTAGTTTTGATTACACAAAAATTGACAAACAGGAGTAAATTCAGTCCGAAAAATTTGGAAAATATGTATGTATTGAAAAGTAATTTTAGGGTAGTTCCCCCCCCCCCCCTAAAAATTGTTCGAAAAATTTTTTAATATATTTTGGATCTCTCATTGTACGGAATTTTTTCTTATTCGTTCCTGTTTCAAAGAGCTGCTTCATTTTAGAGAAACATAGTAAACTATACTTGAGGATTGTACCCCCTAGAAAATCATTTTGCATGAGGATTCAAAAACACGTAAACTTTATTTAATTATCGCGAGCAACATATACTTTTTTCCAAAATTTTCGGCCTGAATTTACTACTGTTTGGCAATTTTGTGTAATCAAAAAAAAATTTAGGGCAGTTCACCCCCCTAAACTTTTTTCGCAAAATTTAAGAAAACCACATTTCTAATCTCTCATCGTGAGAAAACGTTTCCAGTTGGTTTCATTGTGGAAGACACCGCTGCTATATGAGAAATAATTAACTGCGTATTTAAGACCTCAATTTTCGGGTGCCGTTTTCATCCCCAAAACGCCGATTTGGGCAGATAAGAAAAAACGGGCATCGCCTCCGTTTTTTCGAGTACTACAACATATGTCAGAATGAAGAAACTCAAAGGCGGATACCTACCTATTAGGTTTCCTTGTAAGATCACCATAATAAGACCCTTAAACTTACAATTTTTATGTAACATTCAAAGCATTCAAAATGCATAAATTACGTTTTAGTTAAGTCTCGAACACTCAATTCATGTATTGCTTCTCCCAAGAAGAAAACATAAGAAAATTCGTCAAATAACAAAAAGACAGAAAACTAGTAAATACCTAGAAATAAGAGCATGAAAGGAAATACAACACACTATCAGCGTATAATCATGTTTTCCACGAGTATGGCAGCTAAAAGTAATTTCCTGAAATCGTTTACGCTCGACGTCTGAGCTGCAGTCAAAATTGAAGATTTCAAATCCAACGAAGAGAACGAGAAAAGATGCCTCGAACACTGAATAATCAGATGGTAAGAAAATTTAAATGCAAAAGATGCAAGAACGACGACTAGTGTACTAAAGTACTAGTTTCAGAGAAAAAGAGAGATAAGATCGTCCAGAGAAGAAATAAGAAAGAAAGACAGATCTGGGTTGAGAGTAAATTTTTCCTCAGTGAAATTGATCGTCGTGAAAGCAAGCTTTTCCTCTCCATTCAACGATGGTAACTGCATAAACTATGCTATAAGAGAAAAGATGGTATGTTGGAAAATGTCGTTGGCCTAAAGAAGAATAGACGGATAAATGTTTCTTAGTTTGAATAGAATCAATAAGATTTCGGAAAACCGATTTCGAGAAACCAATTTCAAGGAGCCCAGACATGATAACATATTAACGGATAGAACACAATTTCTCGCAAGCTCTGCATTAAGTACATCGGTTGAGAAGAAGTTGTGCAAGTAATTTCCTCAAACACAAAACCGGCAAACAATATTTTTTATAAAAAATAACAGACTATCAGGGTTACTTAGTGAACCTGGTACCAACGTCGTTTGTAGAAATTTAAGTGAAACGAATATTCCAATACAACATTTTAAGCATATAAAAAAATGAGGCAACGAGAAAGATAATCAATTATTTCAATCCTGTACCATCACCTAATAAAAGTTTCGCAGATGACACAATATTAGTCTTCTTCATATCTGTCTGAACAAAATAGAATATGGAACTTGACACAGCAAACAGTATTTAAGCTTTCTTTCTATTAAAAACAGAATATACATAATTTTCTTCAAGAAAATGATTTTGGAAATCTACTCAACTTGTCACTCGATCATAAAAATTGTATCCATCCGATTATAACACGGAACTTGACACTGCAAACAGGATACAAACTACTTCCTCTCTATATTCAAATCAGAATATGCTTCATTTTTATCAATAAAAGGGTATCAGGATATCTACCTAACTTGCCTCTAAACCACGAAAATTGTATCCATCCGAATGATGAAAAAAAAAAATTAACCCGAATATAGAGGGTGGCCGAAGGTAGGTGATTCTACTGTACCAAGGTTGCAGAATTC
Source organism: Andricus quercusramuli (assembly GCA_932178445.1). Lineage (NCBI taxonomy): Eukaryota > Metazoa > Arthropoda > Insecta > Hymenoptera > Cynipidae > Andricus > Andricus quercusramuli. The sequence goes on from CAKNXH010001765.1 coordinate 325,633, forward strand.
ATTTCTTCCTGCATCTGCTCATTTCCTATCCCAACTTTATTATTCACATCTTCTGTATGTATAATTTGAGCAGCAATAATATATGACAAGGAACTTTTCTCAATACTTTACCAGCATTCTTTTTTTCTTTATCATTAATATTTTTAACTGCTGTTTGATTCCAATGTAGGCCACAGATAATTTCTATATCTCTACATTCTCATTCTCTCTGTATCATTATTTAAAATGATTAAGCTAAATCTTAGAGCTCAATCGGTTTTCATAATTTATTATCCTTTCTCAAGACAAATTGCTGTTTTGAGAATTGTTGCAATGCTATTCTGTTTTAAATTATCTAGTATCTCCACCGTCTCATACATTTCGCATATTAATTCATATAATTCATTCTGTATTTTCTCCCCCAAGTAACATAATAACTCAACTGGTAGTGCATCCTATCCTGTTGCCTCATTCCTTTTTCAATCTTTTAATTCTTTAATAGTCAGTGCTTGAAGCTTTTATTGTTTTCTTCATATAGGTATTTTATGATTTAAAGAGGTGAAAATTTAGTATTCGAACGAATCTTTTTATAGCTGGGTATGAGTTCTTTATTTTTTCTTTTATCAACATGAAATTAACTGATATACAGTATCACACGAAATTTGAAGGTATCATTTGTTTTTCAACGGTATTTATTTAATACGAAAAATTATATCATTATAAAAAAAACTGTAAAATTATTAGATAAGTTTGTATCAAATCGAATTGTTACCGTAATAAAATACCAATTAGATATGTTTGATCAGTGTGTTTAATTTATGGCATCAACCTGAAGAACATATTGACAATGAGAATTCAAACAAATCCGATGCTTTTTAAGTATGATTTTTTCATTCTTAAGTATTGATAGATATGAAGAGGTGCTTAGTTGTATTCTGTTTTAAGATATTCTCCAGTTATGATATAGATGAGGGATTTTGAAGATTGTTGTGATTTTCTTTGTATTTTTCTCCAAAGATACTGTTATATATATATATGAGCATTTCTGACATCGATGTTATTAGTTTGAATTGGACTAACAGATTGAATGTGTTTTTGCAAGCTTCTTATCAGCTCTAAATTAACTCAGGTTTTGACCACCAAGAAATCGTTCCAGTTGGTTACTTTAATATCGGATTTCCGTGAAAGTGATGAAAGTTATTTTCCGACATAATTTGAAGCCTATTCTGTTTCCCCATTCTTGCATTTAATCAACATCAACAAACATTTTGTTTCCGGTTAGAAGTGGAATATTAGTGGTGAGACTGGTAATTTGTCAGTTCTCCCCTGTTTCATACATTGCACAAAATTAATTGGTACAATTTGTCCTGCACCCTCTTCTCCATGTCTCATAATAACTCTATTGGTATGGTATCCGCTACTCGTATTTCATTTGTTTCTCTACAAATTTTCCAATACCAAATTTTTCAATTATGTGAACATCCCATCTTCCATTTCTTGTGTTTGTTTGTTTTAACTTTTTGAAAAATAACGCTTGTAATCTTTAACCTAGTGAACCTCTGCCACAGCACAATTTATTTGATATCTTACCATGTCTTAAGAAAATTTAATTAATGGCACAAAAAATTCAAAATATGCGAGGAACTGTGGCCTCTGTACTAGTACTGCTTGTACAAGAGGAAACGAGAAATGCAATCATTCAAAGAAAGGCCAGGCATGAGATCTGGGTTGATGGCACATGAAGCGTTTTCTCTCCATTCAACGTTGGTAACTGCATAAACAATACAATAAGAATAAAGAAGGTAGATGGAGGAATGGCATTGGGTGAAAGAAGGTTAGTCGGATGTTTCGTAATTGCAAAAGATTCCAAATGGGAAAAATGGGCTCAGGAGACAAATGGAAACTAGGGGTTGGAAGTACATTTACTGTGTTATATTTGATCGTCGAGTCAAACTGTGTTATCCTGTCTACCTATTTTCCCAACTGGATCGTTGCGTGAACTGTGTTTACGACAACTAGACATACTAAGAAGAAAGTATTATATTATCGCGAAAAGCGATTCGAGGGGTAGTTCACAAGGAAGAAAAGTATAAAGAATAAGGCAGAAGGGATTCCTGTAGCGAAATTGGATCGACTTTTTGCTGGAACGCATTTTGCTATGAATAATGCTCTGGAAGACGATTCCAAGCCAACCATAAAGTGCTTCTCGCAATAAGGAGTTCGTTCAGTTTATATAGTATCATTTCATCAGATTTTTTTATTAAGTTATATTTTATATATTACATCTATTCTATTCTTTACAATGTAAATGCTTACCACACTCTGAATCGTAGAATAAAAATCAGAAAAGTGAATTCCGATCTAGAAAAGGGAAGGGAAACGTTTTTATTTCAGTCTTAGGGTAGATTTATTTAATTTTTATTTAATTCAAATACTTGATTTGATGCATACTTGCAGAGGAATCAATAACTTATATGGGCCATTGCTGATTTGAAATTAAACCCTTCAAAATAAAATACGTAGGATATAAAGGCCAAGAATTCCGTCCCTCAAATTTCAAACCCTAAATTAAAATATTTTACAATTAACAAGTACAATATTAACAATTTATTATTATTTAATTTTCGAATGAAATCTATCAAAATTGAATATACTTCACACAGTTTTCAAAGTTGAATAATTTTAAGTTTGAAGAACTAAACCTTTTTTATAATCTCGTTTCCTAAATTTTTTGTTTGTAATATGTTAACGCGCATGTATGGATTCGACAACGAAATAGCTAGAAAGAAGATACTCACTTTCTTCAAAGTTGCAAATTGGATTTTTTATTACCACCCAATGTTAATAAAACGCGCTCCTCGAGCGAGAAAAAAACTTTCCCTCCATTTTTTCAGAACCTAATAATATTTTTTGATCATAACTTTTTTGTAACAATTTAGGAACTTCATAGCTAGAAATTAAACTTTCGATTTTTTTGAAATTGAAAACTGGATTTTTTGTCACTGTTCAAAGTTGAAAAAAGTTGAAAAATGTTGAAAAAAGTTGAACAAAGGAGTTTCTTAACTTTTTAAAATATAAATTCGATTTTTGAGAACATGTTTAGCCTTTCTCATAAAATCGCGAAAATGTGCACCGAGTAGAATCTGTTTCGTATTTTGCACGGAATCCTATCATACTTAAATCGATTTTAGTATGGCAATCTTCAGTACGAAAAATGCTCGAAATCCGTACTTTCTCGGTATAGTTCTTTTACGGTGGCGTCTGCTATTTTCGCATAGATCACATTGTATGTGTTACCTTCACAATATTTTATGCAAAAATGCCCCGTTTCTTGTGTCTATATCGCATGAAATTGTCTCTAGATATAAATTAAAGAATTTTGACTTGAATCGTTAAAAATTAGGGAAGTAAAACTGAATTGTTAAAAATTGAAAAAATTCAAATTAAAGTATTACAAATTTCACGATTTCAAAGTCGGGGTCTTAAGAGTGAGTCAGTCAGACAAGACACTATATTAATTTAATCATTTTGGTCAATAGATTTCCTAATCATTTTTTAAATTCCATTCAAATAAAGAATATAAAATATTCTATAATATTTTTTGAAAAAGAGTGTTTCCTCTTATCTTAAATAATTTACATTTGTATGACTAGCATTTATTCATTTTTGTTTTGAATTTGCAATAAGAATCAGGTGAATATTATTCTTTTATATACTTTAATTTATGGCTGTGAGAAGTAACATTTTTAATATTATATACATTTTAGTAATTGAATTTGAAAAAATGTTGTTATTAAATTTTTCTTACCACTCAAGTTGGTTCAAAAGAGTATGCACAGGAACTTACCTGAAACGTAGAAAAGAAATTCAAGTTAGAGAATATAATATGAATAATATAATTAGATTCTATGTAAGTTATTGCAAACTTATTTAAAACTTTTGAGCAATTCTTTATTACTACAACTCGAGGCCACTAAATTTTCAAATTCTCAAAATTTCTGATAACACAGTGTAAGTTTTAATACACAAGCATCGGAGAAAAATGGTTGGGAATTAGGCATTCATGACTGGTACAGTCCTCAACCCTTTTACAACCATTTTTTGTGTGTGGCAAAGGGGGGGGGGGATGTAAAAATTGGGAAAGAGGTCGGGATGTTTTCGATTTCTAAACGATCCCAACTGGAAGGGGGATGTATATGGCTTTGGGGGAACTTGTGGAAAAGTTCGAAAAAGGGTCAGGGGCCTGCGAGGCGTAGATGTCCCCTGATCGAAACATTTTCGAATTCGAAGGCACCCCGACTTCTCCCCCCCCCCCTATATCCTACGGCAACCGCACAAAAAACTGTTCAAAGGGTGTTGGGGGTTCCTACAAGTTTTAAATGCCCCTCAGTCGACATATTTTCGAATTCAAAAGCACCTCGACTTCTTTTCCAACTTTTCCACAAGCCGCCGCCCAATCATACACCTCCATCCAAACCGTTGGAAAGGGTACCTGTCGTAAATGACCCCATTCGGATATATCGATAACGATATGAGAGCGAAACTTCTTTCGGCCAGACTCGTATTCATCATAACAAAATACATTAAATATGTGAGTTAAGGAAATCCAAGGTGATCGAACTTTCATGCAGTTTTACCTTTTTATTTGGTGTTTTTTTTTACTGGAGACAATTAATAGCGTGTTACCTAAATTTGACGGTTGGATTTTAAAAAACACCTTTTATAAAATATAATTACGAAGAATTTCGTAGTAAAATTTGAATGTTCGACGTTGAAGAATTTATATTTCAATTCATTCTGAGTTCAATTTCTTTGATTTCAATGCTTTTTGTTTAAAATAACCGATTTCTTGTGAAGAAGCTTAATAGAACCTGAAACTGCTTCAAAATTGCAAATCTTATTCAAACTATAATTGTTTTTGTTGAAAAATATTAATTTTAGATGTAAAAAACAACGTGACCTGAAATTGTTCAAAGTTGCGAGCCTTCTGAATCTAATGATTTTGGTTTGATAATGTCAATTTCCGGTAAAGAAACTCGAATGAAACGAAAAAATGTAAATAGCTGAAAAATTTTTAATCTTTGAAATCTAATAATTTTGTATTTAAAAACACAAATGACTCTGAATTCACAAATGTGGTTTCCTATGATTTTTCTTTATTTGTAAATTTAATTTTTAACATTTTCAAATTAAAGATGTGAAATAACTCCAAGTGAAAAAACCCTGTCATGTTTCCAAAAACAATGATTGCAAAATTTTCGAGACATATCGTTGAACCACTTTTTCTAGATAGGATAATGAGATACCACTTTGTAAGTCCGCAGTATAAAAATTTGAATAATTTGCTACTGAGTACTAAAAATACACCATAAAAATGGAATCAGAACCATTTGCTACGGAGTCTCTCTTTAGCATTACATATCATCCATTCATCTGCAAGTCGGGGCTCCAACCTCGACAAAATTGGCTCTTCTCGCGCCATTTAATCGCTATCCGTGCTTGGCCTGGGAAGGAAAAATCCCAATTGCTAAATTGAGTCTTGAGAATCTCATTCGCCTCTCATCTTAGATGAGCAGCATTTTGGCGTGAAACTCAACGTCTACTTGGTGCATTAGGTGTTACTAGTAGTGCAGCAAAGCCTCGAGTGCCATCGTGGATCGTGCCTAACGAGGACGTTCCAAGTCCCCACTAACTCTGCCTTAATGAACTCTGTGAAGTTAAATGCGTTCTACCATCTTTGTTCAAAGGAAGTCTCCTTTTCCGCTTTAAGAACACGAAAATCTCATATGGGAATTTATGGTTTTGGTTTCCTCTATGGAATCTCGTGATATGGCTGAAGCAACCTTTGCTCAAAGCTGTTTGATAAATATACGGGACTTTTATATTAATTAGGTACATATTTCTCTCACACTTTACGAACATTTTTGACATATCACTGAGGGACCCAGGTTTATAATGTTTCATAACAGCGCTTCAATTCAAATTCAAATCTGTAGTATTTTTTGTGAGTAACAATAAAAAAAAGTTTTATAATCAGCCATTTTACCACTTACTTGCTATCTTTGATTTGAAAATTCGCAAAATGTCTTTTTGAACTAGCGATACAAATTTTATCCGCTGACAGATTATCATTTTATAAGGAAGTAAATTGCTTTCACTATTCTATCACTGGTTCCTTCGATTTGTCAAAATCTTGGCTTCAAAACTGCCACATGATACATTTTCTTAATTTTCATTAAAAATATATTCTATGTGTGTTGATGAGAAGTGTCATTCGATACAAGGTGAATAAATTGATCAGTTGGATGCAATAATATCCTATTTGTGTTTCTAAAAGTCACTTGTTTTCCAATTGTTCTTCATGAAGTTATGTGTAAAACAAGTGAAAAACAAGTGACTTCTGAAAATACGAGTGAATGCCTAATAAACAAATGAGTGATTCCAATCAAATAGCTTTTAGTTAATGAAAAATTGCATGCCTTTTACCAATAATAGGCAAGTAGTTCTTTGTCTATAACACAGAAAACAGTGGGGGTGCGGTAATGTTGGCATCCTTTAGATCTTTAGAACTGAGAATCCAATAGAACTATTTTTGATCTTTCTTTCAAGAATGTCTTATATTTATAATTACAATTTCTTTGTTCAATTACTCCCAGTGCAATGTCATTAAGTCTGTATTATAACGTAAAAGGTGCATCATTAAAGGACCATTTCGCTAGCCCCACCACCCACGCAAATTCAACTTTTTTTTGGCCAAATATTTAGTGCAGAATTTGTTCAAATTTGTTCAACAAAAATTAGAATTTTTGCAACACCGGAAGTACCTGATAACTCAAAAAAACACTGGCGGGCCAGCCAAACGTTTCGCTGGCACCGAGATTATTCAAAATCAACTTTATATGAGGGTATTATTTTCATCCTGATTTTCTAAAATTCTTGCAACCAACTTCAACTCTGAAAAACTACCCCCCATATAGCAATCATCATGACTGAGCCAGAAAATTATTCCGCCAGCCCCGACACTGCCCAAAATCAACTTTATATGGGCGTATTATTTTCGTCTTAATTTGTTCAAATTTGTGCAACCAACGCCAACCCCTAAAAACTACCCGCAATGCAGCAAACACTATGACGGGGCTAGCAAAACGTTTCGCTGGCCCCGACATTATCCAAAATAAACTTTATATTAGCGTATTATTTTCATCTTAATTTGTTCAAATTGGCGCAACCAACTTGAACCCCTAAAAACTAGCCCCTATGCGGCAAACACTATGGCAGAGCCAGAAAAATATTTCGCCCGCCGCGACACTGTCGAAAATCAACTTTATATGGAGGCATTATTCTCGCCTGAATTTGCTCACATTTGTGCAACCAACTTCAACCCCTAAAAACTACCTTGTATGCGGCAAATACTATGGCGAGGCCAGCGAAACGTTTCGCTGGCCCCGATATCCAAAATTATCTTTATATAAGCGTATTATTTCCGTCTTAATTTGTTCAAATTCGCGCAATCAACTGAAAACTACCCCCTGTGCGGCAAACACTATGCCGGGGCCAGCGAAAGGTTTTGATGGCCCCGACATTATACAAAATACACTTTATATGAGCGTATTGTTTTCGTCTTAATTTGTTCAAATTTGTGCAACGGACTTCAACCCCCAAGAAACTACCCCCTATGCAGCAAACATCATGGCAGAGCCAGCAAAATATTCCGCCAGCCCCGACACTGTCCAAAATCAACTTCATATGGGCGTATTGTTTTCGCCTTGATTTGTTCAAATTTTTGCAACCAACTTCAACCAATGAAAACTACCCCCTGTAAGGCAAACACTATGGCGGGGCCAGCGAAACGCTTCGCTGGCCTTGACATTATCCAAAATAAACTTTATCTGAGCGTATTATTTTCGTCTTAATTTGTTCAAATTTGTGCAACTAACTACAACCCCTGAAAACTGCAGTATCGCGACTGGTGAAATATTCTGCTGACTCTGCCATAGTGTTTGCCGCATAAGAAGTAGTTTTCAGGGGTTGAAGTTGGTTGCACAAATGTGAAAAAATTAGGACGAAAATAATACGCTCATATAAAGTTGATTTTCGATGATGACGGGGCCAGCAAAAAAATGCAAAAAAAATCGGTTCTAATAGAAACCCCAGTTTTTTTAGTGCAACTGGCAGATTTATGCGAGAAAAATAAGATATAAAACATTTAAAGAATGTGTTGGAATGGAAATCTTTGTAGTAAGTTTCAACATTCATGAACTCTATAATAACGCCTTGGCAAAAGAAATTAAGCTTACATTTTCGTGAATACAGGAGGAAATGTTCGTTATTTTTTAGGATGTTATTCCGTACTAAAAATTAACTTCTAATAATGGAACAACGGTTAAAATTGAATTTTACGATTTCCTTGAACATTTAATTATAGTAGCATGGTGATTAGTCGGTATTGACGACTTCGACATCGGCCCTGTGATCGCCAACATGAGTAACTAATAAAAAAATTGGAATACCCAGGATTCGATAAGAGTTTGTCGCAACACTCACATCATAGGTTAACTTAGGAAATATGTGAAAAAAAGTTTTAGAACACGTTGCAAAAAATAATTTCCCAATGAAAACATACGACTTTCTCATATTTTTGATTGGGGAATCAAATGAAAAATGTATAAAGTTTGGTATGTGAAAGTCTTCAACCGGCGAACACTTTGCTGTCGATTATTCAATAAGTTCAAATTGCACAATGGCGATCACTAGGTTTTTGCACTATTATTTATAATATTTCTCTTTTTTTTTAAGTATGTAAAAATTTGGCTAAGATAGCAGTTCTTTTCATTATTCTTGAAATATGAGATTATCTAAAAATAATAATCATTGTTTTTAATGTTAACTGTTTTTTCCATTTTATAAGATTTCCAAATATGGCCAAATTGATCTTACTGCGCTTCAGTTTGGGGATTTCAAACATTTTTTGTGTAGCAAATACTGCATTATTGAAAAATGTAATCAAATTTTAAACTAGGATCAAATTGACCAGAGGAATGGTTTATGGTTTATCATGGGTAAGTCATTATAATGTTATGGAATGTCGTTGACATCTACTGGATTTATTTTCCGAAATTCTCATTATGTAAAAAACTATCCGATTGCTACATGCTGTTAGAAATTTAAATTATGCCCACAAGTTTTACCAAAAACTGAAGACAAACATAAAAATTACGGGAAGTGTTAAAAAAATGACTTTGGCTCATTTTGGCCCGGTGTGACCATTGTGTGATTAGACTGATGTATCACCATGGAGGGTTGAAGTTCGACATGATTATATTGAAGTTTCTTACGCATTGTCTAAAGTTTAGTGTTTGGTATATGAAAAATTCTCTCAATGACATGTCATTCTCCAAAATGAAACGCAATTATGAAATATTGAGAAGTTAAGTGACCAACCGAAAATCAAAAATCTATTTCACTGGAATTTCGATATTTTCAACGGGGGTGGGGGCAGGGTTGCGACCTGTAAGATTATAATGAAAGTTTTAGATATAGCTATAATATGTTGTTAATGAAAAATCTTCACGGAAAAAAAGGCTTTGTCATTTTAACAATCTAATAATTTGTTACTGAAAATAATGTTGTTTTATCAAATGACATGATTATATTGACAAATAAAACATAGTTAAAATAACAATGCCAACTTTGTTAATTCCATAACAAAACCTGTTTACTGAAATAACAAATTCACATTGTTACCATGAAACCAATTCATAACTAACAAAGTTATTTGTTACTCTGACAAACAGGATTATTTGTTACATTAGACATTATTTATTAAAATTAAAAATATTTCTTAATAATTATATATTATATTATATAAACAAATAACTTTGTCACTGTTACAAAGATTTTCCTAACAATGACAACTTTGTTAATTTAACCCATTTTTTTTAATAGTCCAATCTTTACAAATTTATTTTGTTGAAGTAGTATTAATATGGGATGATTCTGAATTTTGTTTATACACATTTCGTGAATAATATTATTATTGGAAAAATTAAATGCTTTTTGCCTGTTTGTTACTAAATCACACAAAATAAATTATTCCGATTCTGTTGAAACTGTGTACTGGGCAACGTGTATGCTGAATGCTGATAAATGGCGCCTTGCTAATGCGGCGGAAAAATTAAAAAACATTTCAGAGAATTCAATAAAAATCAATAAACTTCTGAATCAATCTAGAAAAATTCCAGAATATTTCAATATATTCTAAAAGATTCCTGATTCATCCATATTTTGCAGAATATTCCATTTTTTTTAAATCTAGACAATTTGTAAATATTTTAGAAAACTCTAAATGTCTTAGACAACGCCAGTATATACTCAAAATAAAAATAATATTTTTAGTACTTTGAAAGATTTAGGATTATTTATGAAGATACAGTATGGAACTGATTACAAGATACCATAAAACTCCAGAACATTCTAGAATTTTTAGTGAATTTTGCAAATTACAATCATTACAATAAAAAATTCAACGGCATTTAAAAATAATGCAATATATTTGACTATACATAATCGAAGAATACAAAATAAAACATCATTGTAATACAATTTTCAATCTTGCAGAATATTCCGAATATTTGGGGGTTGGTTAATTTTATTATTGATGGATTGGAAGGAGAGTATAAGGTTAAACATTTCTGCTCTGTACATAAAATAGTAATAAATCAAATGAATTTTTTTCATTCATTGAAAAAATCGAGACATTGTAGAATCACACATAGAATTTTCAAAATAATTTTTCAGCCTATTATGTCCAGTTCACCGCTTGTGAGAAAGGTGAATTTGAATTGGGGATTCGCAGTGGTTGAGTGTAAACGGACCGAATAAAATTCGAGTGAAAAAAAACTGGAAGCGAGTTTACTGACCGACACTGGAGCGCCGGGTGGTTCGTGCCAGAGGTGGGAGGGGATGAACTTTCGGGTGGGGGACTGGAAGGGCAGAGAGGTCGCAAATAGTGGCAAAATCGGACGAGGAACAATGGATAAGGGAGAAAGCAAACCGAGAAGGATACAACTGCTCTTATTTCTTCTCGTTGCCGTGCGGTTCGCCGGAAACAAAAGACGATCCAACATCAAACATTCAAATTAGAAAAGTCCCTAGTGCTTTTACAAGCAAAGGAGAGCAGAATTACCCCGCCTCAAACTTACAGCTGAGTTTTTTGTATCTTTTTTTTTGTCTTATTTGAGGCCACGAGGGATGAACTTTTGGTACAGACTATGGTTTTAGTTACAGGATTCTTTTTACTCCAGGGAACGTTTGCTGATAGAAGGATAAAAAATAAATTGAATTTGCTCGTTTCTTGGTTATTATATTAATAATTGCTGGTTTTAGATAGGAGAAGTTTTAAGTGGATTTTTCTGGTCATTTGTTGCTACTGAAAATACTCATGAAAGTCTCCTGCATATGAGAAATTATGATAAAAAATTTTAATTTTTCATCCTACCAAGTATATTATAAATATTTGGAAAAAATGTGTTTCGTTCCTCTAAATTTCCACTTTACTTCAATTTATTCGATTTTCATTCACATGCACTAATTAGCTCGCGGTTTATTTAAATTTATTCGCTCTAGAATCCAGATTTATCTGTATTCACCTCTCCTGAATGTGTTTGCAATGTGAAAGTAAATTAACGTATTCAAATTTATTTATTTGCTATATATTTTGAATCAATCAACAAATTCAATGCATCTTCTGAAATGACTATGCAATTACCCATTTTAAAATAGGCTTATATGCTCAAATTCACCACAAGGGGCTATTCAAGAAAGCATTCTGAGGGAGAGAAGGGGTTTTAAATAGATGCTTATTATTGTATATTCATAATACAAAAATATCCTTACGATGAGGGGGAGGGGGGGGGCAAAAATAGGGAAAATTATGCTTACGTAATACTTGAATGGCCCCCAAACTTTTATTTAACTGGAATAATTTTTTGTATTACAAGGAATTTCAAAGAATAAATATTGATTCCTCCTGAATTTAACATATTCAGAGTAAGAGAGTTTTGTAGAAGTAAAAAAAGAAATTCTTTTGGAACATTTCAATTGGAATATATGGGAGATCCAATTGAACACCAAGATGCAGTGTGTACTTTTCGAGCTTCCAAAATTAGGCATTAAATCACTTGAATTTGAAAACCAATGCATATTCAATTATCTGAACTCTTTAAATTAGGTCACTTTCCTCCGTAGCTATTTTTAAATATTATTTATATCTACATTTCCGTTCATATTACTAATACAGAGTAAGAAAATAAATAACTAAAAAATTTAAGCAATGCATTTCTTTTAATTTATAAATTTTTTTTTATATATTTCCTGCAGTTTAAAAATCGGATTTCCTGCATTTTCATAAAATATCTTGGGTTGAGAATTTTTTAGTATCAGGTGTACTAAATGTGAAAAATTTCTAATTGAAAATGCTTGTGAATTAACGTTAATTATTTGTCAGCCCTTATGAGAGGCAGAAGATTAAAATCCATTTTATTTTTAAAAATCAGATTTCTACTTCTGTAACACTCAAACACGTACAGTTTATCAGTTTTTAAATCCAGGACATAATCTATAATTAAATGATTGAAGTAAAGGCTCTCATCAAAGAAATAAATTATGTAGTTGCGGTGAGAAGAACATTTATCTTTTGATTTTAATTAACAAATAAACGGAAGACCATTTATTACTTTCGTTTGAAAAATTAGTATTTAAAAAAATATCACTGAAAAAAGCGTTTCACTGATTAACGGTTCGAATCGAAATGGAAGGAAGATTAAATTCTTGTCAAAGTAATAGAGATTAAAAAATTCATGCACACGCAGAATGAGATAGCGAGTTGGAAATAAAATCAAATCAAATGTACTACGAAACGCTTCAATAGTCTTTCATTTTTATAAATATGAACAAGTTCAGAAATTAACTTGTTTCTTTTTTATTTAGATACAAACATTTTTAACTCGATATCTCATTTCGTGTCGGCATCATGACATAAAAGGTAATCAGCGGCATCTTTTCTTAGCAGATTACCAATTTTGCGGCAAGCCTCCCGAACCCAATTATCACACCTGCGGCTTGTCTTCAAATCTGCAAGCCACCCTGCAGCATGTCTGCCTCAAGAAAAATTTTTATTTTTCCTCCACCGTGACAAAAGTCCCGCACGTCACTCGAACCCAATTGCCACATCTGTGGTTTATCTCACCAGCCGCAAGTCTGCCAGCAACAACTCTCCCCCAAGAAAATTTTTGATTTATCCTTCAAAGTGGCAAAAGGGCGGCAAGTCACTCGAACTCAATTACCACATCTGCGGCTTGTTTCCCCCAGCCGCAAGTATCCCTGCTATATCTGCCCCTGAATAAAAATTGAAATCTTCGTCCACAGTGGAAAAAGTGCGTCAAGTCTTGCAGGATACTTGCGGCTGGGGAGACAAATCGGAGATGTAACAATTGGGTTATCAAAAAATTCTCTTGGGGAAGAGATGCCGCAGGGAGACTTTTGGCTGGAGAGACAAGCATCAGGTGTACTAATTGAGTAGGGGAGGCTTGCCGCAAAATTGGTTGCCTGCCGGAGAGAGATGCTGTAAGTGTGACTTGTCGCAGGGGAGACATTCCGCAAAGATATTTATCGTATTTGACTTTCTATGGATCCTTATTAAAGAAATCACAGTAAGGTAGGAACCCCGTAAGTATGAAATTACCTAAAATACGAAATTTGAGTTACAGAGAAATTCTTTCAGAACGCTCTTTAAAATTAATCCTAAAAACTATAAAAATGTTAAATCTAAAAAATATATATATTTTTAAACCTATTTATGAATTTATGAACATTAAACTTTATCTGAAACTTTTTCGACGTTTTTAGCGAATTTTGAACATTTTTGTCCGATTTTTGGGCCCTTTCATAAATCTTTCTGTAAGTACATGAAACTAAATTATTGTTGAAAAATGATTTGGTCTTACCCCCTAAAAACAATATCGATGAAATAGTCTGAGAAAGAATATTTTCAGTTATAGGTGTAAGAAAAATGCCATAAATTCAATTTAATCTGCCGAGGAGAATATGGTGGACCGGGCAACTTTTTTTGCTGGTCCAGATCCGCATAAGTATTTTACGACACGAAGAGTCAATTTAGTAGCGGGTAAAGTTTGTAAGTTTGAAAGTAAAAGGAAAAAGCCAGATAAAGTGGGAGCATGGAGTGATGTTAATCCTTATAATAGATCAATCTGTTTTAAATATATAATATCCGAGTTCCCCGATTCTATCATAAAAACCTAATCCTCTTTGAGACTTAAAAGAGTATTAGAGTTTACTTCGCTTTCTTAAATCTGCGGTTAAGTCTGTCATTTCAATTTATAGTTTAATTTATTCCAAAGCCCTATATTAATTAATTAATATTAATATATTTTTATTTAAATTATTAATGTTTGGATTTTTATTTTAAATTTCATTCTTTATTTTCGAATAAATAGTTCTCCATGATAGGAAGAGTGGAAAAAATTGAAAACTGTAATTCTAGGTGATAAAATAGAGGCACTTTAAAAGTTTCATTATTTCAAAAAAGACTATTGGACCAATGTACGATTCGCCAATCTGCCATTAGTCAACGGTAAACTGGGCACTTCACCATTAGGGGCGATAGTGAATTGGGCAATTTTCTTTTCGCGTCCAAGTCTGGATAAGTATTAAACGACACGGGAGAAGCCACTTTAGAGGAAGAAGTTTGGAACTTTGGCTTAAGTGGAAAAGGTCCAGTATAGGTAAGACCGACATGGATAAAAACGGGCGTTAATCAGCTTGGAAGATTTTAGTAAAAACTACCAGCAATTTGGCGTGAATTAAGATAAATCGTACTTGGCTTATTTTTTCTCAAGAGATTTATTCATTTATTTAAAAAATTATAAGAATTCAAAAAATTTGATCCAAAAAAAATTCGTTAATGAAATTTTTGTCATGAAAATTTGTAGAAGGTCGACTTTCAAATCTCAAAATTGATAAATATTATCCAATATCACGCCTTATTTCATAAGATATTCTCTAGATTTCTGCTACTAAATTTCGGGATTGGCTTCTATAACCACTTAACAATTTTTCTGACTGAACGGCGTTGGTCAAAACGGCTTAAACAAAAAAGTTGGGGCTTTTGCAGTTTTCAAAATGAACCGAAAATCCGCGTTTCTTAGAAAACAAATTTTTTCTCATTTTTAGCTTCAACTCGCTGTATTTTAGCCAAATCTTCGAATTCTTTGACAAAATTCACGGAAAATATTCATTACATTTAAAAACTTTTGCAAAAAATGAACACCCATATTGAATATGGATAGTATAGACTATGTATATATTCAATTAATGTTTCGTTGACTATAATATCAATAGTACAAGAAAACTAAAACGTAATTTTTGAAATTTGAGATGATTAGATTTCAAAATATTTTCTAGAATGGGTAAATGGATGATATATGGCAGAAAATCGACTCCTTATTCTTTGCACGGTGGTGCAGGTTTGCCGACTTATCTTCATTGAATGGTTTCCACTTATCTTGAAGTTTCGAACGCTTCGTAAATTGCTTCGTCGTTTATTCGTTATCTGGACATGCAACCAACTGTGGAAAAAAATCAATTGCCAAGCCGAACATTTCGATTTTTTTTTCTTATATAATAAACGTTCCAATATATTATTTGGATAAATGTGTAATGTGTTCATAATATGTGGGCGTCCGCATGAAAAGGGCTCTTATGGCCGATATGGACTTACATATAGGGGCATATAACCGGATGAATTCCCGACATTTAAGGCCCAAAATGAACCCTGTAAGTTGAAAAATGAGTTACCGGGGAATTTTTGAAGTTGGAATTTCGAAAAAAACGCATCTAAACTTGGCGAGGGCCATAAGCACACATGTAATATTTTTTCTTCCAATATAAAACATACCTACTTCCGGTTACTATCTGGATGTGAGCATGGTCCCAATTAATTCAATTTAGGCCCCAGACTCATCCCCCACTCAGACCCCAGAATAATAATTTTCATTTCAACTTAGAAAAATGCGAATATCTCCCAAACTAGAACCATCCAAAAGGGCCCTCATTGGTTTTTGAGATCCAAAATATATTATTGGTTTTTGATATTCAAAGTGTATACGTATGGAATCATCTTTAGAATTAATCGGTGAAGAATTATTGAGATATTATTAAGAATCGTAAAAGAAATAAGATTGAATGCTTGCGAAATGAATTTGAAATTAAAAGCTTTAAAATCAATATAAATATTGAATATTTCTAGGTATGATATAAAAATCATTTAATAAAAGCGATTTTCTTCACAATCAACATACCTAATGCTTCAAGAAATTATACTCACTCTTTTGCCTTCTTTCTCTTTATATAATTTTCTTTGATGTAGTGTAATTAATTTAATTTACTATTTGATGAAAAATTACTTTTCTATAGTAGGTGCTCAATCGCAAAGACATTGACCGTGACTATGAATGTTGACTCATAACAAAAAAATTGACTAGCATTTCGAACTCGAAAGTTCATTGCCTCACTACCCAATTCGGGTAGTGTTTCTAGGTGGATAAATACTACCAGTGTGTGTCCACCACACCCACGACGGGTCAACAACACGCAGTATTCCCCAAACGGTCACCCATCCAAGTACTAACCGCGCCCAACACTGCTTAACTTCAGTGATCTTACGGGAACTGGTGTTTTCAGCGTGGTATCGCCGTTGACAATGTTGACTCATATAAATATAAAATATTGAAAGGGTACATAATCTGCTTAAGTGTTAGCATACAATTATTTCGCCGTGACAAAATGACAAGGTTCCATGTTGGAGCGTGCAAACTGAAACGTTGTATCTCGCAGCGTACGAATAGAAAGGTTTCATGAACTTGAGAGCACTGATGCCCCTAATACAATTTATATTGGATTCTGTAGTTTTCAGATTATGCTACCGAGATAGATGCTTGTCTTTCGGCGGAGGCCCGTTATGGAATCCTTCAATAAGCGTGTACTGAGGTAGAACCTTGTATTTTGGGCACATCGATTCATTCGAAATGAACTCTCCAGATATTTTCATTGTTCCACTGAAAAATTATATGTAAATATATATATATGTGTGTATGTTGTTGACATTTTTTAAATGGCAGTTGCTCCCAGTGGGACCCTGCGGTGGTTGTTTAACCCTTTTTGTTAATTATACATACATACATATATATACATATATATATATTTAAAACAAGCACATTGAAAAGTTTTTATCTCGGGTTGGAAACTCCCGAAGCTTCAGAATCTCATATAAATCTCATTCAGAACAACAGCGTCTTCAACCTTACAGCACCTTTTTTAATTAGTACGTCCTGATTTAGAACCTTGTAATGTGCACGTTCCGGAATAGATCCTTGTCATTTAGATACGTCGCAGGTTTTCAAAAGATTTACCATCTCTGCCCTGATACAGTTATTTATCTTACATAGAAATTATCTGCTGATTGGCAATTATATATTTGTTTTTCATATGAATTATAGGTATATTTGCAGGGAACAAGAGTTCAGTTAAGTCATTGTAGGTCCATATATGTGAGTTGGAAAATTTGCATAGTGTGCTTGTATGGATTCGTGTTAAACAGAAATTAGGTTTGAATGGATTTCTGTACATGATCCGATGTATCATATGTTGGACGTCAAATAAGCTGAATGTGGACTCGTGGATCATTAATGCAAGTGCACCTGCGATGGATTGATTCCTTTTCCATCGAAATTTCAAAGGATGCTCTTTTAAAGCTCTTTCATATCAGGGAGTATGGCTAGGGATTGAGTTTTTTTAAAGGACTCAATGGGATGACTCTCGCATCATGCAAATCAAAGAAAAAATACGAAATTTATAGCTCAACAGCAATGACGAATACTTCAATGGTAATCATGATGAAGCGTGGTGTTTCAATGATGTAAAAACAAAGTATTATTTCAGGGCTATTTTCAGATATTACAATAGACTGCAAAAACAGTCTCGAGTGGGACTATAACGACACCAATGGTGGGAACCCTGATTCATTTGTTTTACGTTGAAAATAACAGCATGAAGTTATCCTATTCAAAAACATAAGACACGCAAAAAATAATACCATAAGGGGTCTAGCACATAGTACGTCAGACGTTTTTCTGTTGTTTCAGAGGGGGTTCAGAGCGTGCCTTCCCGCCCACACGGGACGTCGGAAAAGGGTAGGGGTTTGACCATTATTATTTCTGTGACTAGTCAGGAAAGGATCCCTTCCCGCCTCCACGGGACGTTGAAAAGGGGTAGGGGTTTGACCATCATTATTTCTGTGACCAGTCGAAGGGGTGCCTTTCCGGTCCCACGGGATGTTGGAAAGGGATAGAGGCTTGAGCAACATTATTACTGTGACCAGTCAAAAAGGTGCTTTCCCGCCCTTGCCTGAAGTTGAAAGAGGTAGGGGTTGTACCATCATTATTTCTGTGACCAGTCAGAGAGGTGTGCCTTCCGCCCACGAGACTTTGGAAAAGGGTAGGGGTTCGAAAGAGATTATTTCTGTAATCAGACAAAGGGGTGCCTTACCGCCCCCATGAGATTTTGGAAGAAGGTAGAGGTTTGACATGTGCGCGAAGTTGGCACACCAACAAAAAAAATCCAACTTTTGTTTAATGGAATCGTTTGAATGTCGTTAGGATGCGTTTGGAAGCCCAATTTTTTCGTTTGGACGGCAAAACTCAAAAAGATATTGAGTTTTCAAAATTGGAGTGCTAACTTCACGCTGCGGAACAAATTTTAATTAAAAAAAAAAATGTTGTACCCATTGTTTGGATTTCGTTAGGATGCGTTTGGAAGCTAATTTTTTTCGTTTGGACGGCAAAACTCAAAAAGATATTGAATTTTTTAATTTGAGGCTGGGGAACAAATTTTAATTTTTTTGCAAAATTTTTTTATTAGTCGTTTGGATGTCGTTAGGATGCGTTTGGAAGCACACTTTTGACGTTTGGACGATGAAATTGTGTGAGTTATTGAATAAAAAAGTCATTAGCACCATACTCGCGAGCGGCGCCCTCTCAAGTGGTAGTGACCTTCTTTGGTCAGCCATGTCCTTAAATATAATATGATGTGTCACCGCGAAAACTGTGGTACCGAAACTGTCGAAAAATGTTGAAAATTTTCTAAAATTTGTAAAATTTTCTAAGAATAAATGGAAATTCAATTTTAAAAGTACCATCGCAACGTACACAGTAGCCTCCGGTAGAGCACCACAACGCCTCGTCGAGCTTGGAACTGGAGTTTGTTCGAGGCGGAGCGCCTAAACAATAGAAAAGGTTCGCCAGGCAGTCAGGTATCTGATGGTACCCTGACATGTGTTATCATTCAACGCGTTTAGGTTGAAAATTGGAATCTCGAAATTTCATCGTTTTTTATTCAAAGCTAAGCAATTCGCCTTTTTAAAAAAAACTTTGAAGACACTTATTAGGAAGATGATTATCGACCATTTTTAATAAATAGTTATTTTTGTGATCAATTTCGTGTTAAGCTTGGATCAGCTTTGACAGTTTGAACGCTATGATCACATTATATATAGAAAAAGTTACGGCAGATGTATAGAGTGTGATCGAGTAAACAATTTTTTGAAATTATTCAACAAATATTTAGAGTGGACATAAAAATATTAATAAATAGTGAAAATTGTATTTTCCTGCTCCCTGGTATTGTATCCACATTTTCGATTTTCTTCTCATTTCATTAGGAATCATTAAAACTGTATTACCGAATTCGGTAACACGAAAATCATACGTAGCACATTTTACAAAATTTCGTTAATGAATTTATCAAGTTTGGTGTATTTGGTGACATATTACAGACAGGAAATTTAAAAGAAAACTGATCTTCTAAATTTGAATCTTTAACTTAAAATCTTTCAATCTTTAAATTAATGATCATTAATTCTTTTTGAATCTTCAAACAAAAAATTTTAATCTAATCTTCTAATTTAAAGCACATATTAATCTACTATTTCTAAACTAGATTTCACAACATTTTGGTAACGCAATAAATTGTGCATTTCCTTTACAACAAAATTCATTTTGGGCCTAACATATCGATGTTCTGCTGCACTTTCCTCTAAATTGTAAGATCTTTTGGATTTATCAATGTTCCCAATCCCCTTCCCACAAGAAACAGTAAGATTTTACCGACCCTCCCATTCATATTCGACATTTTTTAACATGAAAAATTGTTATTTTGAAAAAAATCAGAAAAAAATTCTTCTCTTGGTAGATAATTCATCAAAATTTTAGAATCTGTAATAAACTATTTAATAAAAGTGTAATCAATTCTAATTAGAACAACCCTCCCACTTGGTTCTCATGTCACTGTCCTGAATGGATGGTTATCACCAACTTCGGAAACTAGGGTAAGAGGGATAGTTACCCCAGTAGGTACCATTATATAGAGTGTTTGAAACGCAACAGGATGATTACCAGTGAGCCAATCACTCAACTCTTACACGTAGGTCAATAACGATTGGTTGCTTGCCAATTACTGGTTGGCATTATCACGTTTGGGATACCGCACACGTGCTTCACTGAACATGATCCAAGAATATTCATGTGCAACCTCCTGAGACTACTTCAAATTCTGCTCTCTTAGGGATAATGTGAAACCCAAGTAAACCGAAGTAAAGCAAAGTTTAATATTCAAGATTCAAATCTCAGCCATTAATGGTCCAGTTTACAGAACCTGCATTCCGGATTTCATTTCCTATCAAGTCACGGAAGTGGTCTAGAAAGCAGCAATCTTTAAGGGAAGTTTTTCGATTGCGGAGGATTTCACGAAGATCCAATTTTATCCTTAAAAGAATATTTTTCTCGGTTCAATCTTTTTTTAGAAGATTGTTTAAAAATATTTTTAGAGAGAATTTCAGAGACCTGTTTTCAGTCATGGAGTTCTTTGATTGAAATTTTATCTTAGATTAAAATAAACCTGATGATATTGAATGGCACTTTAAAACTTAGAACTTCCACTTCAGAGTTTCAAAGTCTTTGTTCTTCTGTTTACTTAAGAATTTTGTCCATTTAATGCAATATAGAATGGAAACTCGCTTAGGGCATTTTTCAACTTCATTTGACATTTATTTTCCCTAAAGAGAATTTTTTAAAGCCGTACGTGAGGGTTGAGGAGCAAAGTTTAAAAGTTAAACACAGAAGCTTCCGGTTATGTAAATGTCTTAAACGTTCATGACAGAAATATGCAGCCACAACCTGAGTGATAAATCCCTGGAAGTTTTATCAAAACAAACAAAGAACTATTTTAGTGGATGAGAGAAGTTGTATGTAGGTTTTACGTATTCTTGCGAAGTACAACTCAGCATACTTTTATGAAAGATTGTTATGAAAAATATTCAGAAAGAAAAAGAAAATAGAGAAGATAGAGTCTTTAGAAATTGATAATAATTTGAGGAGCTGAGATAAATGGACTGATTGCTAATAAGAATAAATTATATACGATATGATTAATACTATGTTTAATTATAAATGAATCTTGTTTAAAAAAGGTGTGATCAGAAAAAAGTTTCTTATATACAAACAATATTTGTTAAAAATGAACAAAATTTCACTTTCGAAAACTGAATACAGTAAAAAATTCTGAAATTTCCCCAGAACGGACAGTCATGATCAATTTCAAAATATAATCATTAGAAAAAGAAACGTCAGATGCGCCAGGAATTGTGCATAGCATATTAAATACTTTATCAATACAATAATAAAATTTAATGATAAAATTTATGATTCTTTAAATTTTGTCACCAAGTTTTGCCATTGAAAATTTTTATCAACAATAAAATCAATCGTTGAATTCGACCATTTGTAGATATGATTTTTAGAGAAGTAACACTGTCAAATACGCTGATTGATTTCTTTTTATTCTTATTAAATATTTTCAATGGCAAAAATGTATTCTGAAATTTAAAGAATCATACAATTTATCATTAAAAAGTCCAAATTGTGATAATAATGTGATATAATATACAATGTGGAATATATCATACTAATAATTTTAAAAAATCTTGTTTTTTACTTTAGAGTAACTTTTTGATGCCTAGCGTATTCGACGTTCCTTAAAAAGAATTTTTCTATTTTATACCTTCCCGTGCATAACATACGTAAGTGCAGAATAAGTTTCAGTGCTTTCGATATACAATCATTTTTATTGATGTTACTATTACTGTTATGATTTACAATGAAATGTATACGTATTTAAAAATTCCATAATTTATTTTAAGATTTAAATCATTTTCTTCTATTCCCTTTTAAATTTCTTACACGAGTTTCTTTCGTCAATTCCTGCATAATTCACGACGCTCTCTTGAACTTTACTTTCTTTATCCTTTTTATTCTCATCTTGATTAGCCCCTACGGTCATTTTGATCATTTTCAATACATATAATCATATTCTGCTTATTATTTCTATAATTTAAAATACTTTTTAATAATAATAAA
Source organism: Andricus quercusramuli (assembly GCA_932178445.1). Classification (NCBI taxonomy): domain Eukaryota; kingdom Metazoa; phylum Arthropoda; class Insecta; order Hymenoptera; family Cynipidae; genus Andricus; species Andricus quercusramuli. Next base: position 348,156 of record CAKNXH010001765.1, read on the forward strand.
CCCTGTATAAAATCTCTTTCATGATTTTTTCATATTATTCATAATTTTTCTTCATTGAAATTCGCGTAAAATTAAAATCTTGAATTACTTTCTCTACATCTGCCCAATTGAACCAAAAACCATATTATAATTTTAAATTTGATTTTCAAATTAAAATTAAAAAATTTGAAATTTTTTTATACAGTTTTATAAAAATACAATTTTTGAAGACATTTATTGAATATTTGCAATGTATAGAAAAACTAACAACTCTGAACTAAACTCCTGAAAAAGGAGTGGGGTTGTGTTTCCACTCATACTTACCCTCTTTCCAGTATGGCCCCTTCAATAAAAATGCAACCCTCTAGCATTTCCCTTTCTCTCTACCCCTAGGAGTGAAAAGGGACTACTATTTTCACTTTTCACACAATGATAAGAAAGGCTCCTGGGAAAAGGGTGAGGGTGTGTTCCTACTCACCCCTATCTTTTTTCAGATATATCCTCTTTAACAAAACACGCTACACCCTAAAATGGGCAGAGTTGTTTTCACTTTCCACTACACTTTTTTTAATATGTTCACTTCAAAAAAACATACTCCCTTTTTATCTCGCGCGTTAGGTAGAACAGGCATAATGGAGAGAAGGGCTTCTGGAAAGGGGGTAAGATTTTGATCCCACTCAACCCTATTCTTTTCCAGTATAACCTCTTTAACGAACACACTAACTTCTGGTCCCTGATATGCCCCTTTCTCCAGTTTTATGTCTTTAACTTTTTTTTAGTTTTAACTTTGAAAATTACTTTTTCGTGTATTTTTATGGCCACTCTTGAAATGTTTCGTGCAAATCAGTCAATAATTAAATAAGGTATCCAATACGAGTAGAAATGCTGATCATTAGTGTTACATTTCTGCGGTTGTAGGTGGCCGTGATTCACACGTGCAAATCTTAATACACCTATGTTACTCTAGATATTATCATCTGCATTTAAAAAAATGCCAATATGTTATTTCTATTAAAAGCTAAAGTGAAACATGAAAAAAAACAAATGTACAAACCTAAGTCTATTTTTACTGCGTGCATTCGACTAAAAACAATTAATTCCTTTCGTATGGATCGAAAATTGACTAATTGTGGTTCAGTCTTTTTTCAGTAAATATGTCACCTATTTTTGATCACAAATTACACTTTGCTTTTTTCCATTTTCCTTCCAATTACTTTAGCTTGTTAGTCGAATTATTCCAATTCGTTGAGTCGTCAAGGATCAAAGTTCAATTTGAATTTGGTAACCATTGTGTGCGAGTGAGAAGAGATAATTGATGCCCCAACACTCACATCAGATTGTCAAGGCGCATGCATATCGAGCACTGATCTTGAGATTCCCTTTACTGCACGAAGCGTTTGCTCATTCCCCTTATTAGAGAACTATGTGAACAAACTTGTTTGAATAGTAGTAGTGCTTTATTTGTTTTAGAATCTCCTGATTCATACAAATAGGTTACAGTTCAATTCTAAAACTAACTGGTATTCTAATAAATAAAAATAAAAAATAAAATTAAAGGCTGATGGTAAACATTGCCCCAGAGGATTTAAACCCTGATTACATCGAAAGTAAATCCAAAGACATTTTACTATATAATTAATTATAATGCTCATTCGTGGAACTTACTAACAAACATAATCATTTTCTTGAGAGAATTTTTATCAGGGTTGTCTAGAATATTCAGCCAGGCATTCCTTATCTCACACAGATCCCTACTCTCGCTTATACATGAAAATCTTACAGTATTAAAAAACTGACATTCTACTAAAAGATGGTACACAGGTTCTGTATTAAGACTATTCTCATAACAATAGATACAATAACTATCAACGTTCAAACTGCAGGTTTTATTCTTGATTATAAGTCTGGGAATGAACTTATTTATTAACCTTAATTGTGCTATAATTCTGAAGAAACCGAGTGGTGTTCTTGTCAGAGTTAAATATTTCTGAGGTCCTTCTCGCAAGGTTAATTGAGGATAAAGAATTAGAGCAGAGGACGTGTGGGCTCTCTGTAAATCTTCTAGATATAAAATTTTGTCATAAGCTCTTATCCATGTCGATTTATTCTTTTGAAGAGAGGCAAGAGAAAGGAAATCCCAGTCGTCCTCAATCCCAATCCTTTTAAATATACTTCTAACCTGGCGGGCCCAATTGTATTTCTCTAGGGTTGACAAATCATCTTTCAGTCTATCCAGTTCTCTTAATCTTAAATAACATTTCTTAGGATATCGATCGTCGGACATGTTTAGAATTTTTTCTATCCAATTGAGAATTGACCCAAAAACTCGAACTGCAAGGTGGGAAGCACCTGTTTCTAATCTAATAGCATATCCAGCAGTATTTTGTGGAACATGCAGGATTCTCTTATAAAAAGCGGTTTGAACTTTTTCTATAAAACATAAATACCTGAGACTCCAAATATGTGCGCCATACATTAAAACGCTGGATACAAGACTATCGAAAAGTCGAACAATAGGATTCCATGAATTAAGTTTTAATCTGTGAATCAGAGTAATCGTAGATCCTACAGCGAGGTTAGATTTACGAACAGCTTCATCTTTTGCCCCGACAAAAAGTGCAGATTGGGTGAATGGAGTGCCTAGGTAGATATAACTTTTGACAATATCAATCTCGCATGTTCCGTACATAAAAGGTGGGTATTTTTTATCATGTCCATGACCTCCCTTTCTGTAGATCACTATTTTTGTTTTGTCTGTGTTGACTTCGAGCTCATTTATTCTACAGTAATCTAATAATCCTTCAAGAATCTTACGCATTCCAACCAAAGAATCCGCGAAGAAAGCCAAATCGTCGGCGTACGCTAAGAGCAATATTTCCAATAAATGGTCTATAGATACACCTCTGATTCCTCTGGCAAACATAAATTCTTGTAAATCAGCAATTAAAAATGTAAACATTGTTGGACTTAGAACCTCCCCCTGCATGACTCCTTTCGTTACATCTACCGATCCAGAGATGCCCTTATTTCCCTTGATTGCAACATTAGCTTTAGAGTAGAAATCTATTACTAATCTAATGAATTTTGACCCACAACCTTTCGAGATTAATTTGTTCCACAAGATATTATGACTAACTGAGGGAAAGGCTGCTTTGAAATCAACATAGAGTACAAAAAGTTTGCCTCCGTTCAGTCTCAGACGATTTTGAATCATTGCGTTAAGGGTAAATATCTGATCCGTGCAACCCCTCCCCCTCCTGAAACCTGCCTGCCACTCTGGAAGGAGTTGCATATCTTCAGCCCAAGCTGTCAGCCTTTTGGAAAGAATCTGCGTAAATATCTTTGTAATGCAGTTAACTAAGGCAATGGGGCGGTAGTTAGAAGGATCAGTGACATCCCCTTTTTTGTGTATCATTCTAAGAAATGTTTGAGACCACGATATTGGAATCTTTTCTTCATCAATTATTTTATTAAATAACGAGTTTAAGTAGAGGATCAGATTGCCGGGCAGATTTTTAAAAAAGTCATAGCTAATACCATCCGGACCAGGGGCCTTACCATTTTTTGACTGTTTCAAGCTTGAGATAGTTTCCTCAAGAGTTATATGTGAATCAAGATAAGGATTTCGAAAATTATTAATCGTTATCAAGTAAGGATTTGGATCGCGAACTGGGTAAAGAGATTTCAAGTATTGTTCCCATATAAATAAGTCTATATCATCATTATACGAAGGTTTAAAATTATAGCTATTCACTATCCTCCAGAATTGTTTGGAGTCGATTGCATTCGCCAGAGAATCCAATAAGAAGTTCTTATAACCTTCCTTCTTGGAGTCTAATAATTTTGCATGCACTTTTTTACAATTCGTATAAATCGACACAGCCTCAGGATTGAATTTTTGTTGTTCACAATTTACAAGTACTTGTTTTAGCTTTTTTTTACTCTTTCTGCATTGTGCGTCAAACCATGGCTTCGAACGACTCAGTTTTTTAGTCGGTTTTACAGTCATGTTAAGTTCTGTCGCTGTCTCCTCAATTGCATCAATTAAATTATTTGAAAGGTCATCTATCGACAACATTGCAGAGTTATTATTCGGAGGGTACTGAATAATTTCTTTATATTGATCAGCAAAGTCATTATTCCACTTAAAAAAGGGGGTGCTTGAATGGTTCGCATAATTTAATGTCGAGTGATCTAATAGCGTCAACGCTATAGGAAAATGATCCGATCGAGTTGGAACCCTTAGCACTTGGAAATCCTCTATTGAGTGAATTCCCACACTATTGCACCAGGCAAAATCTATAATTGAGGAACTTTTTTCTCTTAGGAATGTACATTGAGCTGGGCAGTCGCATTTAGTTCTCCCATTCAGGACAAAAAGCCCATTTTTTTCAAAGCTTTCTACCATTTGGTTTCCCCTAGTGTCCAAATCAGGGACTAGACTTGTTCTTACGTCATACAAATTTACATTGTTACAGAGAGTCTCCTCCTCTAATTGATTCATTTCTCCAATTTTGCCGTTAAAATCCCCTCCCACAATTATCGAGTATTCCGGGTATTTCATTGACAGGTCAAAGATTATTTCATTTATATTGCGCAGAAAATTTTCAAAATTAGAATTCGGGCTAGAATATATTGATCCAATAACTATATTAAAACTATTACCTTCGAGTTTAACAAAAATATAATCCTCTGTCGCACATAACGTTTCCATTTTATATTTGTTTGCGTTGTTGATTATGAGTAGACCCCCTTTGCTCTTCCTTTTGAGTATTCTCTCGTAGCTGCACTGTAGACAACTTGACAATCGATGTTACGTTGAGGATACGTGAATTGAGGTGAAGAAGTAAGCCACGTCTCACTCACACAAATTATGTCATCTGTGGTAGTGTATTGAAAGATGTCATCTAGATTGTTAAATCCCCTTGCATTCCAAAATATAATTCGATTTTCTGGTACTGTCGGCGAACCGTTTATGAACTTGGGATCGTTTTGGAGCTTTCTCCTCCCGGCTTTACCTTTAAAAAAGTTTTGATTGAATTTCCCTTTTGGCTATGTTTGATTCTTTTATTTAAATCAGTAGTGGGAGATTGTGATTTTGGAGGACGTCCTCTTTCCCTTTTCCTGCTAGCAGTAGAGCTTACAGAAGAAGCTGAGATTCCAACTTCGGACTGATAACCTTCTTCACTCTTCTCTGCCACAATTTTAGCAGTTGAAAATACATCGAAATACTGATTATCCATGTATAATCGGGTTCCTTTAATCATTGAGGACTTCCCAAGACTCTCCAACTTTTGTTGGTAATCTCGAAGCTTCTTGCGAGTTTCTCTTTGTTCGAGAGTGAAATCGTTTGCGAAAGTTACCCTCAGTGAACGCAGATTTTTAGCATTCTTGTAGATCTCATATTTAAATCTCGAGTTCGTAAATGTAATTAGAACAGGTCTTGGTCCATCTTTTTTCCCGAGTCGAATCACCTTCTCGAAGCAATCAATAGGTAGATTAATTTTAGCTTCCTTGAAAATCCTGCTAACCGCCTCAAAAAGATTCTCATTGTTAGAAGAATCGTCCTTCACATTGTAGAGAAAAATATTCCTAGACCTCTCTTTTATGTCTAAAAATTCCAGCTTTTTTTCAAGAATATTGACTTTTTCTTCGAATGCTTTGTTTTTCTCTTCTAAGACATGACATCTGGTTTTGTAGATCTTGAGTTCTTCTAAGATTTTTTCATCTGAGTTCTTTAAGACTTTAATATCTTCAGTCATTCGCTGAACATTTGCTCCTGTGGATTTTACACTCTCTTGCACTGATATTAAGAGAGATTTTAACTCTTCGTTGGTTGTCATATCTACCGATCAACTCTCACTTTACACTTCAAAACACCAAATACGCATAAGTTACGTAAGCTCTCAGAAAGGGACGACAGGGAGCGACCGGGAAACACGACCGACCGGCTCGGAGGCTAGAAACTTGTTTGAATAAATGGCACAATTGCCAGACATTTTTCAAGTTGGAATCCACTTATTTCTCTGACGAAATATTATTTATTTATGTAGAATATGGTCTTAGATAAACTATTAATTACAAATTCAATTATTTTCAATTTATCTCTCATGATTTTTAAAGAGCTTAATTAAAAAGAAGCTTGCAAACTAAATAATGTAAAATGTGTAACTTTTCAAGTTGAACAATTCTAACTTAAGTCTTAATTATTCAACAGCCTAATTATTATTGTTTTGTATCCAGAAAAACGTTTGTAGCCCTCGAAAAAAAATACAACTCGTAAAAAATTACTGCCATTAATAGGTCGGCACAAAAATACGTATGAAACCAATTGTGAGTATGAGTGATGGTACTTAAAACTAGTGATGCACGATGATGAGAAATGCTTAAATTTCTTGCTCAAATTTGCTCGATCAAAATATATTCTCATGATTAAAAATCTCAGATACTCATTTTTTATTATCATCTGATTTCATCTCGGGCCTCGTTCGAACGATCGATAAAAATATCAAATAGAAACGTTGAGAGAAGAAATTTGAATGAAATGACAGAGAAAAATGATAGCCCTAAATTTACGATATATTTTATCAAGAAAGCTGCAAAATGGCAAGATGCAAATTGTGTGACAAGTACGTAAAAATGATTATGAAAATGACCTGTGGTAACACGACTGGAGTAAAAAGGAATCTTGAAAAAGAAGCACTTCAAAGAATTTGAAGAAATTTGTCCATTTGTTTTCTGGCTCATCAGCTGAAGTAATTTTCACTTTTATTACGGACGTGACTCAACAATTACTGTAAATATTTTTAATTTATGGAACAATAATCATATAAAGGAGCTCGAACACAATTTCACAAGAAATTGCTTTCGAGTAAATTGCTTGGGTCTTTGATATTCTATAATTGAAGTGAAGCTGATCATAAAAGTTTGATGGCAGAAGCCGATTTTATTTTGGATCAGCATCGCTGGAAATAAGAAATAATAAAGTCCTAGCTAGTTTCACCGAAAAGCGTTTTCCGTTTATTTATTTCGTTTGTTTTTTTTTGGAGAAAAATTTTTTTATTCATTATGATACACACGAAAAAGAAATTAGCATTGAATGAAGGAAATTGTTGTTTGAATACGGACGATACAATATTTTTTCCATTCAAGAAAATTGTTGTTGTCTCAAGAAAATTTACTTGGACGAAGAAGCTTAATTTCGATAATCAGGTATACTTTCTTGAGACAAGAAAAACGTTTTTGGTTCAAGAAAATGATGTACCTTCCGTATTCAGGTCAATTTTTTCCTGATTCAAAGCTAGTTTCTTCTCTGTGTATCAACATAACATAATGTCAAAATAAACTTATATTGCCTACATTATACAATTAATAATATTTTTAGCACAATATTATATGACTATATTTTATCACTAAAATATTATCCAAGCCTGTAGAAGTTGAGTTAAGAACAGTTGATTGCCTGACGGTAAATTTGGTTTTCAGGAAGTACCTACCGTAAATTTTTTTTGATGGCAGAGAAACCCTGAATTGCTACAAATTTTTAAATCCATACACATAAATGCCGAAACCCAACGATCTAAAAGACTTAGTTCAAGATAGTTTCATTCCCAAAGATGGACATCTATTGCTGGCCGTTCTTATTATTCCATTACTAGCCACCTCATTGGGAGTGATTGGGTCTTGTACTCTCTACTTATTGACTTTTGTCCTTCAAATGGGGATCACACTGGTGATCTACTCCGCTTAAATTTTCCACGAAGCAATCAAGGCTTTTGGTTTAGAAGAAACAATCTTAGGAATCACTGTGGACAATCCATCTGCCAACAAAACTTTGATGTGATAGTTGTCGCTACTGACGGAATTTAATCATGAGAATCAGGATTTTCAATGCTATGCACATATTTCGAGTCTTTCAGTTCAAGTCATGCCAAAAAAAAGTATCTCGAAGTTAGCAATGTGGAAGGAATCAAAGAAAAAGAAGTAGTGAGTAAAAATACGAAGAGGCTGAGGATGAGGAAATAGACGAAGGTCTACAAATCAAAAAAAGTTGTAATGAGAACAAAATACCTCTTTTCAAATTGCGAAAACTTTTCCACCTTTCGAAAAAGTCGCAAAAGCGGAGGAACACGTTAAGCAGCTGATGATCTCTCTGAATGTAGATGTTTTTATCAGATGGTACTCTACCTCCGACATGATAAGCTTAGGGCTCAGAATGCCAGGCGGTATTGGTTTGCTATGCAATAACAAAGATGCCTTGAACAATGTAACCCTGAATAAACATGATTGATTGATACCATACAAATCTTCAATGTATCTACGTCATTTTAAGGTCCTCTCAGAAATCCTCAGTGGTGATAAGTATGCCACTTTGCCTTACGGCAATGTTGGGTTCAACATACTGTTGGGCAAATTAGAAGAATCCATTGCAGACCTAAGCATTAAGACCAGCCTAATGGACAGAAAAAATCCCAAAAGCTCTTCAAGCTGCGCTCGAGAAAAGCTCGGTAAACACTATGATAAGAGCAACTGAATATACTATGCAGTATTGATTCTTGATCCCAGGCACAAGGTTGAACAATTACAGAAGACATCTCGGGGACGAGAAATGTCAGAATATTTAAAAGCAACATTTGGAAACATTTATAGGACGAAGTAATATGATCCTGAAGAAGGAAAAGTAAAAAAACTGTATTTTAATTCATGCAAATAATCAGTTCAATTGAGTAACTTAATTAGTAACTTAATTTAGTACTTCAATTAAATTTCTATTGAAGATTCAACTAAAAAAATATTGAATGTATGCATAGAGTGCCTGAAGATGAGCTTACCAAAAATAGACAATCTAACTTAAACGTAATATGACACTCGAAGTTAACTTCTGAATAATATCAGGGGTGGGACTCTCATGCATCTTAATCATATCTAATCGATTGAGTTTCTCTTTTTCAGCTTGTAGTAGAGAAAGACAAATACAATTTAGAGTATTCAAACACATCAGAGTCTCATCTCAGGTGTAAGTAACGAGACATAAGAACCAAAGTCAAATTGTGGTATTTGCCGATTTTTAATTTTCTTGACCGACTTTAATCTTGTTTATATAGGATCATATGAAAATTGTTCAGGCAGCAGAAGTTGATCATGATTCTGATGAAGACGATGTATTGGATGTCAGCCCTTTCTGTGTAAATGATGCGGTAATACCCCAACAAGCAGGAAGTTATACGAACGATTGGAGACATGAAATTGATTTATACTTATCAAAAAGGAAAGTAGGAAAAAAAGTAGACATTTCAAAGTGGTGGGAACAGCATGAACAGTCATACCCACATCTTGTTACAATGGCTCCAGACTGCTTGTCTATTTAAGCTACAGCTGTACCATCTAAACGCACTTTCTCAAAAAGTTTTCTCATAATTAGAAAACAGAGTAACCGATTGAACGAAGGATCAGCGAGGCAACTAATGACCTTAAATTCCTCAGTGCCTTGCTTATTAGCAGAAAAACGTTCAGTTAAATAATTTGCTTATTAATACTAAGCAAAATACAAATCTTTCAAAGAAGTACCTTCGAACTATTTAGTATGGGAATAAGATTTGATAATATGTATGAATAAATTCTCAAACTTTTGTCAATAAAAAGAACTGGTTGCTTGTTATTGAGAGATATTATTTTGCATATTATATTATTGAATTTGATAATAGAAAAATTTTATTAGTAATATTACAATGAAAAAAAGAGATTCTGTAGGAATTTTGAAAGTTATAGAGGTCACTCATTCTAAAGTGTAATTTTTGACGGCAAAATTCCTAATAAATTCTCGATTATATGCATCACTGTTCTTGCCAGCTGGTCAATCGACTTTTCCACTGTCTCAATCCTCACGATAGTTGCATTAATCCTGGAGGACAGGTCGTCAAATTTTGACGAGAGGCTGGTCACCGAGGTAGAAAAAGTACATCCTTCACCAGGCATTTTTAGATTGATATGAATTTCGATTAGCAATACATTGAATCTATTATCTTTCATAATTTATAATTTTTGTAGTCACATTCTTTGGATTTAGAATATTTACATTCCTTTAAATTTTTTGTGAAGTCTCCAGTTGAGCTGACAGTTGTTCCCTGTGTAAATAGTACATATGTATTTGAAGGAGACTTATATTTAAAAATTGAAAAAATTTTGCAGTTCTATAGAAGTCAACGGCGATACCACGCTGAAAACACCAGTTCCCGTTAGATCACTGAAGTTAAGCAGTGTTGGGCGCGGTTAATACTTGGATGGGTGACCGTTCGGGGAATACTGCGTGTTGTTGACCCGTCGTGGGTGTGGTGGACCCACACGGTAGTATTTATCCACCTAGAAACACTACCTGAATCGGGTAGTGAGGCAATGAACTTTCGAGTTTGAAATGCTAATCAATTTATATAGAAGACAACAATAGTCTTTTATTTTTATTTTTATTCCTTCCTTTCTTCTTGAATCAACATATTAATTGAAAATATTGCCTCCTGAACAGGACAGGATTTTCCATTTATCAAGAAAAATGGGAGCAGTTCGGCGTCGGTTCTTTCAGGGTCCCTTTTGTCAGTACCTCACAAAACTCTTATAATTATGTCATCTGATCCCAGTCCTTCTGCTATTATTAAATGTGCCTGTTGAAATAACATGCTGTTGAGAAAATAAAGTGCAGTGCAAAGATAGTTTTTGTGTTATTTAATTTTACCCTTATGTCAGAATTCCTATTGACAGCTTGCTTCCAAACGAATGAATTATCTCCCTTTTTTATATAAATTTATTACCAGGCTGTACTATTACTTTCGACATTTTATAGGTTTTAGTGATGGACATTTCCTCTCGAAAAAAGACATTCAAGGGCAAATAATAAATATGAAATACAATCACAATTTCTTAGGCTCTAAATGTAATAATTATGTATAATTCAACGTAATAAGGATGAACATCGTGACACTCTATTATCTCAATATTTGCAGTCGAAAGTATGAATTGAATTCCTTTCATTATCAACATATTTTCTACCAGCATTTCCTTCAAACGTGATGTTGTTGTGTATAATTATTAGAATTAAATTGTCTTCTCAATTCTAACTGTTCTAAGATTATTTTCCATACTTCAGAAGACGATACTTCTTGAAAATTCAACATTAACAGTTCAACATTAATAAGACGTAAAATTTTCCACGTATTTTTGGTCGCTGTATCCAAATCCAAATTTAAAGCTAATGGTATTGATGCATTGGAGACTTCAAAAGGGCCTTAAATAAATACTCAAGCCTTGTACTTTAAGAAATAGAAGTAAAAAATTGATGAATATTTTTTTTTAATTTTTATCTGAAAGTACAAGCTTTGAGTATTGATTTGTGTTCTCTTAGAAGTCTCTATCGCATTGAGATAGTTTCATCAGTTCGTTTTTATGGCTCTTTAAAGAATGGCCAAGAATGCTATTTTTGATACGTTTGACCTCAGTTATACCTTAAAAACATGACGTGATAGAAAAATGTCGCTGTCGGAACATAATTCAGCTATTGAAAAGCTACAAGAAATGGTACTTCTCATCAATGTTGCACGTTTAATGTTGGTCTGTATAATCGCATTATATAATTGGTCGTGGCGACGTGTACCAACATTTCAGTACAAGTAGCCACATTTTTTCAGTGAAAATAAAGGGAGCTGGGAAAGGGGATATTTATATAGGAATTTCGGTACGTATAGCTGGATTTTTCCAGTACACTGTAAAAAAAAAGTATTATTTTAGGGCTAATTTCACGCATTAAATAAGACTTAGAAAAAACAGTCTCGAGTGGTACTAAAATGAGACCGCTGGTAGGAACCCAGATTCATCTGTTTTACATTGAAAATAACAGTATGAAGTTCTCCTATTCAAAAACAGGACACCTAAAAAATGATACCGTAAAAAAAGAGATATCTAGTTTTTACAGTGTACGCGTAGACACTTCCTATTTAATTACACATCTTATTCAAATAGCTTCCTGACTTGAAAATTATTTGTAACTCTTTTAATTCACAAAAATACTTCATTTGAAATTTATAAAACGTAGAATTCAAACATTTTGAATGCTATTTCCAAAAAATGTCGTTTGTACGCAAATTATCTAAATTAGGCAATTGAGAAAAAACAGAGTCTGATGTTACTGCAGGTATACTTATGATTTTAAATTTGAAAAAATGTGAGTTTTGGCATTAAAAGTGTTTACCCGACGAATGATTTTCAATTTCCGGTTTTCTCCCTGTCAACTGTTAATTCTTTCCGGTCAATTGAAAAGAGTTGAAACTATTTCAATGATTTTAAAATATTTTCGAATATTTCAAGAGATTTCAGAGATTTTTTATTTGGAATTGGGAATTTCGGAAAAGAATTATAATTCCTATTCTATGTCAAAAATTACATGTTCGAAGTCCATATAATATTCTTTTATTTTGAAGAGTGAAGTTTAAAATTGTGTCGAATTGTGACTAAAAACAATGATTTTTTTTCAAGTTTCCCCTTTTTCTAAATCAGAATTCAAATTTTTTTCCAAAATTCACATTTCATTTCAAAAATGTCCTGTTGTAAATTAAATTATCATTCCTGTTTTAAAGTGAATATAAAATGAAAATAATTTTTTAAGGAATTTTCCACTTCTATCTCAGACTTATAATTATTTTTAGAAAATTTCCGGTTCTTCACGTACATTCCATGTCCCAATTTTCAAAATTGAATTAATTCACTGAAATTTACTGCTTCAAACTCAAAATTATAATTCTTCACTAAGACTTCCTGTCCTAATGTAAAAATTGTGATTCATTACGAGAATTTCTCATATTTCATTTATTTATTCGCCGCCTAAACTGAAAATAAAAATTCTTTTAGAAAATCCCCTGTACCAAGTCATAATCAAATTAATTTCCAAAAGTGACGAATTCTGACTTGTAACAGGTATTTTTTTAATTCCCTTCTTCTAAACAGGTATTAAAATTATTTTCTTAAATTGCCGTTTCGTGTCATAAATTCCCTGTTCCCAGTTAAATTATAATTCTTCATGGAAACTCGCTGTCCGAAAGTAAATATTATAATTCCTATTTCAAAATTATAATTCATCACAAGAAAATTCTGGTCCTAATTGTCAAATTTATTTTTCTTTTTACTGAAATTTCCTGTTGCAAGCTAAAAATAATAATTCTTTACTCAAATTCTCTGTACTGAAGTAAAAGATATAATTTTTCACGGAAATACCCTGTCCAAACTCAAAATTATTATTTTTTACTAGAATTTCTATATCAAAACTTAGAATCAAACTTCTTTTTGAAAATTCCCTGTTCCAAGTCAGGATAATTGTAATTATTTACGTGATTTTTTTTATTTATTCCCTCTCACAACTCAGAATTTGTATTCTTTTGAATAATTCCCTTTTCCTAATGAGAATTATGATTTTTTCGCAAATTCCCCGTTCCAACTCGAAATTAGAGTCATATAATATATTGAATCACTTTTAATTTGGATATTAGTTCATTTGAGAGAAAAATCGTAGTTACTGTATGAAATTTCCTGCCATTTCCCTGTTTTCCCGATTTCGCCATCGAGTAGGCAGCCTGAAAAACTTGGTCAACTATAATTAAATGAAGTTGTGAAATCAAAGTTAACTAAGAAAATTAAAAAAATAATAATCAACAGCAATTGATAACAAGTATTAAAAACTTAGTTTTTTTTTTTAAATTTATTGTAGAATTTAAATTTGAAAAGAAAATGTATAAAAAGTATTTATTAATTCATGTTCAAAATTATAATAATTTGGCGGCATCGAATGAATAAAATAGACAGTCTCTTTAAAGAAGGAGGGAAAAAGAGAAAAAATTATAAACTGTTTAATTATGGAGAAAGTTATATTATATATAATAATAATATATAATAATAATATATAATATACTTATAATAATAGTAAGAAAACTATATTTATATAAGAGAAGTTAAAAAGAAGTTTTGAAATTGCGATACTAAAAAATTATTAATCTATTTGATATACCTAATGAATAATCAAATTGTATTAGAAAAATTTTAATTCAACCTGCATAACATATGATACAATTATTTTTCTTCGGTATACATGCAAATTCTGCATTATTGACCATTCTTCATATATCCTCAAACCAGCGTTGCAGAATGAAAACAAGTGTTGCAGACAGAATTTCTTAATTTTCTATTGCAAATTTACAAATTCTTAAGGGGTGTTTTTGATTTTTGAAGGTGCATTTTATCAAACATCGCTTCTTTTACACTCTAAATTTGAAGTAGTGAAATATAACTGTTTGTCAGTTAAATTCTAGTAATTGCTGTAGCTAGAATTCAGTCACTAACAATTAGTGAAAATATACTGATTTAATTCACCAAAAAAGGAAGCATTAAATTTTCAGTAGAAAAGAATAATTTTCAATCAAGGTAAATGTCCCAGTAATCTTGACAGCCCCAAAAATCGTAAAACTTGGTTATAATGTGCATCTATTGTTAGAAAATATGTTAAAAGTAACATTAAATGATAAAACCCATTTATTTTCAACATGTTATATTGTCAAATGGAATTTCAACTAATTCAAATTAGATAAAGAGCAAAAAATTGGGTGTCACGATGACTGGGACTAGAGTCACGATTATTGCGACGTTTACCTTAAGAAAAAAAGGAATAATAGTATAATAGGTATAATAGTTGATTCTTTCACCAAAAAATTATTTTATTTTCAAACAAAACAGTTGAATTAAACCAAAAGATTCGAATTTTCAACCGAAAAAGATTTTTGCTTTAATTATGAAAAAAAGGCTCATCCGCATAGTTAAATTTTTGAGCCAAAAAGTCGAATTTTCTGCAAAAAATTTGAGTGTTGAACCCGGAAATATGAATTTTTAATAAAAAAAAGAAGAATTTTTCACCAAACAATGTGATTTATTACCAAAATAATTAAATTTCACCTCCCCCCCCCCCCCCAAAAAAAAAGTTTTCAACAAGATAGATGAATTTCAACTAAAAAAGATAAATTTTCAAGCAAAAATAGATAAGCTATGATTAGTATTTTCCTATTTTTTGGTAATGGTTTACATTTTTTCATTTTGGTCAAAAATACATATCTGGTTAATGGACATGACTTTCATTTTGGGACCCTGAAAAAGTGTATCAAATGCTGACTCGATTGAACAAATCCTTCAAAAGTTAGCGTGGCACAACATACAGGTAACCACACAGAAAGAGAGGCACATGCATACAGACGTAAAAACTGAAGATATGCAATTGTGACGACTTCATTACACTGTCATAATTAAGGATTTAATTATTCATTCTAATTAGGTTAAATTGATTGAGTATGCCTATTTTATTTTTTGTTCAAATAGAAAAAAAAACATGAAATCTTACCGAAATCATCTGCGATGCAAAAATCTGCAGAGTAGTACCATATAATTTTGTGAAGTCAAAGTTGGTCAAGTAATTTGGGGAAAAAAATCATAATAAAATATATGAAGAAACTTTCTTATAAAGTGCCCTGTAGAAAATTGTTAAAAAAATTTAAATGCAGGGTATATCCTAAGCAAAATTTAGTACTGCCCAACCTGACTATACAAATACCTGAAAAAATGCCTTTGCTTCCCAAATTTGTTTTCAATAATGTATGCGCTTATTCAGAAATTAATACCAATAATCGTTAATTTTAGAAATTTTGGATAATATAAATTTCCTTAGAATTTTCAATTTTATGTATAATTTTGTAATGTGAATAGAAGAAAAATGTTACAACTACCCATTTTGACTTTTAAAACTGCCCATTTCAATTTACAACTGCCCTTTACGGTATATCCTGTTAAAAAGTCATATTAGACATCATAAAACTTTGCAGGATTGAGTGTTATCAGAAAATCTATTGCAATGAAAAATTGTTGGGTATGGGATTTAGATGGTATAATATAATACCTCTAAGTTGTATAATGTCTGATGGGGCCTCATAAATTCAAAACAATGTATGTAGAGCACTCCATAAAAAATTGTCTTCATATATTTCATTACGAATATTTTTTTCCAAATAATTTGGCCAACTTTCATTTCCCAAACTCATATGGTTGTACTTTGCACATCTCTGGCATCGCAGATGTTTCTGGTGTGATTGATTTGGTGGGGTTGACAACTCGACCTATTTTTCCTTCTTCTGACTACAAAATACTCCAGTATATTTCAATTACAGCAGAAGATTTCACTCACTTCAGGAGATTTCAAGAGAACTCCAGTGGTTCAAGTAAAAATGTAAATGATTTCAGAAGAATTAAAATGACTTCAAATAAATTCACTTCAGGAAATTCTACTACGAGACTTCATTGGTTTTACGAAGTGTCTATTTGTCTCGCTACTCACTATGGTGGGTGAAAAAAATGGAATTGAAAATCAAGAAAAAGCCTAACAGCATTAAAAAGTTAAATTTTTTGGTATGCAGATTTTGGAATAAATTGATCAATATCCTGAGGTTCCGCGGAGCAAAAAAGGGTTTGATTATTTTAAGAATAATATAAATATTTTAAAAAGTACTCATACATTATTTATTATAAGAATAACATTTGACAATATGTACAAATAAATATTAAAATTTCCATTGACAAAAATACTGCTCACCTGTTGTAAGGAGATTCTATTTTGCATCTAATTTTATTGTATTTGATGATGGAAAAAGTTAATTAATAATAGTATAGGGTATTAAAAAAATATATTCTTTATAAATTTCTAAAGTTATCTATAGTTCTAAAGTGTCATATTTGACAGCGACAAGACAGTTTATTAAAACTTATCGATATTTCGAGCAGATCGTTAATATAAAAAGAGATGAGATGAGATATCAGACAAAATATCATTATTGTCAATCTTGATAATTCCTCATTCCTTATAATTCCTTATTATTCCTTATAATTCACGATCGAATGCATCACAGTTAAAACGGCAGAGAATGATTTTAAATCCTTGATACTCGTTCCAATTCTAAAATGAAAGAAACTGAACTCTGAAATTGGGAAGATAAATGTAGAACTGTAAAAATGAGTTTCAGATTCTAGAGCTACATTTCCTATATCTACAGAACCTTTTCCCATACAGGTCGCACTAAGTGTCAGATTTATATAGGTCAATATAATAAATATAGGACTGTCGACCGATCGACTTTGAAACGCAATCGAAAAACGTTTTCTATTTTTCTTCCCAACTATGACCTTAAAAATACCATAGTGAAGGATTATTATAATTGAAACACATACAATTAAGAATTTTTTATCATCATTTCTGTTCGATATTGTTGAAATTTTCATGATTCCAATTAAAAATGCTTTCAAATTGAATATCTCCAGTTTTTTACGGTTGCAAGTATAATTCAAATTACGTTTCTTTTTTGTAACTCTCTAAATCCTTAATTTGGAATCCTTCAATTCATAAATTTTCCCATTGTGAAAATTTGGTTAATTCAGATGCTTTTATTAATTTTCTTTGAGAAGTTAAACTTAACGTGAGTTTCAAAAATTAAGGTCTGATCTTAGAATATTACCACAAAATAAATTGATTTTCAAACTTGCCCAATGTCTAAAAGCTACCAAAATGCACTATGATGCATCTGGGTAGAAAATTTTCGATTTGGAAAGCTTCAACTTTAGAAACAAGAAATTTTTATTACCTCAAGTGCTCAATGCCAACACTTCTTAATTTTAATTTTGAAGCTTCAATATTTTCTGAAATATAAGGAATTGTAGATTTTGAAATGTATTCAGCATCATAATAATTTATAGGCATACACAATTGAAATGCCTTCAAAATAATATTAGATTGGAATTAAAAGTTCTTAATATATAAAATCATTCTTTTGTTTAAATAATCTACTTTCTTATCTCGGTTATACTCGGATGGGGGCTATTTTACCAGATGGAGTAGGTATCAGTTTCTAAGCAGCCTTTACTATCAAACTAATGTATATACACAATGATAATGATATCGCTTTTGGGGAATTCCTTCGAAGACAGGCACATACATTATTAATTTTCCAGAGAAGATATTTTTTTCAAGTTGTTTATAATAGTAATTACATTGAAACTCGCATTTAGTTCAACTTATTTCAGTTCCTACATACATAAAACTGCTGCAATACAGATGGTGCTCGTACCATCTTTAAATGGTTGTAATAAAAATAAATGTTTTCGAAAAATATGTATCAACTCTCCTTTCACATCCTCACGTATTTCCAGTCATTTTCCAAAATTTCAGCATAATATTGAAAATCTTGAAAGCTCAAAGCAAGCAAATATTATCAGTACACATTTATCCAACTTTCACTTATAATTTCCTCAATTTGTACCATGAAAGTTCTCTTTTACTCTAAAATATTATTTCGTATTCAAGATATTGAAATAACAAAATTTTCAACATTTTATTATTAGAATTCAATTTCTGTATTTCGAAGTATTGTGAATTAATACATTTTTATTAAAAGCATAAGAGCCTCAACAACATAAAAATAGTATAAATTTTCAATATTAAAAATGATAGAATGCTTTCTATATAGAAGCGTTGGATGGATGAAATCCATTTGACCTAGACTGAATTTCAATTATAAAATTCAGATTTGAGATACCGAAAGTTTTTAAATAAGAAATAAAAAATTGTTAAGAAAATATCATTCAAGTAGGTTCTAAGCATAGAAGTGTTTTTCTTCATGAATAAGTAAAAAAAATTTATTCCGTTTTCCGTATTATTTCTTATTCTTTCCCTCAAATTTTCTTGATCTAATTTCTTCTAATCAATCATAGTAGACTTAAGTTAACTTATTTTTTAAAATTTTTCATCTCTCTCACAAATTTATCCATCTATTTATGTATTGATTCAAATACATTAAATGACAAAACGAGTCATAAAATCTACTTAAAGGCCTGCATACAATAATTTACGTCGTACATTACTCGATTCTCTAAAATCGTAACAATATCCCATTAAAAGCCTTGCCATAAAACTTCTATAAAATTGGTAGTATTAAATTTTAGAGATCACTAAAAGTCAACGGCCTTTTATTTAAGATCGCCAAAATTATGAAAAGAATTACAAGTTATTATCATAAAATAATTTAAATAGATAAAGTGAAAATCTCACACATTGACACCTAAAAAACGACAAGGAATTTGTTTTAATGTTTGAGTGGTCACCCTGATGGAAAGAAAATACATCATTTACAAAGAGAAGAAAAATATACATTTTAGGTTTTGAGAATAATTGCTGTAACTTACACGGAAAAAAAATACTTTGTCAATGTAAGAAAAAAATTGATACTTCAACAAAATAAATTTGTAAAGATTGGACTATAAAAAAAAATGGGGTAAATTAACAAAGTTGGCATTGTTAGGAAAATCTTTGTAACAGTGACAAAGTTATTTGTTTAAATAATATAATATATAATTATTCAGAAATATTTTTAATTTTAATAAACAATGTTTAATGTAACAAATAATCCTGATTGTCAGAGTAACAAATAACTTTGTTAGTTATGAATTGGTTTCATGGTAACAATGTTAGTTTGTTATTTCAGTAAACAGGTTTTGTTATGGAATTAATCAAGTTGGCATTGTTATTTTAACTATGTTTTATTTGTCAATATAATCATGTCATTTGATAAAACAACATTATTTTCAGTAACAAATTATTAGATTGTTAAAATGACAAAGCCTTTTTTTCCGTGTATATAGTGAATCCTTTCTTTTGTATTCAGTCAGTATGAGTAGTACCCATATCAGTCCAATTCAATCCTTTTTATTAATATTGTAAATTGTACAATTCAGGAAAAATTTAAAGAATTAGAGAGAAGTTTATAATTTGAAACATTTTAAATTTAGAAGCTTTGAAATTTCGAACATCAAGTTAAAAATTTTTCCATTTTCACAGAGTTTCAGTTAAAACTTTTTCATTCCGGAAATTGAAGTGGTCGATTCGGACGAGTTTCTTTTTACAATTGAGACGCTTTACTTCAAGTTAATTTCAAAAGCATAAAGCTGTTGACTTTTCAGTGCAGCCACTTTTTATTTGAAATCTTTGAATAACCTTTTAAAATCCTGAAATTAGTCTTCCAGCCTGAAATTATGCCGAACTGAAATTACATGGAATACATTTTGATTTCCGTTGTATGAATTGGAAATTGTTTAATTTCGAAGTACTTAATTTAGAAACGTTTCATTCTTGATTTCTTAATTTAAATCCTAATTGTATTCCGAAAATAGCCCCATTATTCCAAAGTTAACCAAATTTCGAAAAAATTATATTTTCTGGGAAATAATTCTTGCTTTATTTTATTGTAATCTTACAATTAAATATTTTCTCTTGATAACTCTTTTCAATTTTAAAAATGTTCATCTTTTCCAATACTGTCTAGAAATGCCAAATTAATCCCAGAATCGATGTATCTCTCTCTTCCAATCAACAGAAGCACGCGAGAACAGAACCCCTTCATTACTCCTCCAGCTCCGCGCTATTCTAGTGTGATATGCTAATTCCTAATACAACAGTACGAACAGCTGGATCCTCTATTTGCTCGACTTACTTGGAATATCCCAAACGCTGTGCCGAGGTGTTCATTTGTCCGCACGACCGTCGTCACGATCATTACCGCCTCTTTCCCTCCTCCTCTCTTCTTCTTCCAGCCACGTTTTCTTCCGCCACGTTTCACCCCTTTTTCACCCCTATCCACTCTTCGCTTTTCGTTTCACCGCCGCAGCCTCACGCATTCACTACCGAACATGAAAAACCGCGGGAGACATCACTGAAACATTCTACCTATCCCTCATTGTGGATTTCAATTAAGTGGAATGTTTCTCACCCTCGAGGGAGGGAAAATAAGTGTCTTCTATAATTGTCGACTCCTCATGAATTGAAAGAGATATACCCTCGAGGGTAACATCTGGAGAAATTTCCCTTTTTCTGCATGAAGAGTCCCAAATAGCAGGAACTAATTTCGCGAATGATGGACTCGAGTTCCTGGATACAGGTCGGCTCTTCTCTTCATTTTGAGATTTCTCTAGTTCAGCTTCTAGGTATGATCCAGTTATACGTGACACTTTCTCGCACTGTGCTTTTTGGTCAACGTCGACTGTAATCGTCCATTCGCGTGGACCGGGAGTGAGAGACTGAGAGTGAGAGTCACGCAGTTTGAGGGTTAGAAGGAGAGGAATTGAGAGAGAGAGAGAGAGAGAGAAGAAAATGTGAGAGTGGGTGAAAAAATGAGAAAGGGGATGATTTCTGAGGAAGGGAGATGGAAGAAGGGGGATGGATAGAGAAAGAGGAACAGAGAGAGAGAGAGAGAGAGATGATTTGATAAAGAGAGAATGAACGATAGAGTGATATATACAGAAAGAGATTTATACAATGAGAAGTGAGAATAAAAACAAACTGAAATAAAGGCAAATGGTTAAAAAGAGACTCAAATATCAAAATCAAATAAAGAGGGTAAAGAGATTAGGGTAAATAAATAAAAGAGAGAAGGGACTTGATAGATAAATTAATAAAATTAAGAAATAAAAAGGCGATAAGTAGTAATAAATGGGTACAAATAAATATAAAAAATAGAGATAGCTTTATAGAAAGAGAAAGTGATAAATGAAGAAAGAGTAATCAACACAGGAAGAGGGGAGAGTCATAGAAAGTAGGGGAGATAATAAAAACATCAAATTGATAGAGTGTGATCTCACAAAGAAAGAAAAATGAAGATAAATCAAAAAAGGGAAAAACCAGTCGGTGGAAAAAGACTGACAGAAAGTTGAATGGAAAGAAATAAATAAGAATCAAAATAAAGAGAGATCACAAAATTAAAAAAAAAGAAATAATGAATCCAGAAAAAGACGAATGGATGGAGAAAGAGAGACGAGTGAATCTAAAAAAACTCAGTCGATGTTCCAAAAAGCACAGACCTGGTACTCGAAACACCTGCGGTCCAGGCAGCACGCTCAACACTGCTCGACACTGAGCCCGGGAACCGAGTGGAGAGTGCGAAGCTCACCGAATTTCTGCGAAGATCCTCGATTCGATACGCTTCGGGGTCACGTGTCGAGTTCGAGTCTCGCGCCGGAATGGGGGTACAAGATTACTGACAATAAAAAAATGTGTTGCAAAATCTTCGTACATTGGTAGGAAAGAGGTGGAAGTTCAATTCAAATAGAAACAATTTTTCAACATGTATGCTTGGAATGTTTCTTCTGGTTAACAGATAGGTAGAAAGTGCATAGGGCTCCGTTTTTAGGGCTTAACATTATTTTGAAAATGATGTCTATAACCCTGTGTGGTTATTATTTTAAAGAGGATATTGATTTGTTAATTAAGGGTATCGTTTTCCAGCAATTAGTGACGTTAAATTTTTGAATGAAATTTCTGCTGGAAATTAGTGAAACAATAATCGAGGCGCTAATAGCAAAAGGGGGTTAAAAATCGTCGGAGTAAAAATTGGTTAATAATGTAATTATTTATTTATCATAAGAGATGGATATGTCATGATATAAACGATCGTTGTATTATATCGTTCTATTTACAACACAATCCTTGTTTTTCTTGTCTATTTTAAACTCGTTTTCGTCCGCCTCAACGTTCTTAACTCATTTGTACTTTGATGACTTTTTTACCCGGCTTTTGCTCATCAGCCCCGAAATTATGACGAGGCGTCTTTTTTGTGGTGTCAGCATAGATAGGGAATTTCATTATGTAATAATTAAAAAAATAAAGAGAATCACTCCGTGATTTCAAAATTAAATTTCTAAAAATAAACGAATATTTTTTATATCTGAAGTTGAAAATTTATTATGTACTCGTAAAATTAAACAAAGTTTCTAGGGACACCTAAAATATTTGTGTTATACGCTCACTGAATTTCATTGAACCTAGTCCCATTTAAATTTTTCCTCCTGCTGCGCACACCGTATTTCGGTGACCTTAGATGCCGTCAAAACTGAAACTGTAAAGTTGAATTTTTCAACCAATTTAGTATTTGAAATATCTGTCAATTAATTATGTATTGGATAACTATATTGACATACGTGCTTAGACCATGAAATTTAAAAAAATCATATTTGGGTATGTTTTTTACACCCCTTGAGAATATTAAACGATATATGAGAGGTATATAAAATTAGTTTTAAACCCTCTTTAACATACTTAAGTTCTATCAAAATTAGGAAGGGATACCTCCGGAGATTTGCTTGTAAGGAATCTGTTACTATTCACTGAAATTCCAGGCACGTTTTGCTTACAGGCACGTTTTACTTACTACTTTCCAGTAGAAAGAGCTATTCAATCACGGATACTGGAACTATAGAAAACTTTTCTATAAGAAATTGAGTAAAAAACTAAATTTAATAGGTACTAAAAATCGACGTGTGCAAATGAAAAGGTATTTCGGCAGAACCAAATAGAAAGGTTCCCTACTTTAGACGGCGTTAATGTTCCCAATACTACTTATATGGGATTTTCAAGCTTCCATATTACTTAGCCACCCGAGATAGCACCTTTTTATTTGGACACGTGGATATGCAGGAGGCCAAAAAGGGATTGTCAGATTCCTCTCGAGGTCAACTCCCAAACCCTTTTCAATAAGAGGCCGTCCATGAACTACGTTATTTACTTTGGGCTATTTTTGAACCGTCTGTCCCCCCTCGTTGACAACCTACATGAGCGTCTGGTGAGCTATAAGCAGAAAGATGAATTTTTAATACAATTAGATGCATTCTTACCAAAACAATTGAATTTTCGACCAAAAATGTGACATTCACAAAATAGTTAAATTTTCAAGCAAATAGTTGAATTTTTAACCTAGAAAGATGCATTTTCAAACGAATGATCGAATTTTCACAAAAAAAGATCACTTTCAACAAAGACTGTCTACCATAATCGATGAACTTTCAATCCAAAAGGACGAATTTTCAATTAAACAGTTGAAGTATAGATGAAAAAATATTACTGGGGCACAGTATATCCTAAGGATATTTTTTATCTAAGGTTGGATAAAAACGATGCAAA
The DNA here is from genome assembly GCA_932178445.1 of Andricus quercusramuli. Classification (NCBI taxonomy): domain Eukaryota; kingdom Metazoa; phylum Arthropoda; class Insecta; order Hymenoptera; family Cynipidae; genus Andricus; species Andricus quercusramuli. The sequence goes on from CAKNXH010001765.1 coordinate 372,196, forward strand.
CAGTCGAAGGGTAATGTTCTATCAAAAACGCAAATATGATTTTTCAACAAAAAAATTAATTTTCTACAAAACAGTCAAGTTTTCATATTCATAGTTTAATTTTTCAACTGAATAAATGAATTTCCTACCAAATAGGTGAGTTTTTTACAAGGCAGTTGAATTTTTAAATCAAAAATATGAAAATCATACAAAAAAATGTAATTTACAAATGAATAGTTGAATTTTCCCTGAAAATTTAGAATCCTAAAATAACAAGTAAAGAAGAATGCTTTAGAAAGTAGTTCAGCTTCAAACCATGTAGTTTATTTTTCAAACAAAAAGGATTAATTCTGACTGAAACTTGTAATACTTGATATTTCAAACCAAAAAGTTTCGAATTTGAAACCAAACACTTTTGAATTCATTCAGAAAGGACGAATTTTGAACAAAATATTTCAATCGTTAACCAAGACTGATTAATTTCAAATCAAACATTTACACTTTGAATACAAAGCATGAATTTTTAACCAAAACGGTGAACTTTCCACCAGAACAAGACAAATTTTCACAAAGTACATTAATTTTCAATCAAATGGTAGAATTTTTAATTAGAAAACATCAATAATTCTTTATTAAAAATATTAATTTTCAACCAGAAATGGCAATGTTACTTTTATATTGAAAAAAATTAATTATCAGCCAAAAGAAGCCACCAATTTTCAACTGAAGTGACGAATTTTCAACTAATGTCATGAATTTAGGAAAAATAGTTCAAAATTGAACCAAACAGTTGATCTTTTAACCAAAAAGATGACTTTTTAACTAATAAAATGCTTTTTCACCCAGTAAAATGATTTTTCTTCCAAAAAATACGAATTTTCAACTGAACAAGATAATTTTGTTTACCAAATAGTTGAATTTTTAACTAGAAAAAGATAAATTTTTAAGCTATAATGGGATAATTGAATTTTCCGTTAAAAGGAAATTTTAACCAGAAACAAAAATTAATTTTCAACCAAAAGTCAATTATTAACAGAGCAGTTCAACTTTCAACCAAGTAGTTGAATTTTTCAAGATAAAGCTGACTCCTTACCAAAACAGTTGCATTTGCAACCAAATCATTAAATTCTAAACCTGCTAGTAGAATTTTTAACCAGCCGAGATTAATTCCAAACTAGAAATGTAATAGTAGACTTTTCAACTGAAAAGAATGAACCTTTAACTAAAAATGGTTCGATTTTCTAACAGGTTCTATTGATTCACTCAGCATTTGAGCGAAAAAATGATGAAAAGAGTGGAAAGGAGGAATTGTTTTAAAAAAGGGGAAGAGAGAGGAATAGGGGAAAGAGTATGAAGTCTGATGAACGAAAGCGATTTTGAAATTCATTATGATATTATTCAACTATTTATACTATTGCACATCTAACTTACGCAAAATTTGGAAACTTTGTTAATTTATCATCAGGAAATGTAGTAAATATTATTATAAGTCCGTTACGTTACTTTCACTGAAAACCTTTCCCCTACTCTCTTATCAACCGTAGTTTTTGGCGTGATATCACTTCTCCCCTTGAATTAATAAAGTAATTTATGGATTACCCCTCAGTAGAAGTTCTAAATAACTGAAGTAACCGAAAAAACGTATTTTCGTTGACGAAATACGGCAAAATATGCCGGAAGAAAAAATTAAAAACCGGCATATGTTGCTGGAAGAGAATACTCGACCTTATTTTTCTTATGAATGTTTTAACTTGAAACTGGGTAATTATTATTAAATTCTCCAAGATTAGATTTTGAATAATTTTTTTATATTGTTAAATTTTGAACAGTTAAAAGTATAAAATTTCACAGTCAAAGCTTTATGAAAATCGATAAAACGAATAACGCGCATACCATTTTTTTTGCGTGAAAAGTGTAATGTTTTAAATTTCCTACATTTTACGCTCACTCGTTTAACGAGTGAAAAAAGGTTGGATGGAAGCCCTAGAAAGAGGAGGAGGCGGTGATACAGAGTATAGAGAATAGCTTTGGAAACTTTATCTTTCCCGTACGCACAACAAATTTTATGGCGTAGATACTGTTGTAAAGTATCTGGGAAGCTAAAGAACCTCGGAAAGTGCAAGTTTTTATGTTTCAGTCATCAATTATCATAGAATATAGAGGCTTTTAGGGTCATTTGGTTCATGGAGGAACATTAAGATACTCAAATTACCAGTTGAGGGAATGCTTATTTTATGGGTATTATGAGGTTAGTTTGAGAGCTGATAAAAAAGTTGATAAAATATTTTATTAACTCTGAATTTTAAGGTTTTATTTTGATAAAAATTGATAACTTAGAAAAAATTTAAAGAAAGCATTTTTAAATTTTCACCTAAATCCATTAATTAAAGCTAACTATACATTTGGGACTGGAAATAATGTTTCAACTCACCATATATTTTCCGAGAAAACTCTTTTCTCCCTTGATTAATTAATATTGAATGCCCAGAGGTAGACCGCCGAAAGAATGGTTAGAATCTGTGAATGAGACATTAATCCGAAGAGACATAAGAAACCATAGAAACACGAGAGCTTGCATGAAAAAATGCATAGACCTGAAGGAAGCTACAGTAGTATGCCAGGACAGAGGAGTGTGGCGAAAAATAGTTTGTAACCAGAGTGACAATAGAGTGAATGACGCCTGAAGCAAACACCTTGGATACTAATTGGCCCAAGTGGGGAACCACACATAACAATTTTGGGAGGCTCTTCATTTGGGGTGATAGCCAGAGAGATTGATCAGCAGCCTGGGTCGGAGCAGTGTTGCGAAACGAACGTGTCATTTAAATAAATAACACGAGGATTCTAGATCAATCTAAGAAAATTATTCCCCCTACCTCACATTACTCCCTTTTTCACCGAGCAAGTCACGCCTACCCCAAAAGGGAAATGGCCTAATGGTATAATAATAATGATTCGTCTTAACAAGTTTAAGTTTTTTTCTTATTTGTGGTTTCTTCAGATAAACTAAATGTGTTTCCTATCGCAATCGAAACTGACACAACAAATTGCTAGATTGTACATAACGATCTAAAGAAATAATTAAATTTTAGGGCTTTAATATTTCAACAGATTTTGAAAAATTTTCGGACAATTTTTGGTAAACTTAATTTTTTCTTAACAATGTTTACTTTTTTCTCTTCCTTTTATATTATTGCAAGGGGAGATGGTCCATATAATTCGAACCTTATTTGAGTATATACTATTTCTATAATACTAGATTTTAATATTCAACAAAAACTTTATAAATAGAAAATTATAGATTTTTAGTCTCCATCAGCTTCGCTGTGTTCTTAATCTTATTTTACTGATATTTTTCATTAAATTACAGGAAATAACACTTCAGTGAAAAGAGCTTGAGATTACCAGTAAAAGATAAAAGTATACATGAAAAACGAAACTTATACTTTCGCGGAAGGTTATATTTCCCAGATGTTTTACAGCCTTACGTGTGCAATCAAATTTGTTGCATGTAGGAAAAGTAAATTTTCCAGTGCCATTTTCCAGACCTCGAGCCTCCTCTTCCTCTTGTCAAACTCTTGTAAGTGCTTGTGTATAATGGCAGTTTTTCTCAGTGACATTTTTTATGGTCATGTGTAACAGACTAAGAAGCCCACCAAGTAGGGTATACTGCCTTTTATTATACGAAAACTTGAATGCATATTATTGGCAGGTATGACATCGTAAAATTTTTTTATAAGTTATCATTTCAAATAAAAGTCAAGTTCATACAGATTTTTCGTTTGAACTTGATTAGTTTCACTGAGCGCTATAAAAAAGTAATGATTACCGTAATCGTTTGGCAGCAAATTGCAAAATATACTTGTATACACATATATTTCTAATAACTTGAAATATTGTGAAATTTAATTATCACTGAATTATTATTTAAAATAATATCGAAAAAACATATTTTTAGAATTTTTTTTAATCTTTCAAAAGCCTTGCAATCATTTTTAACATTTTTGCAATTTTATGGAAACTCCTAAGAAAAATCGTTACGATGAAAATTTGTCTCTTATAATTCCCGCATGTTTTTATTTATTTTTTTTGTCAATTGTTAGCCCCACTAATTCTTTCTATGATGTTAAAATTACGGCTCATTTTATTCGATTTTATGAAAAAATGTTTATAGAATACTGTAGGAATATATATATATATATATATATTTATATATATATATATATATATATATATATATATATATATATATATATAATATCCATTTGTAAGACTTCAGGAAAATGGTTCAAGATTATCAACCTGGGAGAATCATAACGAAAAATTCCATGAATAAACAGTTAACTAATTTGCCTTAGAAATATAGAATCATTTTGGAATTTTATTTGGATGCCATTTAAAATTTTTTAAAACATTGTTTGTACTTTTACTTGATCGACAAAACCTATAGAATTATTTTTAATATTTTAGAAAATCTTGGGGTAATATAAAATTTGTCATCTCAAATTGTTACTAATATAAATGAAAATCATCTTGAAAAGGAATATGCTTTTTCACTTATTATATGATTTCGAAAAATTTTAAAGTTTTCTGAAATTTCTCGTACTAAAATTATTTCAATTTTGCACCCTGCTTTGGCGGAATTTCCAAATTCCTCCTAAATTTATTTCTCATAAGAATGGAGTAATTTATTACGTAAAATGTCCTTTAATATGACGACGTTATATTGCGGTGTTTGCATTCCTTACTGATCCAGTCTATACTCGTAGTTCTAAGAGTTTGAGAAGACCCCTATTTTGACGACAGGAAAAAAAGCAGAAAAAAAGGAGTCATGGAGGTGAGTATCAAGGTTTGGGGTCACCAGGCCTCTGAGTGATTGGAGGGATTATTGATCTTCGCCCTTATTTCGCCACGCGTTCGATCCTCCCTTGGGTATCTTTTCCACTGGACCTTTTTCCCCATACGCATGTCTTTTCTCGTTCCAGAGTCGATCGATAGAGAAAAAAAATGAAAGGGAAAAACGAGCTGACTGAGTGGAACGGACTGCTTGACAATCACAGATAAAATAAACTTGATAGGCGGACACAAAACGAAATCAAAAAGACAGCTTTCCAATCAGATATAAAATTGTTTAAAAATACTGCCAATAAAATGGTTTGAAAGGAAGTAAAATAAGTACCATGTACACAAATAATTGACAATAGGAAACTCGAATTTTTATATAATTACGAAGAAAAATAATAATTTCTCAGATATAGACTTTTCCAGAAATTAGTAACTTTAATGCTCATTATTCTCATGTTGCGTCGAATTTGCATAATGTTTTAAAAAGTCTCTGTTGCAATTTGTTAAATAGCAGGCTAGTTGTAAATGATAATTTAATCAAGTTTCCAACATATTTCGCAGAAGTTTTTCTGGCAATTTTTTCTAACTACTTCACAGGTGGCTGCTGATCATAGAAAAACCTCGTGAGCTGGGAAAATTTAGGGGATGTTGATTAATTCACTCACTAGAGCAAGCTGGAGGATGTTAAAGTTAAGAACCAAATTACTTTTTCTATTGAAGAAAATTAACAAAATTAGCGAAATCACCTTAATACACCGCAATTAAAACAAAAAAATTAAAAAGCCTTTGATATTCTTTTACCTAGAATTAAAAGTATGTTAATGAAAAATTTTAGAAGAGAAATTGCGAATCCCGTTTATGCACATAAAAATCACTATTAAAATAATATAATTGTAACTGCCTTTTCTTTCTCAATAAATCCCTATAGATGATTTTAATCTATCCAATAAGATATCATATTCCACGATAAAGTTTAATATTCAATTCAATAAAATTTATTATTTCATCTCAAAAATAAAGTGAATTTTATATACAAAATAAAAACTAACAAAGATATATAATGTGGAGAAAATACCTCAGACGTGTGATTAAATTACATTTCCTGAAGAGCCGCATCCTGGATATTGTAGAATTGGTTGGGTAATGTTCCAATGCACTAAGTCTGTTTTTATAGAAGTGGCTGTTTCCTGTATAGTAGACAAACACAAATAATGAAAATCTACTGTACCCTCGAATAATATTCATCCATAAAACTAAACTATAAATATTTGTTTCCAATGACATATTTTCGCCTCACTTTATATGCATTATCCAAATACGTGAATATAGTCGAAATACTTAATAGATAGATACTTAATAGATATTTCCATGCTTATTGATATTATACGTACAAAATTTACTTTCAATTACTTCTAAATTATTTTATAATAATATTCGCGAATAATTTTGAATTGATATAATATTCAATCCTTCAAATTCCTGGAACAGAAGGAAGCAATATAAAAATATTTTATGCATTCCGTGATACTACAAAAAAAACTCCGGAACGTATATTTTCTTCTTTTGCGTCTGACCATACGAAGTTTATTTCACTGCCAGTATATAAACTCCTCACGTAAGTGCACGGCGGCAAAGAATAATTCCAATGAATAATTCATCCTATATTAAGGACAATCTGTCAGACAACCCCGAATAAATATAATATTGATTGGTGTATAACTGATCTGATGATTCGATTAAAAATGATCCCGGCATTTTTGAGTATATAATTTAATAAATTTCAGAAATTGGTAATGCCTTTTAACGAAAAATATATGCTTAAACAAATATTTCTTATTCTTACGCAAGTCGAATAATTAAATATTCATAATTTAAAAAAAAACTAATTTAAAAAAACAAACAATTTCCTCTTTAAACTCCTATAGTTTCTGACCTACTACAAATGTTCCAACTTTTGTTTTGGATTGTGGCAGAGTTCACGATCCTCTTTCAAAATCCATCGGAAAATTCAGAAAAGTTTGGAATTACCAAAATGACGATCATTTGTTTGAAAATATAAAAAGTGGAATTTCAACAAAAAAAGATCTATACGTGGAGAAAAATTAAAATTCAATTTTCAGGGAAAAAAATTCTCCCGGCTTCAAAAATTGTTTAGCTCAGATAGAGCTGATGGAGGGAGTATATGAGTAGAGGCTTTTTTCAAATATTGGAAAAATGAGCATGATAGGACAAGAGAACCTAGTCCCAATCAGGGGGCCAAATGCGGATCACTCTTGTTTTTTAGCGTAAATTTATATAATTATGAAACCAAATTTTTTAGAACGTTCAGTGGAACTAAGAAGTCAAAAATTGAATTTGAATCATGGCATATCGCAGCACTCTGAAATTAATCATCATTTCTCATAATTTCTCATCATGCTAACTCAGGTGTTATTACAGTGAATGATAAATCGTTTAATATTTATGCGGCTATTAGTTTTTCAATATAAGACTTCTCGCAAATGTTCACAAAAGCATGAAGTTTCAGTAAATTGATAAGGTTTCCATGAACTCCCGCTAGTTGCAAAATATGCGAAAGTTGTGAAAAATACCGTTTTTCGTTCTAACCTCAAACTGCGCACAGTATTCATATAATTTTCAAAATCATATTCTTTCTTATCATTTACCCAATCATACGATTTTTTTTTCTTTTATCGATATTTTCCCTAATTTCGAGAACATTTTGTAAAAATGTTGTAACTTGTGATAAAAAGTCGTAACAAATAATGTTTGACGGATCAAAATTTTAAGTTTTTAAATAAAATAAGTATAAATTATAATCTTTTCGACAATTATTTACGGCAAAAAGTTAAGATGACTGATGATTGGAAACAAAATAACTTTTAATACATTTAAATATATTTTGTTATTGCTATACCTATTTGAGATGATCTCAAAAAGGACGACTCCAGGCAATAGGAAAGAACTGAAGATATAATTACAGACTCTTCTTACAAATAATTTATTTAGTAGGCAGTAGAAAAAAATGATAGTTCGAAATTATTCAATATTCATTGTAAGATTGTGTAATATGCTAATAAATATTTATAAAATATCAAAACATAATATTTTTTACATTTTGGTTTTATCGCAAATATTCTGCATCAAACTATTTTCCATTTACAATTAATTGATAAATAGTTTTTCATTTTTTAGTGTTCAGTAATGTATTAACATATAAATTACATAAGCTTATATTTCTCTTGAATTTTCAGCGCGAAACACGCAGAGATCCACGCTAGGACCCAGGACAAATAACGAATCACCAACGATATAATTATTAACAACATTTTTAAAATGATCTTAATACTCAAATTGATTATCGAAACTTCTCTTACCATATAAAAAACATTCTCAAACTATTAATAAAGTTTTTTTTTAATTCGACAATTTTTAGTTTGTATGCTAAAGAATCAACCTAATATTTTCTACAGAAGAATTTAATTTGGACTATAATTGTATTTGTTAACACATTCTTTTTTACAACCGATATGTACTTGATTCCTTTGCCCTGTCAAAAAAGAGCAAGAGGAATTTCTTGGAGAATTTTTCTAGACGGGCAAACTTTTATCTTTTTTGTTTTTTAAGTCTTTTTCGAGAAAAAATGCGCAAATTCGATTCTCGGGGAAAAAACTTTTCCGGCCTCAAAAATAGTTTATCCCTCTTAAAACTGTGTGTGTTTTTTTATGAAAATTCACTTTCTATATTTTCAAACAAGTCGTCGTCATTTGTATAACTTTAAACTTTTTCAACTTTTCCCATGGATTTTGAAAGGAATGAGTAAACTACGCCAAAATCTGAAAATAAAATGGGAACATCTGAATTAGGTAAAAAATTATAGGTGTTTCAAAAAAAAATGTGTTTTGCTTGTTTGTTCGTTAATAGACGTGAAACTACAAATACTCGTAACTTTGTGGAAAATCTTTTTTCTTTTACTCTAAAAATAACATATTTCGTCGCTGAGAGATGCCGGGACTTAAAGTGTATAACCTACATGATTTGAAATAGATTCGATCAGAAGAACCATTGGAATGCTTTTCCAAGTTATATATCTTGCATATATCTCTTAAGATGCACAGAAACTAACTTCCAACTTACTTACTTGATGATATTTTTTTTCATTTACACATACTTGATGATATTTTCATTCTAAAGTCCATTTTGCTTTAACAGAGGAAATGTATAAACTTTAATAAAGCATAGTTAGAAGTAAATATGTACTGTTTCAAATCAGAATTCAGTTCAGGGCCCATTTGATTTGTTTGTGAGAAGTAGAACATTTTGAAAACTTGTTAGTGTAATGGAAAAAGGATTATGCAAAGTGACGTGAATATATTGTGCAGCAGCTGCCGACGGCTTTGGCCGTATTTGATCGTAGTCATTAAACACATCGCTTTCGCTTGGCCGCCTGACCGCCTTGTTTCTACGGTACGATTCCTTCTCCGTGAGTGCTTCTTTTTTAAAACCTTTCCGGAACGTTACTTACGCCCGCTTTTGGTTGCTTCAAAACCAGTTAAAGAAAATTAATTTCGAATTACATCATTTACAATTGATGGTTAAATAAAATTCCAAACTTTTCTAAACGTTTTTTTTTTTGCAGAAAAAATAGAAAGTTGATTAAAGACTCCAATAATAATAATAATAATAATAATTACTAGCAAAGTAAGGCGTAGGGATGTGGCGACCCCATCGCCCGAGAGCTCCTGCTCTTGCAGTCAGCCGCGTTGCTTTGGGCTAACTCCCCAATGCAACGAATTATGCGGTTACGACACAAGTATCGCGCAGTGCCACCCACAATAGGCCTCTCTCGGATGGAGGCCATGGTTCAGTTGGGAGTGGCAATAGGAACGAACCGAGGCGACGACCAGGCAATGACCCCGGACAAACGCGAGAACATCGATTTAAATGGTCTGACCAACTCAGGAGGGACCTTCTTACCTGTTGGCAAAGAAGCTCACCGGCGCGGAGAGGATTCATGAAGAGGTTGCATGACCGTTGGGGCAATATGCACCCGGAATATGCTCATAAAACGCCTCAGTATTTGAGAGATCAGGTATCCTTCTTGCGAAAAAACGGATATAAAGCTGTTTATCAACAGGAAGAGGAGCAACATCCTCCAGCGAACATTCCACCCGTTCCAGCAAGACCACCTTTGCAGATAGCCGATAATGTCAACATGAGAAGTAGGAGATCTATCCACCAAAAAGTCTTCCTCAGGATGGACAAATTAGCTGAAGCTAATACTTCTCTCCGCGATTTGCTCCCCGAAGATGTTAATCTCTGGAATCTGAACTGTGTAGTTTACGAGAAGGCGGTCTCCCTGCTTAGCGACGATAGAAGTAACGAAACTTCGGTACGTCTGAGTAAGACACGCGAGCGTATTGCACAGCTTCAGTTCAAAATTGAAACGGCGAGACGGCATGCATCAAATGTTCAGTGCGTGATTAGCTACATAACAGCAAATAAAAAGTTCACTCCAAAAGTTAGGGCACTTGCTCGAAACTTGAGGAAAGCAAATCACACGCTGAACAAGTGTAAACTGTCGACCATCAAGCAGCACTGGACGCAAAAAGTAAGATCTCTTTCAACAGCGAAACAGCGCCTTGAACGGCGAGTTAAGTGGATTCAGAAAAATTCCACCTTTTCTACTAATCCTTCCCATCTGTTCAATAAAGCGTCATGTGTAGTTAAAAATCCGCCTAGTCGAGAAGAGATTCAAATCTTCTGGGAGCAAGTATATGGAGATACTTATCAGCTAAATGAAGACGCTTCCGATATATCACTCTTTCGTAACTTTTGCCTAAGGCAAAGGTTACAAGATCCAGAGGAAGAGTGTCCACTAATTACTGCTGAAGAAGTGAAGAAAGTTATCGCTAGAACTAAGAACTTTTCGGCGCCAGGGCCAGATAAAATCAACAACTTTTGGTGGAAGAAGTTTACTTCTATGCACCAACATCTAGCTCGTATATTTACTACTTCCTTAAACGGAGAACAACCCGTCCCGCAGTGGCTAGTGGAAGGACGCACGGTATTGATCCCTAAGGCCGGAGATTTGTCATGTCCAAAGAACTACAGGCCCATAGCTTGTTTAAACACCAGCTACAAGCTATTCACTGGCATCCTCAAAGAGAGGATATTGACATCTATCGAGCCGGTATGGAGTGCAATAGTCGAACAACGTGGATGCAAGAGAGGGCTGGCAGGTTGCAGGGAGGACCTGTTAATAGACAGGTGTATTACCCAGGACTCGATCAGGTATCGACGCAATCTGTCCATGGCTTGGATTGATTACCGTAAGGCATTCGATAACACGAACCATGAGCTTCTTATCAAGCTCCTTGAGTGCATGGAGGTGCATCCAAAAATAGTGAGATGCATAGAAGAGCTTATGCTCTTGTGACGGACAAGATTTGTCATAACATCTGACAAAAGACAAGTGACTACAAGCTTTGTCACATATAAGAGGGGGGTCTTTCAAGGAGACTCTCTAAGTCCGATACTTTTCTGCATTTCCCTCTTGCCTCTATCTATTGTGCTCCGAGGCAAAAGCTCTGGATACCTATGTGGCCCGCCGAGCAGAAGAGAATATAAGGTCAACCACCTTTTATACATGGACGACCTTAAACTCTTTGCTTCCTCAAAAAAGGACCTTAACATCCTTGTAGATGTGGTAAATAGGTATTCTAAAGCGATTGGCATGAGCTTCGGACTGGACAAGTGTGCCTGCGTCCACTTACACCAAGGAAGATTAGAAACTACATCATCCAGTGACGATCAGGATGTTCAACTCATAGGCGGAAATACCATTCAACATCTTGGTATTGGAGAAACATATACATATCTTGGAATACCGCAAGCGGAAACCCAAAATGTGCATAACTTGAAAACGGCCCTTGGAAAAAGGTATCGCCAAATTCTCAGAAAAATTTGGGCTTCCGAATTATCTGGAAAGAATAAGATCCAGGCGACCAATATGTTGGCCGTTCCTATATTGCTCTACACGTTTGGTGCAGTAAAATGGAACGTCGATGAGTTAAAACAATTTGATCGAAGCACACGCAAGATGATGACAATTCAACGAAGTCTTCATCCTAGATCTTCCGTACCTCGAATATATCTCCCTCGCGATAAAGGAGGTAGAGGATTGCTAAGCTTAGAGTGTCTTCATCGAAGAACGGTTCTGGCTACAGCCTGTTCAGTTCTAAAAAGCACGGATTCCCTTATGCGACTCGTACATCAACATGAAGTCGCCAATGCTGCGGTGTTTCTATACCATGCAGCAGATAGGGCCGCAGAGGAGCTTGACCTCCCATTTGATTCCAGCGACATTACACATGGCCTAGCATCACTAACACCTCTGGTGCTCGAAAGTCGTATACAGGAAGCAGAACATACGCTTCTACTAAGAGAACATGCTGAGAAACCCCTCCATGGTAAGTTCTACGGCATCCTACGTAGAGAAGAGCTCTCGATGGGTCTGACCAACATGTTTCTCAAGTCTGCTGGATTGAGATCGGAGACCGAGGGATTTCTTTTTGCCTGTCAAGACGGCGTCATAGACACCTTAGTTTACCGCGAGCGCATAATGAATATTCCTGTACGCGATACCAACTGCCGAGCGTGCAAGCTAGAGCCCGAAACACTTGGACATGTTCTCAGTGGATGCTCTAAATATGCACGCTGCGCGTACATAAAGAGGCACAATGCAGCTCTAAAAGTGATATATTACCATCTTAGGCATTTCTATGGTGTTGATCTATTGCCCGTCTTGCCATACGCCCAGGGGGAACTCGAGTCAGTCGTGGAGAATGATCAGTGTAAGATCTACTGGAATTTCTCATTCTCCACCACTCAACGTATCAGTGCTACGAAGCCTGACATTGTCCTCCAAGATCTGAAGAACAAGATCATTTACGTGATTGAATTCTCGGCACCAGCCGATGGTAATATCACGGCAAAGGAGGGAGAAAAACAGGCAAAATATCAAGCACTTCTTTTCGAGCTGAGTAGGCTGTACCAAGGCTACAAAGTCCATCTTATAATTCTCATAATCGGCTGCCTTGGAGGTATGAAAGCTTCATTTATTAGCCAACTCAACAAGATTCCGGCTTGTCAGCGTCAGGCTCATTTCATCGCGAACCGGATGCAAAAGGCTGTTCTCCTGGGATCACTCCATCTGGTCCGTCAACACTGTTCCTCTTAAATTCTACAAAGATTGGTAGCTCTAAAAAAGTATCCAGAGGTGAAACCTTCATCTCCAACTGTCTTGTCTGCCGCGTAAGGTCATCCGCGGCTAAAGACCTGACTCCAGGGAACAGTGTTGCCCGATGTTATCACGCGTAAATTTCCCGCTCTTGCTTACCTTCTAGGACAGAAGGAGCAGAAGCGGATGACGTACACGTTCCAGTAGCTTTGGGATTGGTTTCTTTAAGGAATCATGATCGAAGCTTCCGGAGCCTACAACTTCTCATATTACTAGCAAAAATAGTGCGATACGCGTGCTTATAAAGCATTTCTTATTTTTGTTGCCTAATAAAAAATGTAATATATGCTTCAATTTATAGCACTATAAAATATAATTAATAATCCTAAATCAAAATAAATATTAAAATAGCTACATCGGCTTTCATAAAATTTTTAATATAATTTTGATTTTAATTTTAATTGGCTTTCAGTAATCTATAATTTTCCTTTAAATTGAGTGTCCCTTGACGGCCTTAGCACTCAGATAGTCAGTGCCGTATCAAAAGTAGTTTACATCGCGCCTTCCTGATCGCTACTGTGCCACACTGAGCCGGGTTTAGAGAATATATATGCGGTCCTGAGGAATGACATGAAAAAACGTGTCCGATTTTATGCCGATGAGAGCTGAGGCTGGCATAGAATAGGAACCTGAGTGTAAGTTAAGGTGCGATTTTGAATATGTTTATAATAAATTTAAACTTCACCAACTGTTTTGCTTTTAAATGCTTATAGTTTAAAATCAAGAAATTTTGAACCACTTTTTGGAAAAATTCTATTTTTAAAGCGTACAATTTTAAATGATGTGGTTTTCAATGTTTTTTTAAATAGTTATATTTGAAGATTTACAATTGAAAACTCTTCAATTTCAAAAATATTTAAATAAAAATTCTTCAATTTTTATCTGATTTTGAAGGTCAAAAGTCAAGTTTTCAATTCTAAATCTTTCAAGTTGAAGAAAGTTTTGATGTAAATCATCAAAATTACAGCTTTTTCAATTGTAAAAATTAAAACTTGCATAATTTGTAATTGTAAATTTTGAAAATTAAAAGCTCTTCAATTTTGAAGCTATATGAAGAAGAATTATTTAACTTTGATGATATTGAAGAACAAAAGTCAAGTTAACAATTCCAAATTATCCAAGTTAAAGAAATTTTGAATCTAAATGATCGAAATTACAGCTTTTTTAATTATTAAACTTGGAACTTGCACAATTTCTAATTGTAAGTTTTGAAAATAATAACTCCTCTATTTCAAAGATATATAAATAAAAATCCTTAAATTTGGATGATTTTGAAGAACAAAAGTTAGGATTACAATTCTAAATCCCCATAATTAAAGAAATTTCAGATGTTAATCATGAAAATGAAAAAAATTTTCGTTGTTGAACTCAAACTTTGCACAATTTTTAATCTTTAATTGCCAAAATTGAAAAGCTTCATTTAAGAGATTTACAATTCAAAGTCCTTCAATTTTAAAGATGTACACATGAAAATTTGTCAAATTTTAATTCTTTTGAAGATCAAACGTCAAGTTTTTCGTTATAACTTATTCAAATAGAAGACCTTTCGATTGTAGATCATCACAATTATAGAATTTTGGATGGAAAATAATCATCATAATCAAAAATTCTTTATTCTTAAGTTTTATAATTCAAAGTCTTACAATTTTGGAGACTTATGATTGAAAACTCTTGAATTTTGTAGATGTATAATAGAAATTTTCAAATCTTGATGAGTTTGAAAGTCAAAAGTCAAGTTTTTAATTCTGAATTTTCTCCTACAACAAATTGCAAACATAAATCATCGAAACTACATGCATTTTCAACTGTAAATCATTATCAAAATGAAAAATTTTTGATTTTAAAGATTTGCAATTTAAAGATCTGGAGTTTTAAAGAGTTAAAATTAAAAATTCTTAAATTTTAGGGATGCATAAATAAAAATTTTTGAATTTTGATGATTTAAAAATCACATAATTTCTCATTTGTAAACTGTGAAAATGATAAACTCTTTAATTTTAAAGATTTATCATTTAAAGTCCTGCAATTTCAAAAGGTTACAATTATAAATTCTTGATTTTTCAAAATGTAGAATTTCAAATTATTCAAATTTGAAGATCTATATTTTACAAGTAGCGGACAGTGGTGCTAATTCGTAAAAGTGAGAGTTTTTGTCGAAAACAGAGGGAGAGGGTAAACAGGCTATAATAGCGCTTCAATGTCTTTGTTCAGGTACCACGATTCTTTATCTACAATTATATGTCATTCGGAGCAGTAAAGAGTAGCGAAGAGAGTAAAAAAGGTGCCGACTCAGGACCATCTGTTCAGTGCCGAATCAGGACCACTACGAATTTTTACACATTTCATGCTATTATGCACACGAAACAAATCAGAATAAAAAAATCAACTTCATCAGACGAAAGCACACCGAACACAGAAACCAAAGCACTTAATCGATTGAACTTTTATAAATATTTACTCACCTGTAGCTTCACAAGAATGGAAGAAAGTGGAATTATTCCGTTTGCACGAAAAATGTATATATCGCTCACGCTGTCAAGCGAAAACTAAAGTGACAATTGTCATTGTAAATTACGACCATGTCTACCAACCTGTCACGCGAAAATTGGTTAAGCCGACACGCGCGCTATTTCTGAGAAACACGAGGGTGCCGGGTTAATTCACAGTGCCGACTTAGGACCACTCTTCCCCATGTATTTTTCAACATTTTTTTGGAATATTTCAATTTTGAAGACTTACGATTGGAAACTTTTCAATTTTCACGATTTGCAGTTTTTAATTATTTGATTTCGAAGATTTGTAATAAAAAAACTCTTTCATTTTAAATATGTATCAATAATAATTCTTAGATTCAGATAATTCTGCAAATCAAAAGTCGTCAAGGTAGGTAGGTAGGTATGTATCAAGTTATTATTTTCATGAAGTAATTGTAGTTGTAATCAATTTCTTTTTTTGAAGAACTTCCCTGACACTGCATCTAATTTTAAATCATCCATATGGCATGGAAGCTTCTAATGTGTCCCCTTAGGATTTACATTTTTTCTTGTATCTCTTCCCTAGTCCTTTACACCCCCCCCCCCCACACACAAACTTTCTTGGTGGTGGGAGGGGGACCCTACCGTTTAAGGTGGATTCCGAACCACCAAGAGTAACAGCTTTAAGTACTTAGAGAACTTTTTTCCTCGCCTTTTTCTCTAGACGTACCGGTTCCACGACTCCCCGTAGATGAACAACTCCCTTGCGAGGCAAGTGTTGATCGCATGGGTCGCCGAGGTTCTTCCAGAGTGCGAAGCGGGAATCAAACCCGCAAGCCTACGCAGTGGGTCCAAAGCCTACGCATTAACCCCCACAACCATCGTCCCACTTAAATGATCCACATGTGACACACAAATGATTATTATTTCGATTTAATACGATGAGAATTTGATATTCCAATTTAAACTAAAGAATTCCCGTTCAATCGACCAACACGAATTGGAAATAGAATTATATAAGAAGTCTCATATGCTGATAATAAAATAAAATAAATTAATAAAAATAATATAATAAAATAAAATATGGTGATAAAATGTCAAACTGGGTGGTAAAAAAATATCAAGCGACCAAAGCAGGCGATAAGTGAGCAGAAACATAGGAGCAATTCAATGTGGACAAAGTGAATGAAGGAATTAGAAAATATATAAGGATACTTATGATTTGCAAATTTCTATCGTCCTCACTGTTCGCAATCCTCCTGATTACCGTAAAAATCTCTGCACCATATCTCTGGACTTACCCCCACAACCATTGGAAGCCACCTTTTAAGTTCTGTAACCCCGAATGGTCTAAGATAATTATCAAACCCCTAAGCGATAAGCCCGAACTACCCTTACAATCACTATAAGTTCGCGCGGTCAGCTGAAAATTCGAATTTTCTGATGGTGGCCTATAAATGGCTACATTTTCTTTGAAATTAAATTTTTCTACTCAGAACTGATGTTTCTTTCAATTCCAGATAATGACTTCTATTGAACGAAAAATATGTCCGGCATCCTGAAAGCAACTAGGAGTTATTCAGAAAATGTTAAAATTCGTGTTTAGATGAAAATCCGTATTTTCCAATGGTGGCCTCTAAATGGCCACATCTTTTCGGGAACTTTTTTTCATTTAAAACCGAATTCTTTCGGCTTCCAGAAAGTAGTTTTCCTAGATAAAATAAATTTTTCGATGTGTATGAAGCAATAGTTAACGTTTTAGAACATATTAAAGTTTGGGATCAAGAGGGAAACTTTCAATGTATCGATCGTGACCTACAAATGGCTACATGTTCTTTAGATTTCTAAAAAATTTAGAATAGAATTTCTTTGGCTTCCAGATAGAAGCTTTTTGAAACAAAAATTCCCGATGTTCTAGAAACAGCTTGGAATTTTTCAGAAAATTTTAAAGTTCTTCATCAGATGAAAATTCATTTTTTCTGATAGTGGCGTATAAATGAATATATCATTCTTGGATTTTGTTTTATTCATAGCATAATTTCTTTGGCTTCGAGGAAATAGTTTTTCCAGAGAAAACAAATTTTGCCGAAGACTTAGGAGCAAGAAGGGATTTTTCAGAAAATATGAAAGTCCGCAGTCGCTCCAAATTTTCCGATGGTGGTCTGTAAATAGCTTCATCTTCTTGGTAATTTATTTTTTCATAAAGAGCAGAATTTTTTAGCTTCCACATAGTAGCTTTCTTGAAGAAAAAAAAATCTTGACGTCCTACAAACAGCAAGGAGTTTTTTTAAACATTTCAAAAGTTGTGGTTAGATGACAATCCGAAGGTTTTCGATGGTGGCCTGTAAATGACTACATCTTCTTTGGGATTTCTTTCTTTCTTTACAAACGACTTTCTTTGAATTGCAGATAGTGACTCTCTACTCAGAAAAAACTGTATTTCTGGTATCTGAGGAGCAACAGAAGATTTTTTATAAAACTTTAAATTTCGTTGTCAGATGAGGAAAATAATTTCTCGATTGCGGCCTGTAAATGACTATCTCTTCTTTGGCATTGATTTTTTCATTTAAAACATAACTCATTTGGCTCACAGATAGCAGCTTTCTTAGAGTAAACAAAATATCCGACGTACTGGAAGCAACAAGGAATAAACAAAAATCCAAATTTTTCCATTGTGGGAGTGTAACTGTATCACAGCAATCATAAGTCATCAAATAACCACTTGATGTATGTGGAACATTCACACGCAAGTGGAAAGAATATTCGTGTGATTTTATACGCGCTCAAACATTAGAATTGTCTCTCTGAACTAATCATAACTAGTTCCAGATATTTCGGGTCGTCTCGGTTGAGTGCATACTATATTAATTATTAATATCACTACCTCGGCCAAAGGTCGGGGCGGAAGATTCAAATTGGTGAATGTTGCAGAAGGGGCTATGGGGGTGGCGTGACGCGTCCTAGGGGAGGGGTCGTAACTCTGGTAGGGGGTGGAGGTCGTAGGTCACGTAGGTAGACCTTCGAGACCGCATTGCGGAATGCGAGAGCAGGCTCATGGTATAACAAGGGTGATACACGTATAACGGGAGTCTTTATCTGGTAGATAGTGCGACGGGTGAAGAGCATCCGGCAAGAGTCGCTGAGTAGAAGATGAAAATCCGGAATAAGGTTAAAAGGGGAGGAGGAGGAAAGCCGTTTTGGCATAAGGAACAATGGCCCGAAGGTATATTCTCATTCGTCAGAGGGCATAGGGAGAAACCCTTACCTATACCTACATTTACTCCAAGGAGTAGAGCATGGGTATAAGTGTCAATTGCCTAGTAAGGTTTCTAGACCTAAGGAATCTAATCGAGCTTGGGGACTGATAATGATCAACTAAGAAAGAGAGCCTCGAGAGGAAAGAAACTCGAGAGAGAATCCAATCACATTCAAGAGAGTACTGAAGTATGTACCCGTCCAAAGTAGAAGAAGTAGTTTCAAGGGTTTTTATCACGAATGTAACTTCCACTGCTGTGGAAAATGCGGGTTCGAGAGCCGTTTGATTAGAGAAAATGGAAATGCTTCTTTGCTCGAGGAAAAAGAAAGGGGGTAGTTAACATTCGACGGGGTTGCAAGATGGTACGCGAAATGGGTTCTGGTTTATTGCAGGTAGTTGAGGTAATTGGTTGGAGTGGAGGGTAAATATTTGAAAGCAGAGGTCGTGAACAGTTTGCATAAATTGCAGCTCCAAGTGACAATTGTGTAACTCATACCATACGATTATATTCATATCAATATTGTTTCGGAAAGTAAAGATTTATTTTTACATTCTCATCCTATAATGGGAAGGTACTAGATTTGTGTAAAGTTTGACCTCCCCCCCCCCCCGTTTTTGTAAAATGTCCACGTTTTGAGACCCCCTGAACGCAGAAAACAGGTTTTTACGAAATGTCTGTCTGTCATTCTGTCTGTGCGTAGATTTTTAGTTTGTTAGCACGAGAACTTTCAAAAGAATTAGCCTATTCGATTGGGCTTTGTTATACCCTCCAAGTGTCCTAATTTGAAGGTCAAGTTCATTAGCCAGTCATTTTGGATGAAAATTCAAAAAGTGAGCACATTTTGAAAATTTTCGAGTATACTTTTTTTAATATTGAGAAATTATGTGGACGGGTGTTATCAGTACTCAAAAACTAAAAAAAAATAATTCGATGACTTTTTTGATCGGAGGAAAATTACCGGAGTTACAGTATTTACAAAATTCTAAAAAACAAACGAAAATGAGCATTTCAAGCTCAGCAACGCACGATATGAAAAAAAGTCAGAAGTAGAAAAATGTTTGTTCTTGAATACCCTACAATATTGTTATGAGACTTTTTCAATTTTCTTGAAAAATCAAAAATTAAAATTATTATCGCACAAAAAAATAATTAAAAATCAAACATTTCATTTCGCGATCAAACTATACAAGATACGAATAAGGATGAGGAGACAAAAATTGTGCACTGAAAAAAGATCTAGAAATTTGTTGAGAATCAGTTCTTGATGGCACGCCTAGTTTTTGCTTCATTTGTAAAAAATTGATTGAAGAATAAAATCAATCAAATTTTTGGACAAAAGACAAAAACCACGAAAAAAATCATTTTTTTCTAGCTTCAAATGTGTCCCCTAAGGGTTTACATTTTTCTTGTATCTTTTCTCCATTCCTTTACACACACCCCCACGCACTTATACTTGGTGGTGGGAGAGGGACCTACAGTTTAAGGTGGGTTCCGAACCACCAAGAGCAACAGCCTTACGTACTTAGAGAAACTTTTTCTCTAGAGGTACCGATCCCACGACTCTCCGGAGATGAAAAACTCCCTCGCTAGGCTAGTGTTCACCGCATGGGCCACCGAGGCTCTTCCAGAGTGCGAGGCGGGAATCAAACCCGCAAGCCGACGGAGTGGGTCTAAAGCCTACGCCTTAAACCTCACGACCATCGTCCCACTTGAAAAAAAATTATTAGATATTATATTATTGTATTTTCATATTTTCAAATCAAATATCGAGCGCGAAGCGCGACTGTCTGGATGAGAATGTGTTCCGTAAGCTCGTTAGAACCTTAAGTAACTTAGATCTCCCCTTTAACAAATTTAATAATCACTTCATACGTAGAGGTTCTGATAATTTTATAACTTTTGCAAATTAACTTTTTCTTTTCATCCAAGTCGAACACGAAGTGCAAAAATCTAGAGAAACCGAGCGTAAAGCGTGAGGTAAATACGTCCAAGCGCGTAGCGCGAGGTGAATACATCATCAAGCGCGAGATCCAACAGATACGCGCCGTAGGCGCGCTTAAACTTGCATGCGAAGCGAGCCGCGCGCGAGGCTGGCGATGATAATGTGACCGCAACGCGGAGAGATTTTATTACTATATATTTTTTTATCTAACTTGCTTTACTTAGGCTCTTTTATTGAGTAATTTTCCCAATACTGAACACGCAATAAAACAATGCTTCTGTGTTTTCCAGTTGACTTGGGTTATCAGGTTAGCAGAAATATTGATGTTAACCCGATTTTTTGGGTAGCCTCTATATTTTACTTGGCATGGCTCGAGTTTTCTGGTTAGCCTGAACAATGGGATTAAACCCACTTTTCTGGTCAGTCTGATAAATCCGGAAAAAGCACTGGGAATCGTAGGTTATTTAACTTCAGTGAAATTATGATCCAATGGCTATTCAAAAAGTCGTAAATCCCACTAAAAATGTATAATATCGTGCATAGAGAATTACCATTTTGGACAAACCAAATTAAAGTTTCAAGCAAACTCGAAAGCTGAAGCGAACTTGAATAGATTAAATTAATCGGGTCGGCAGGAGATTAATCCTAAACCCCAAAATCTGAAGCCCAGTTTCGGGATATAAAAGTTTCTTTATAAGGAAATAAAATACTGAATTAGATTTTCAAAATCGATTGAATCCTATTCACCCCTACCAAACTTGGTTCATTAATTGTTTTTGACCCCATAATTTATGAAAATATGAAAGTGGAGGTTTTTGCTGAGCATCGGCCTACGCATACTTTCTAAATCGAACTAGTTTTGAATCGCCGATGAAGACCGAAGTATGCCGAGCACCATCGAGCATGCCGCAATCGATTTGGAGCAGGATGTTGGTCGGGGGGTGCGGGCCACCCCCAAAAACCTTGGGACGCTCCGCGGATGGTCCGCTCACTAGGGGCATGCGAGGGAGAGAGTGGACTTTCTTTTTTTGAATGAGGGTCCATTCATAAGGTCGCGCGCGTGTGTGACTACCCCTAGGGGTGAGCATGTTTGTACATCCGACCACTGAGAGGGACGCATGAAACTGGAACTGAGAGCGTCGGCCTTTACCCTTACAAACTTGTTGAAACTTGAAACACCGAAACATTTCCACCCCCATCAAGAGGGATGGAGTTTCTTTCGAACCTTCCTGATTTTCTAACTGTTTCGAAAACTGTAAGAGACTGACCGTGTTTAAAGAAAATTTGTTATTTAATCAAAACCGATTACTAATTATGTGTAATAGGGTGGTCCAAAAAATTTACTCTTGATTTTTGGTGATCGATCCCCCACCAATTTTTCCTTTTACGAAAACATAAATTCCAATTCTTTCAATTTCAGTCAACATTAACCTCTTGCTCCGGGCTTTTGAAATTAGCATGGGATTTTGAAAGGGATAAGCTTATTTTTCGAAAAAATGGGGAAAAAAGTACATTTTATCAACTTTTTGTGAATGAATGGTTAGATACTTCTCAAGAAATATTCAATGAATAACTTCTACCCAATATCTTTTATTTTGACCCCCCACACTCCCGTGCATTGTGCCCGAAAAATGCCAAATAGTAGTTTTATGCCAAATTTATGCTAAGACGGTCTTTTTCGATTTTTCCCAAATTAATTATCTTTATTCGATAAGTGACTCACTTGCACCTTTTCTTAGAAAAGGTGAAGAAAATTATAGTTTCTTTAAATCTTTTATTCTACGGCTCTACGTGGTGTATTATTCAGTTTTTTCTGATCTCAGAACTTATGCCCTTGATTTTTCGAAAAATAACATTTCTTGAACGATTTTTCCAGCCATATTATGGATAGCTCTTTAATCAGATTGATTTTATTGAGATAAGAAAACACTGAATAATAAGCAACATAGTGTAAGAGATTCGAAAAAACTAGAATTTTCTCCATCTTTCCTATCAAAAAGAGCAAGTGAAATTAATTTTTGAAATCATTGCAAACTATCTTTTACAAAAAATATGACATATAACATCCAATAAATTTGTTCTTAACTCAAGAAAATATAACCTTTTCACAATTGACAGGAAAAAAAATTGTTCAAACAAATGAAAATTGTTGAAATAATTGCCGAATATTCTATATGGAAAATATTACAATTAATATTCGTTAATTTTATCATTAATTCCAGAAAATACTGACCTCACAATTATTGAGAATAAATTATACAAATATAAATTGTTTAAACGATTGCAAAATATGTTCAACAAAAATTATCATTTTTGACATTCATCAACTATAGCAATTATCCCGAAAAAAAAAATTAATGTGGAAACATTCCAAAAAGTACGGTCTTTAGAATGAATTTGATATAAAACTGCTTTTTTGCATTTCTTGGGGCGCGTTCCGGGCAAAACACAAGGACTTTTTCATACTTTTTTGAAAACTGAGTTTTTCCCTTTCAAAGCACCATGGTCATTTTAAATAAATAGGGACGCGGGCTAATCTTGACCAATTTTGAAAACATATGAAATTTCTTTTTTCGGGAAAAAACAAATGGCCACCAAATTTAAAATAGAAATTTCAACAGGTATAAATTTGGACCACCCTACTGTGTATTTTCCAAGAAATATGCAAATGAAAGAAGTATCTTTACTAATTTTAAACAAATTTATAATTAAAGTCTATTTTCAAATGCTTAACAGAATTTAGATTATTTAATTTTACCGTCCTGTCAGATATAAATTATTATGATATAATTCAACTTGCCTTTAACTTGTTAGTGATGATCAGGCCATCAGGCCCGAATCCTACTGCACTGACAATTTTTAATAAAAAATCGCGTCCACAGAAAAGATGATACTAAATTAAAAATTTAAAGATATTACATGAGATTCGGTATAAACGGTATTATAGTCCTAAATTTTTGTATTACAAAAAAAATATTTTTGGGAAAATTATTTTTTTTTTTAAGTCTAAAAATTTAGGATCATACAAATGCTTCTTAGTGCCTTTTATTTTATTACCACATTTTTTTAATAGGCATAGGTAATTTTCACATGATTTAAGTTTAAACGTCCTTAGTGTTTATTGCAGACTGTATTCTTGATAAATGGGACATCATTTCGCAAGTGTATCCACTCAAAAAATCAAAGTTATCCGATCTAAGTCAAACTTGGACGAACTGTTTTGCTATTCATTGAATAGCTGGATATCATCTGGATATCATCTATTTCGGCGATTTTTAACTATTCTAGTGGCTATGAAAAAATTTCGTTCCGAACAGCTTCAATAGGGTCTTCCACGCCCTTTCGATCATAATAATTTTTTTAAATAAATATTTTACCTTTAAAAATGAAAGTGGAAAACAAATTCCAATTTTTTGTAAATAGGACATTTTTTCTATCAAATAAAGTTTGCATATTTTTTTTTAAGAACTTTGAGATTGAAAAATGGAATTTTAATTTTGGATTTATGAAAATAAGCGATGAGAGGTTTTTAGGAATGTACTATCTGTTTCGACGGGTTTAAACTCTTTTAAAAGAAATTAAAGAATATCCTGTATTAGAATTTCGAACGGCTTTCCACGCTCTTTTCATTGGTTGTAATCATTTATTTAAATGTAAATACTTGATTTTCGGAAATGAAGGTCAATAATAAGCTTTACTTTTTTATAGGGCACTGTTCTTGAAATTTTGTTCCGACTAAAAAGGAAGCTTATTTTTTCCTTTTAGTACCTTGAGACCAAAAACTAAAATATAATTTTTCATTAACGAAAATAAGTTTTATAATACTTATGTGATTTTTTTTTAAATACGAAGTTGATGTATAATATATTTGTGTCTATAATATTTGAAACACTCGTGTCCCATACAGTTTTCGTGGTATATTTCCTAATTAAATTTAAGCTGGGCTTTTTTTTCAAGTAGCAAAAGTGTTGAGACATCCAACAAAATGTTCCAGCAAAAAAAAATGCACCAATTGGTTAATTCACTTACTAGAACACATTGATTTTTCTCGAAAGTCGATTGAAAATATGTAAATCATGAGTATTATTACATTAAATATTGTTGGATCTCAGTAGCTTCCGGTAACAGTCGTGTTCCAATTTTTTCCAAAATAAAATTACCATTAAAATTTTAAAGAACATAATGAAGAAAACATGATAAAGAATGTTTCCGAGAAATGCGTATATTAAACTTCAAATTCAAAAAAAGTTAAAATAGAAATCAGTTTTCCTTTTATACGTAACATCATTCCTACTCTTGAAGAAGCTCATCAGTCGTGGCCCGCCTAAAAACAAAAATCTCTTAATAAAAATCGCTGGACATTATTTGACCCCCCTCCCCCCCATTATTTTCGGACATCTAGAATAATCCTCTAACATCCGTCCTGCCAAATCTGAGCGAAATCTTCCGTAGAAAATCTAACTTACGCGTGTGTTGAAAACGTACGTAAGTTATGTGGAATGACCATATCTCAATTCGCGAAGACGTGGGTTGTTGCGAAAGAAAATTTCGATAAAGTAGGGTTCGGATAAAACATTGAAAATCCTATGTATGCTTGTTCAACTTTTGCAAATTATAAGCCTTGTATTAGAACACTTGAAATTTAAAATAATTTCAACATGTGAACACTGAGCCTATTTGATATAAAATAAAAATCAGAGTTTTGTCACACCCCAATTATATTTATTTTTAAAGCTTTCTTTCAAGATTTTTTTACTCTTTAATGAGTCAGAAATTATTTCTTCATATTTTGCATTAATTTTCTAGCCTTTAATTTGTACTATTTAAAAAACTGAAAGAAGTAATTTCCGAACCTATAATGGTCTTGAGAAAGCTTTTACAAAAATTGTTTTGACTGGGAAGGAAATAAGAATATAATAATTTCTTCACTAATAGGATTGAAACTTGAATGTAGCTTTTAAAAAATTTGAAAACCGGTTTTATTTGAATAATTAAACATATATGCTGTGCTTCAAATGTCAGCTATTTGGAATTTGGAGTTACGAAATAAAACATAAAATCTTGAATAATTTCAAATTAAAAGCGTTCCGTGCTGTATTTTTTGTTTTTCAAACTGCTTGGAATTGAAAGGAATTTTCCTGCGAAACCATAAATAAATAAAAATAAAGTAAATCCTGAAATGAGTTCAATTTAAATAAACTTTCTAGTAAATTCTCGAATGGAATGCAAAACAAATAAAAGTTCAATGTGGTTTGGAAGGGTGAATTTTTGAAATGAAACCAAATTTTAACATATATTTGAAGTTTCAACAAAAGAATTTCGAAATGTTATGGAAATATTTGTCTGAACGAAAGTATAAGCTCTGAAGCTTTTAATACCTTTTCCGGGAAAATATTCTAAATATAAATATAGACATGTCGTTATATTGGATTCTTTTTAATATTAAATTTTGAAAACGTATACTGTTCCGACGGAAAATATAGACGTATTTCAGAGAATTTTATTAGCGGACCTAGAATCAATACTTTTAATCTGCGTGTATTGCTTCAAATATTTATTGGAGTAGTGCGAAACAAAAACATACGTGAAAGAAAAGTTGAAATTTGTTTGTATTTTCAACTAACTATTGATTCATTCGCATACATTGGCATATATATATATATATATAATTCGGATAGGAAACAAATCATCTGAATGTTAAAGCATTAACAAACATGTAAAACATATTGTGATTGATGTGATAATAAACTGTGTTTGCGCAGCTATATAGTTCCTTCGATACTCTTTCACAATGTTAAACTACACTGTGAATGAATAATAGAATTGTCTTCTTTATTAAAAACTACTGATCTGTCAAAAGAGATTTTTCATTTTAAAACATTCCGAATGCACTTTTCCTTCTCTTATAGCTTTTGTTCGAATTTCAGTACAACTTTATATAATTTATACCTCGAATTATACATAAATTTTTCTTCCATTTATGAGGTTTCATTCAACCACGATATTAAATTTTGATTTGGGTCGCGTTCCATTCGACTATGTGGGAAGCTCTCTTTCTAAAAGAGGATACGATGGAAAATAATAAAACTTCAGGAAAGCTGCTTTTACATTTTTATATAACGTCAGTATTAGACGGGATATAAAAGTAATTTATTCATGACACACTAAACTTTTTTCTGAAATTGAGTAATACGTGTCAAGATATTGTTCGTAGTTTTAAGTAAATATAGGTCCACATACAAATTTTAATATTACTGTTCTAATATGCAGAAATCTAAGAGTAGAATTGGTGCTTAATTAGACTCTGGTCAGTTCCCCCTACTTCTGGTGTGGCATTGCTCGGGAAAACTGGCCAGAACCCGCCAAAGCTGAAACTTTCTTCAGCTTTGTTTAAATGCTTAAAAGGGGTGAAAATAGGGATACTACTTCTTTCCTATTTGAGACTTTGAAAAGGAAAACACCTTAACACCTCAGTAAAATACATTCATATTATCCTTGGTATCTCGGTGTCATCTAATTATTTAAAGTTGTCAATACCCAGGCATTTTTTATGAATATATTTTAAAACTACTTTCAACTGTTCATCAAAAATTGGTCAAATCAGTCAAGCACACGTTGAAGACCACGCTTCCTTCTTCTCCATCCAAATTACCGTCTTTTCATCCCGAAAACCTTTTGGTTGTTTAGGTCTATTTTTTATTCTCTACACTCAACAACTTTGCGAGTGGAATACCGAAAATCTTCAAGTCTTCATAGAGGTAATTGGCGGATTTTTGTTTAAAGCGAGACCTATAAGCGGGCTTGGGACTTGGCAAAAATGAGGATTGTTCCAGAGAGATGAGGGAACTGTGGAGGAGGAATATTTACACTGGGAGGGTGAAGTTAAAAGAAGGACTTTGTTCCGCAGTACGTTTTAGTAAGGCTGTTTCAAATTCGGCGAACTTCTAGTGGAAGGAGAGTAGGTTTGTCGACGGAAGTTTGCAAGGTTTGAAGAATGAAGGGAAGAGCAGGAGGAGAGGAATTCAAGAGAAAAAATAGGGTCTTTATGTACGTACGTCATGATAATAAATTTTGTGACTCTAGCCAAATTTTTTATTCCTATAAAATGATTTAAAGTAAATCTTAAAATTCAACCGAAATATTGACCAAGAAAGACCCAATGTGAATTGCGGGGATTTTCAAAGTAGAAATCTAAGCACTCTTTAGAAAAAATCGTTCAGGTATAAATTTTTTATTCAACACATGTGACTATAGAAAACTATAATAGTAAAGCCTGGAAATCGGTTTTTTTATAGTTAGGTACCTTTTCTCGAAGCGCGTCACAAATATGTTAGCAAATACATCTACGATGCAAAAAATGTTACAAGTACATACAATTAAATGAAGTTATAGAATCAAAATTGGTTCAATACAATAAAAAATAATAATTTAAATTTATTGATAACGAGTATTAAAAAAAATTGTAATGTGGTTTCGGAATTTGAATTCAAGAAGAAAATGTAGAAACATTATTTATAATGAAAATTTGAAAATTATAACAACTTGAGGAGATGGACTTGTTTTCGCTCCAAAGATCAATTTTATTTCAAAGGTCCTCTCCTTTCGTTAAAAACCTTCTCCATAATTTTGCTTATCAAGGATCGACTCTTTAATAATTCAATCCTGTCAGGATGCTACAATTTTCCAATTTCGTTTACAAACTCATTTTACAATCATAAATTCTTGTGAGATAATACTAGAAAATTTTACTGCACACTTGCATTTAAAACTTTATGTTAATAATACCAATAAATGTGGTCGCACTTGTGCCCAAAGATGAATAAACTTGATTTTTTATGATTCGGAATTATTCCGAATGAGAGATGCCGCAATGTTACTTGCTGCAAATGTGACATGTCGAAAATGCGACTTGCCGCTTGTCAAATGAACCATTGATTCATTAAAGATATTCTAAAATCTTTAAAAAGCACTACAGAGTCTTACGACGCACCCAGAGTCAAAATCTTACGCTAATTCTCCCGATAGATTTTGCTGTAGCCCTGCGCAAAGATAAAAAATTTGATTTTTATAATAAAATATAAAACAAAATTTTGTATCACAAAGATATCATAAAATTCTGAAAAATTGCACAAGACAATATTACCGCGGACCTAAGGTCAAAATTGCACGTTAATTGACTTAATATCGTAAATTCGTGAAAAATAGCATCAGAAAATGATTCCGTGAATGTCCAGAGAAAATTTTGTGTTAATCGATTTGATAGGCTTGTCTGTGGCCCTTGGCGAAGGTAAAACATTCTACTTCTCTATGCTTTATATAGTTATAGGTTGGCATTTTACGGCTCGCAGCCAAGTTTCATTAAGGTCGGTTAAGAATTGCGCCGTCAATCCAATAAAGGTTGAAATCCCATAGTTCTCTCGAGCAAATAGATTTGCCGGTTTTTTTTATTGTACTTGGCTGCGATTAACTACCACAATTCTTGATGTATTTTTGTGTTCTAGTTTCAATTTTAGGTGAAAGCTGCAATTTTTATCCAATCCTGTTGATTAACAGCTGATTTTATTCCTTGGAAGATTCTGAATAATCTTGTTTAGTCAGGTTTAATTAGAAACTTCTTTTTAGCATTCATACAGTTATTATTTTTTTTAAATTGTTTTTCAAATTTATTTGACTTTTAATAGAATCCAACCAAAGAGATTCGTAAAAAATCTTTCAGGGAACAAGATCAGCCCTTATCTTTAGGATTTGATCAGAATCACAGCTTTATCTCAAATTGGAACAAAACTTGGAAAAATTCATATATTTCTTGAAATAATAAATTTTGTTTTTCAAAACGTAGCACGCTTATATGTCTACTTCAGAAATCACAGCAATTACCATTTGCTCTATTCTCATCGACTTCCTCCAAATTTTTTAAAAGTACTATATTTTGAAGTGGACTGCACCCAATGATCATCATTGATTCTTCAGATAGGTTTTCTTGATATTTCCTAGTAGTCTGTGTCAGATTTTGCCAAATTATTTGTTTTTTTCTAAATCGTCTAACTTTTCGAACATCTTTCTATGAGATACAGATTTTTAAGTACCAATCAGTATAATTATTATTTATAAGGGAATTGTACTATTGCAAGAGTTCAAATCTTCAAATTAAAAGTGTGAATGGAAGAAATACTTAGTATAAATAAATTGCACTGAAATAAAAATTATTAGCTTGATATCCCTTGGAAATAAATGTTCCAAAATTAATAAGATTTGTTTTTTGTTCAGGGGATATAACTCAATTTGAACCACCGATCAGTGTACGTTTTCTTGGATCAGTGGAATTCAGCTCTATTATACCTATATCGCTTAAAGCTCATCTCTATTATCCAAGCACTTCCGATCAAAATCCGTTCGATTTCATTCTAATCCACTGAACCTTACTTCCTATTTAATCAAATTCTCTCCTGAATTCATATTATCTTCACCTCAATCACAATTCTTACAACGTTAAAGAATACTTATTCATAATTATTGTAATTTCCTTCTTATCAAAAAGTTTTGGTTCTCTCAATTCAATTTGAGAGATCCTTACAAAATTCGCACCTGATATTTTCGATTATTAAATTAATTATTTTATTTAATATCTAATATATGCCGAAAATGTCATTTCTTAAAAAAAAGTAATCCAAATTAGGTAAGCAAATATTCTTATAGCTGTTACGCAGACGAAGCAAGGAAAATTGTGAACTGCTATGCGGTCAAAGAAAAGTTGAAATAAATTTAAAAAATTTCTCATAAGAAAATTTTTGTAATCGATCATCAACGGTTTCAAAAATCATAATCATTTATTAAATTCAAATTAAAGATATATTTTGTTGTTCCAATGAGAATCTTTTCTTAAATGAAAGAACTATTTTGTTATGAAGCAATTCACAAATTACGTGATACATTCTTCAGTGAATATAAATGCCCCCCTCCTTGAATGATACTTTGAAAGGCCCTTCCCCATAATGTATCACGTATTTTGTGAATGACCGCAATATTCAACAAAAAGCTACACTCAACTCTCGGATTTTGACCCCCCGGTATCGGCCTTCCTAGAACCGCTAGCTCACGCAGTTTCTCAGCGCGCAGGGCGAGAAACGATTGCGACTCTCGCCTCGGGAGGGCCGCAGTGCGCGAGTACTCAGTCGAGTATATTGCGCAATGTTATGGCGTCCAATTGGAAGCGATTCAGGCAGCACATACTGTTTGCTTTTGGATTCCCCCGATCTGTAGCCAAGGCTATTTTCAGGCAACCCCCAAAACTGGACTGAAACAGAAAGTTCGGTATATTTAAATTACACAATAATTTCTTCGTCTTAATGATTAAATTAATTGACTTGATGAAATGACAAACTAATTATACAAAGCTTTTACTTGTTGTAACTGAAGCATTTATCACAATATTTAATTTGCTCAATTTTACACTTTCCGATAAAAATGATGGAGATTTTAAGACACTTTTACAACACGAGAGTCAGGAAAAATTACAATAATGGTATTGTAATGGTGAAATTTGAATACATGTATTTTAAGTTTCAATAAATAACGTTATAAAAAAGTAACGCGCACTCGACTGACAGCTTAGCGGTTAGGGTTTGATTCTACGTGACGGCGAATTTTTAATTTTTTTTTAATTCTCATCTGAATGAGAAGATATTCATTTTATATGAAAAGTGACTTTCGCAGATTTCATTAAATTTGACGTTTTTGTAGTCGCCGCGTTGTCGTTATCGTCGTTGTCGTCGCTGTCGGGATATGTGAGCACGATAACTTTCGAAGGAATTATCTGATTGGCACAATCAAATTTTCAACGGCCATATTTTTCACCTGGAACAGAAATCCCAGATCAAAATTCAGAAATTTTTAAAACATACATTCAATATAATAGAGTTCAACATAATATAGAACATTTAGCGTTTTTGGTATACCTTAATCGAGTGCGAAGCGCGAGACACATGTTGAGAATGTATTCGTTAAAGCCGAAAGTGCTTTGACCAAAGAGAATGGACATGTAATTTGGACGATTACTAAATGTGAGTTGGCAATAGTCTGATCTTTTATTTTAAAAGGTTTATGCACAAAATTGGGGGAAGTACAAAAACCTAGCGCGAAGCGCCAGATGAGAAAGACGCGCGTTTATACCATCGAAAATGCTTTCTCTAATTTTTTCTTGTTCATTGGAATAATAGTTTTTGATAGTGGCAGGCCAAATAAGGTACATAATTTGGGTTCAATAGCAGAATTTGACTGTAAGACACGCCTACCTCCTGGGGCAAATAGGCTTGAGTAAAATGAATGCAAAATTGGAAAGCGGGGATTGAATTTTACTCATTTACAGTGCCAAAATCACTTTCGAACGAAATCGTAGCTGCTCGGGTTCGCTAGATATAAGACTTTAACCTGTTGTGCGCAACATGTTTGACGGTTTTAGCAGATTTTCTTCGAAAATATTAGTTATAGCAAGAAATGTTTCAAATAAAAGTTGATTACTTTTACAAAAGCAACAATCTTTTATTCGTATAGTTTTTCGTTAGAAGCCATATTTCCGCAAAAAATGGACAAATATTATTAAAATTAAAAGATTCATTAATTTATTCAAATTTAAATAAAAGTAGCCACTCTAATTAAATAAATATTGAAGGGTTATAGATTAATATATTCATTTCCAAGAACAATATTCAATAATTCTTATTTAAAACAATAAAACAATGAACTCAAATATATAATTATGATTAAACGTGCTGCGAAGAGAACTCGACCACTGCTTTTTTAAGACTGGATAAATATCTTTCATAATCTTTTTTCTTAATTTTACTGATTTTTGTCGATTTTTAGAAAAAATATGGTTTTTAGCGAAAAACTATACGAATGAAAAATGATTGATTTTGTAAAAGTAAACAACTTTTATTTGAAACATTTCTTGCTATAACTAATATTTTTGAAGAAAATCTGCTAAAACCGTCAAACATGTTGCGCACAACAGGTTAAAGTCTTATATCTAGCGAACCCGAGCAGCTACAATTTCGTTCGAAAGTGATTTTGGCACTCTAAATGAGTACAATTCAATCCCCGCTTTCCAATTTTGCATTCATTTTGGTCAAACCTATTTGCCTCAGGAGGTAGGCGTGAAGACTTATTATCCAAAGGTGCTTTTGAGAAAATTAAATTTTTCGGTTTTTCGATTCGTGATAATTCTTATTCTAATTTTTATCTGACTCATTCGGGTAATATTTTTTGATATTAGAAGAACGAAAAAGGAATGTAACTTGATTTCAAACATAAAATTTAACTTGCAGTTTTAATAGCTGAGTTTCACTGTCAGTTTCAGCCAAATTTGATATATTGGGAAAATCGAATGTTTTTGCTTCCCGACACTCGAACATTTTTTTCCTGATTCTTTTTCTGACTTATTGGGATAAAAGTTTTTATTAGTCAAAGACCAGAAAAAGGTACATAATTTGTGTTAAATCAAAAAATTTAACTTGTAAGTTCAGTAGCTGAACTTTGCGGTCATTTTTAATCAAATTTGTTTGTATTGCGAAAATCGAATATCTTTACATTCTCATCTCAATGAGAAGATGGTGGTTTTATGTAAACATTGACTTTCGCAGATTTCATGTAATCTCAACGTTTTTTTAGTCACTGTTTGAGAAAAAATGGACTTTTCTTCGGTGTATATTAGTCGGCGTCTGTGATCATGATAACTTTTGAAGGAATTATCCTAATTGGAATGCGCTTTGGCACAAATTTTTAAGACCTAAAAAGAAAGGCCAAGTTCGTAAATAGGTGATTTTTTATGAACGGTTTATCTTAAAAAGATTAACCAATTTTCTTTCAACATTTTTCTCATAAGACGCATAGTTTTTATTTTAATCGTGGAAAATGTTATCAAAAATAACAAAATTTATTTTCCGGCTAAACTGTGCTAGATAATACTGGTAGGAATTGACAGTTATCTCAGCACTACGTGAACTTTTTTTTATAAACAGGGGCCGAGATAGCATGCGAGAAAGACCGACCTGTTTTTATTTTCTGACCAATTATCGATTCTCAACTTCGACTTTCTGCATGCTTCGGGGAAGTAAATGGAAAAAATGAAAACTTCGCTAAATTAAAGTTAAAAATCGCCTCTTTAAAATGAGCCATACAACATTAAAATTAAGTAAGAATTGCAGTTTTACCCAAGGAGAAAACAAAAACACAAAATCCGAAATAACTCTTCTTAAATAATTAAAGTTCAACCTGAAATATATATATATTTTTTCATTTCTGCCTTTAGTTCTGCTCTAAAATTAGTTACAATTAATAATGGTAATATTTTCCACGATTTCATCAATCACTTTTAACAATGCTCATTTTTTTAACGTGAGATAACTTTAGTACATCCTTAACAAAAACCACTTTATTTCTGTATTTTTTATGATTCTTATAGTTTAGGGCAACTTAAAAAAAAATGATATATTATAATATTTTGAGCACCATGTTTATGAAGTTAGTGGGGGACAAGAATTCCGAAGTTAATTTGGAATGACCCACATATGCAGGTGGCAAATTAGTTTCAATCCGTCTCACTTTGCGGTGTCCTTAAATTGTAAATTTTATCATCTGTAATTCTGCCTTTTTCTCTGAAAAATTTAAGTCCTGTTATATATTTTCTAAATAACTCGAAAAAATTGCGTTTTTCAATCTCATCATTGTGGCAAGAATTTTCCGATTGTTTGCGTTAAAATATATTGCTGTTTTCACCCCTCAAAATGTTTTTTCGCAGATTGGAAAAAAATGTATCGTTTATTTTTTAGAGAACCACAACATATTTCAAGATCATCAAAATCATATAATAGGCTAGGCAAAATAGTTTAGTAAAATAGAACTGTTCTATAATTTTACTATGCTTAACTTACCTGCATTATAATTGGCTTGAATTATTTGGAACTTTTGACTTTAAATCCCTCTTTTTTAAATTACAAGTATCTTTGTCTATTTCCAAGAAATCATTATTTTCCTTAATAAATGAAATATTGACCTATTTTATCCTTGAAAGATCATTTCTCAATAGATAACTACTTTATTTGTTGATTCGTTGATATATGACTACTTACCAACGAAATCTATCTTTAAAGACTACAGTTACCCACACTTGATACAGCATATTACCTACAGAGATCGAATAATGAAGTGAGCTCGTACTTCCCTTCCATCGATTTTACCGGCTAGATGGAGCCACCTCCACATCTTACTTTCTCTGATTTTTCGAAGATTGAATTTAGACTGAAAAGTTACGGATTATTTCCAGAAATATTGTTGAGAAAATTGTGAACATACAATACAACATTTTCGTATTATGATTATATTTATAATGGATGATAAACCTAATTAATTAATTATTATTTAATTTATTTAATTAATTATTAATTAATTAAACCTAAAAACTTTTGTTTTTTATCAAATAAGTAAGAAATTGGAAATATTTGAAACCTTATAATTTCTAATTTTTTATGCTCCTGAGCAGCAATATAATTTTTATAACTTTTTCAAGCCCTTCAGAAGAAACGTTAGATTTGAATTACATGTTGGATCGATTAGTAAGAGTTAATTGAAGTTAAATTGATACTAGATTTTACATTGCTTTCAGGACAAACGGATTATATACAAGAAATATTTTTTATTTGATTCTTAACTGAAATATGGACTGCACCTGAGTTTAAAATTTACAAATACCTCAGCATTAGGTTGTCCTAAAAACACAATGTTTTTTGTCTTGATTACACATTCCCTAAACTTGTTCTATTGGTTGAGAAACTAAATGCGGATTTTTGTCCTAGGGCTTACGTAACGCCCCAACATGATTGAAACCATCACATAACGTTCATTGTCGTAAAAATAATAAGTGCTTGCCAGAATATACAACTGATTGTACTGGCCGCTGAGGAAAAAAAAATTGACCCTATGAGGCCAAAAATACTACCTCTAATTGTGGAAAACTACCAAGGCATTTAAGTACTTAAATATCCGAAGAATTCTGTGTAAAATTTTTAAAATGCATAATTTGATATTCCAACTAACAAAAACTAAAAATAAACGTTAATTAATATTCATAATAACTGTAGAGCTTTTGAAGGTCCTGGGACAGCAATTTAAACTTTGTTTTTTAACAAAACAAAAATACGCATTTATTTTGTCATCAAATCGAAAAAGCTTGGGGGGACGATCCAAAAAAATATTGGATTTCTTAGGAGACTTCTCAGCCAACAGTAGATATTTTTTTATTAGGTGATATTTTCGGTACTGGCTCAGTATTGGAAAAACTCCTCATAATAATATATTTGTGCTTTAAAATTATGGTGATCTAATGTAGATTGCATTATTAATAGTTTCCAGGTCTCCCTAATTAAGATATTAGGCATTTCCAAAATCAGAAACATTGTATCCGATTTTTTTTTAGATGAAGATCAGAAGTTTCCATAAATAAGAATTATTTACTGAACATTTTTTTCTGAGATATGAACAAGTGAGTCCAGTTAAAATCGAATTTCTGATTTAAACCGCAAATTTGAAAATGGGAGGACTATAAAAAACGCCGAAATTTTCAAAAATGGCTTGAGATCAGTCCCAAGATATGTAACAATAATTAATAACAATAATTACGCAGCGTTTATTTGTCAAGCTTTTCCGACAAGTAGTCTTGGCCGCTAATCAATTTTACCAAATTTTCAAAATACATTGTCAGTGTTTGATACGGAAACATACGTTTCGCCTAATTTCCATTTATTTGCAAACAAATTGAAATAGTTTGGTGCTTATTTCTTCAGCGAGCATTGATCAAACGAACAAAAATCTTTTCAGGCTTAAAAATATTTTTTAATCATTTATTTAATTATTTTCTCTAAACTAAGATGGGCGGGGCATGTAGCAAGAATGGGAAATGAAAGAACAGTGGCGCAAGTTTTAAGAGGGAGACCGATTGGTAAGAGACCCTTAGGCAGACCGAGAAACAGATGGGAGAAAAATGTAAGGGATGATTTAAAAGAACTAGGACATGATTACTTAAACTGGATGGAGGATGCACAGGATAGAGATGT
Source organism: Andricus quercusramuli (assembly GCA_932178445.1). Lineage (NCBI taxonomy): Eukaryota > Metazoa > Arthropoda > Insecta > Hymenoptera > Cynipidae > Andricus > Andricus quercusramuli. The sequence continues at coordinate 409,101 of CAKNXH010001765.1, forward strand.
GTGGCGGTCTCGGGTAGATGAGGCAATGAACTTTCGAGTTCGAACTGCTAATCTATAATAATAATAATATTTGGCCATTTTCATGAATCTGCATATTGTTCTAATACTTTATTTCAATTATGATAAGAAAAGTGAAAAAAGGATTGCATTTATATATAAGCAAATAATGACAACTTTCAATAGTTTTTGAATGTAATATTCTTCTTACTTCAACAATCCCGAACTCAAAAATTGCCTATCCTAACGGGAAGCAGAAGATATTTTATTTAAAGCTGGTTTCTTCTTTTGTTCAAAGAAAAGTTTCCATCAGTATTAGAATTTTTTAGTAAAAGATTTTTTTTTCACTCAACGCCAATTTTCATGTGAACAAAATTTTTTGGTTTTAATCCAATATATATAGCGATATACTACTTTAATGAAAATATGACTTCTGTTTGGTTATCATCACATATAATGTAGTATAAATACCATGAACAAATTTTCTAAAGTAACATGCATACAGTAACGTACTTTACTGTCAAAGACTGATATTCATCCTAAAAAGCTGAAATAATAATCACGGCCAATTAATTATATCTAAATAAACAAAAAACCCACCCCCCACAAATAATATTAACTTTTTCTCTCGTAAATTCGAATCAATGTCAAGAATTTGGTTAGATCAGATAAGAAATGACGGATTAGACTGGTGATTCTTTTTCTGAAAAATCGCTATAGTAAAAATAACCGTGGTGAATAGCGCTGATTAGTGGATCGAAGTGATTGCATTGTTTTTGCGCTTCGGCGGGGAGAGGAGAGAGAGTGAAGAATCAAGAAGAGTGAAGACTCAAGAAGAGTGAAGAGAGATGAGAGAAGAATTAAAGAGAAAGAGAGAAAGAAGGATAGATGGAGCGCCAGTACCGCGGCGTTTCCGTGATGCTTATTTTGTATTTTGCCTCTCCCGATCGTCTCTTCGCGTCCATTTGCTCCTCGGGGTTTGAATTCTTCCCGCGAGCGACTGGCCGAACGACGAACCAGCCATTCGGAATTCGATCAGAAATATTTAAGGTGGCGTCTGCCCCCTCAACCTTCTCAATTCTTGAGTTCTTGAGTTCTCATCCCCCTTAACCCCCTCAACCCTCGATCGACAGAATCACAAACGTCGTCATCGACATCGCGACGCACTCTCAAATACTCAAGCAGCATACAGACAATAATTCCTGGGGCTTCCGAAAGAATTTAAATTAACCGGCATATCGAACTGGCTAAAATTAATTGATTTATGGTACCAGATCTTTTCTTCCCCTACTGTCCAGATTCTCTGCCAGCCTACCCCCTTCCCACATAGGCTTCTGACTCTCATCACGACTGCGGTTTCATATAGCTAATGGCTTTTTTGTATATCAAATTAAAGATATTAGTGCCGAGAACAAAACTTCATAGTTGGAATATTCTTGTTTGAAGAGTATGTTAAATTTAAGATCCTGCGGTATTTTCTAGAAGATGTGGACAATTGGACATTTTCTATCTAAAAAATGTGGTGTAACGATCTGTCTCGAAAATCTCGCAATCATTGTTGTTAGAAACCTGATTGGCTGTTTATTAATTGAAGTCGTTGTTTTATACTCTAGCTGCCGTGCAAAAGTTTTTGTGCACCTCTTTTTTGATGACTGATCGAGTTCTCTTCATGTTAATTATGTCAATTTTTCTCTTCAAAGGGTTGAATGCTCTAAAATTCTGTATAAAATAAGCCCAGGATGAAGCCAATTTGTCTTTTTTTTTAAAGTAGATATTGCGAAAATAGTGTAAAGTTCAATGTTTTCTTACATGTTCAATAACTTCCGTAATGTTCATGTTCTTAGGCTAATTTTAAAGCTATTTTTCTTTAGTATCGCAACAGCTTATGAGCATAAATCTAAAAAAAAAATTCTATCACAATGCAAGAGCTTAAAGTTGTGAGAAAAAAGTTGGAAAAATTGCAATATTCTTCGTCGTAGGAACAATATTTTTGTGAAATGTATTAAAGATATAATCATTCAGTTTTTATAAAAGTCCAACTTTTTTGTTACAACTAAAAGTTCTTGAACTATCATACAAATTTTTTTAGATTTATTCTCATTGACTGTTGCGATACTGTAAAAAAATAACTTTAAAATGAGCCCAAGAACATTAGAAGATTCAATAATTTGTTGTTGAGGGTTTTTTGTCTACTGGTCTGAAATCAATATTTTCAATATTGATCTTTATTTCTAAATTGTGAGAAAATTGCTCTTAAGTTTCGCTGGGATCCGAACCCAGGTCTTCCAGATTGGTTGAGAGCAGTTTTTTTCACAATTTAGAAAGAAAAATCAATAATAAAAATATTGATTTTAGACCGGCAGACAAAAAACAATCAACATCAAATTATTGAATAAAATTTACCTGGTCAAAACCATAACATCAAAAATATAAAACATTAGAAGATATTGATTATTACGGAAGTTATTGAAAATTTAAGAAAACATTGAAATTCGCACTATTTTTGCAATATCTACTTAAAAATAGACAAATTGGCTTCATCCTGGGCTCATTTCATACAGAATTTTGAGGGCTCTCACCCGTCTGAAAAAAAATTCTTCATCTTTGACATGATTAAAATTAAGAGAACTTAATCAGTTATCAAAAAAGAGGAGACCGAATACTTTTGCACGGTAGCGTATCTTATGTTGGAAAATTTGAAAATTGAATCTACAAGTAATCCTGTTTGATGATTTATTATGCGAATTGAGACAAATTTGTTCTGTTTAATATTCTCGCGCAGTTAAATTGAAATTTTCAAATTATTATACATATTAATAGGGGTACCCTTTTTCGTAGGGTTTATCACACGCTGAGAATTATGCGATTTTCTTCGAAGACGGCTCAAATTGAAAGACTTGGCATGTAGATGTGTAAAGAAAAATAAAACTTGCTATGTTTTACTGATTTTTTCCATTATCAAAATAAAAAAATGAGGAAATTTCCTTTTCTTAGACGACTGGTATTGAAGTTTTTCTTTAGTCTTTTATTAGTCTTCTATTAGTTCTATCAGTATTGAAATTTGCTATGTCACAGGGACGTTTGCTTATTATGAAAGATTGAATAATGAGAAAATTGACGTATGATGCATCATACGTTGAAAGCTTTTTTAATAATCTGCTTTTTCGAGGGCCCCCCCCCAATCAAACCCGATATGTCATGGTACTACTTTTTTGTTTTCAGTCAGTAGAAAATTAGAAAAATGAGAAAAATTTTGTTTTTTAAATATAAGTACGCTGACATGCGCAGATATTCATTAAAAAATTATATAGGTTATAGTGATGTATTTTTTATCGGAGGTTAAAAAATGATTAAAATGAAGAAATTTTGTTTGGTAGCGTTTCTTATCGGAAATCTATATATGTATATGTATATATTTTCATATTTTTCATATCATATTCATTAAATTTTTTTTAAATGAAACTTGCAAAAAATTAGATTTCAAAGAAGGTGCACAGAAATCGGTGTTTTCAGTGAAAAAATATAAGAATTTGAAGAAAATTTTGAAATTTGTGTACTATTGAAGGTTAGGCTAGCGGATTTCACAGTAAATATAAATATATATTTCCAGGAATATTTACTATTGAGCCTGAGATGAATTGTCCTGAAAGTCAATTTTAAAAATCGTACGAATTTCAGTTTGAAGAACTAAGACTTGAAGAGAATTTCATGGCGCATCTTTTTCCCCCTTAGAAAATATTTGTCGATTTTGCTGTTTTTGAAGTAATTGACGAACACTAGATTTTTCAAAAACAAAGAATTTCAATCTTTTTTCACTTCGACTAGGGCTAACTTAGTCAATTTTGGGAATTTATCAATTTTATCGATTTAGTGCCGGTTTTGGGGCTGATGGTGGACCTACATCAGGGCACTCCGAACTAAATTGTCTCTCTCCTGTTTCTCTCTCTCTCTCTCTCTGTTTCGTCACGTCTGAGTGAACACCGCACATCCCCCGAATCTTTTATCACCAATCCCCGCGGCGCGGCGTCGATTCTCAGAAGAACTAAATCTCTAAATTTTTTTTGAGACATTGCAAAAATCATTAATTTCTAAGGACTAAGAACTAAGGTTTAAAGAAGTCTTCTGAAAAGTTTGATCTCAATCGGAAATATGAAAAAAAAAAATGAATGTTTTAAATTGCAAGTGGCATCTTGATGCTGCCCTATGCGACTTGAACTTCATATCGTCCGCTGCAACACGTTCGTCGCCAAGGAGTGCACGCGCATGGGGTGGCGTCAATATTGCCGCTTTCAATTATTACATTCATAATTTTTTCAACATTAATTCGATTTAGTTTAAACTTTTCAGAAAATTTCTCTAGCTCTTATTAAAAAACTTTCTCACTGAAAGTAAATATTTACGGTTTTCTTCCTTAAACAGTTTCAGAAGACTCACAAATGTAATTCAGTGATAATGAAATTGTGAAATTCTCAAAATTGACTAAGATATCGCGATTTTAAGTGAAAAAAGATTTCAATTTTTTGTTTTAAAAAAATATAGTTTTTATCAATTACTTTAAAAACTGCCAAACCTACAAATATTTGCTAACGGAAAAAGGATGCGCCTTGAAATTCTCTACAAGTAGCCTTCAATCAATACTAAACAAAGTACCTATATATCTTCTCAAGAAAATGACAGTGCTAATGATATTTTCCTTTGATGTTGCACCACATATTCTTTCTGATTTTTTTGGACAGTAAAACCGAATACTTAAAATTGATTTTACCTGAAAATACACACATGAGAAATCATAGAAATTCACATGGAAAATCATACACAGAAATTCATGTGAAATTGTGGTGATATTTTGAAATAATCCACGTGAAGTTCCACATGAGCTTCAAATGTTATTTTAGCTGCAAAAATCTCGTTAACCGTAAGAGATACATTCAGAATGCAAATTTTCTGAATTAAAAAACTTTTTTCGGGCTTCTGTATTTGTTTGATTTTTAACAAAAGTTTGGTTATGTGAACAGAATTTGTATTTAGTCGACGTTTTTATTTTTTTTCTATTTAAACAATTTTTTTTTGAATGTACTGAATTATATATATATATAATTAAAAACAAAGTTAAACAACCACCGCAGGGTACCACTAAGAGCAACTGCCATCTTGAAAAAATGTCAATGGCCCCCAGTAGAACCGCGGTAAAATACACCTATGGCCACGTCTCACATCCGTGAGATGGGTGGTCACAGGT
>CAKNXH010001765.1:414436-436947 GCA_932178445.1 Andricus quercusramuli
TGGTTATAAGTCAAATGTATAAATATAAATTCATATAAGTGTAATATGTATAATATATATGAATAATAATATAAATAAGTTCAAATTCAAGCGAAACATTTTCTATATATACATATATTAAAATGTGTATTTACGCCTAGGAAATATTATTCTATCAATAATGCAATGAATAATTCTTTCCCTAAGTGGTGAAGATTCTTCATAAACATTATTATACTTATATAGCCACAAAAAATATAAAGATGAAATTGCAATTTTTTATTATCGCTGGTAATTCTGCATTTTTAATGGGCGTTTGTGAGTAGCTTCGGTCCTTCTATGTTGGTCGTACGAAGCGATATATATTAGTTAATTGAAGACGAGTGATTTACTGCAGGAGGTGGACTTTCGTTGTGACCGTTGCCGATTATACAGTGCATGTAGCCAGTATTCTCGTCGAGTGAAAATGCCAGAAGCCATTAACAATCTGCAAAACATGCCTTACAATGAAGAGAATTAATAAAAAAAATTATTGCTCTCCGAAATAAGATTTGTAAGTACTTTCCAATCAAAAAATGTCATTCCTTATCTACATACACTCATATACAATATATATATCCAGTAAAATGTCAAACATAGTTAAACAGTTTAGTCTTTCCACATTGAATTAACAATGGTAAACTTCCCATACATGTATTGGAAGTAATTAACCCATACAAGGATGGAAATTTTCCCATACCTCAGTACCATACTTCCCATACTTGTATGGAAGTTTTACCATAAAGTATGGAAAATCTTCCAACAACCATCGAAAAATTTCTATACTGGTATGGGATATTCAAAAGTATGGAAAAAATTCCATATTCTTGTATTGGAAATCTACGATTATTTCTTACAGTGGCGTATTTGATTTCTTTTCATAAAGATATTGGTCGAGTAATATAATTAGAAATAAACATTAGGGGTCGTGCATAAATTACATAAAGTTTTTTGGGTGAGGGAGGGTGTAGGTTAACCATTTTTCTATACTGTCTTATAGGGAGGAAGTTACGTACGTGTTCAAAATCATTTCCTGAGTAAGATATCTTCCAGAATCACTAAAAAGAAAACAAAAATTAAAAAGATTGTATTGCAAACAGGTAGTTTTTAGTGCAATCTAGTGCTTTCGCTGTAGTCTCAGTATATGAGGTTTAAAAAATGTCATTAATTTATTAATAATTTCAACAGTATGATTTACACAATAATACATATTGGCTGAAATAATGATAACTAAGTAAGCAAGTAGGGGGTTATCCACAAATTAGGATGTATTTCTGAAATTGTCCACCCCTACCTGCATGTAAGATAACGTAAGATTAGCTCCGAACCTCTCCCCAAAAACCTTACTAAGATTTTGTAAGCTTAGAAAATGAAATGCGTTAATAACAATAAGTATTTAGTTTTACAAACGTACATTTTTATCATTTCTTCAGGGCCTCAACTATTTTGCGTAGTCCGACACTTAATTTTCATAGCGAAATTTCCAGTTTTTCTAACCCAATATTTTTAGAGTATCAAAAATGGACTTAAATATTCATTATTTTGGTTGAGGATTCATAATTTTAGTTTAAAATTCATCTCTCTGGTTAAAAATTGTTCTGTTTCAGTTGAGGATCCAAGTATTTTGTTGAAAATTCGTCTTTTTTTTGTGGAATTCAACTTTTTCTGACTTAAAATAATAAACTTTTTCGATTGACGTTTCAACTAAATTTGAACTGCCTACTTAAAAATTCATTATTTTGCTTAAGGGTCCATAATTTAAGTTACAAATTCATCTCTTTGGTTGAAAATTAAAATACTTGGCTAAAGATTCGTTTTTTTTTTGTTTGCTTAGAAACCAATTTTTTTACTGAAAATTCAACTGTTGGGCTGGAAATTAACTTTTTTGTTTGAAATTAAAATTTTTGGTAGAAAATTGAACTCTTTGTATTGGAAATTCAACAATTTGGTAGAAAATTCAACTGTTTGGTAAAAAAAAATCGTTTTGTATTGAAAATTAATTTTTTCGAATGAAAATTTAACTATTCTTTTTGGGCTAAGAATAGATCTTCCTTAGATCAAAAATTCAGTCATGTAGTTGTAAAAGAACCTGCACGAAAAATGATTCATAATTGGTCCGAGACCTTTTGGGAAATTTCTTCTAGTTTCATAAATTACAAAATAAATTTGAGACAGGAAAATCCACTTGGAGCCACTATCTTTTGTGCAGGGTTCTTTATGTGATTTGTTGATAATTCGTTCATTTTATTAGGAAATAAATCTTTTTTATTGAAGATTCAATATTTTGAATTGAATATTTGTTTTAATGGGCTACACATTTTTTCCTAATAGAAAATTCAACTTTTGTCGAAAGTTCGTTGCCTTGATTTGAAAATTCATCTTTTTTGGTAGAAATTTCATATTTCCGGAATAATAATGCAACTGCGCTTGTTCAACAAAAGTCAACAAAAATTACGTATGATAGGGTGAGGAGAGGTGAAAACTTACGAAACCTAACAAAGGGGTGTACGTGTTTCAAAAGTTCAGAAAAAAAACTTGACGTAATTTATGCACGGCCCATTTTGAAGACATTTAATATAAAAAACGATTTTGAATGTAGTTAATTAAATTAGAAACCTAATCAAATTTGATCTTGGGCAGTCGATAATAAAATAGCAGAGGATAGTTTTTTGCAATTAGATCGCGTCTTCCTTCTCGAACAGAGCAGCTGAGTAATTGCCCTTAAAACATTTAAGTCAAACATAAAGCGGAAAAGGTTTTTTTTTTAAATGAAATATATTTTCGTCCTTTAATTATAGCCGGGAGGATTTCTTTACTCCGACTTGGATGCATCATGGAGGAGCGATCCTCGTCGCCATTTTGTGTCTCATCGGCTCTTAAGGGCCACTACAAAGAGCATCGCGTGCAGGCTAATGAGAGTAATCACTTAATAAAGACTCTACCCGGCATCGCGTGATGCTCCTATAGCAAGCATAATGCAGAGTCAATATTTGATTTCGACTTTTCTGCCGTGATCTCACCTCTTCATTAGGAATTACCGGCGCACGAAATATCGGAAGAGAATCCAGAATCATCGCAAAAATGATCGCAAGTCAATTTTTAATCATTATGGCAAATGTGATCGTTTACTGGTAGTTCAGAATTTCTTTGTCTAAGTCAGTTGCAACCCTTGGGGTTTGGAAATAGAAAATAAGAAATTGACTAAAGGTGGAGGGTCAGTAAAGGTTGCTTCTGGGATTAAAATAAAAAAAGTCATTTTTCATGTGTGAATAAACAAAAATTCTAACTCTGAGCCCAAAAACAACTATTTTTGACCCTCCTGCTTTATGCAATAAATGAGTCCAGAAACTAAATTTATAAAGATAAGTTTACAATCAAATTAGATGTATTAAAATCAAATAACCCTATAAATTGAGGGCTGCACAGCGCACTGGCATTAATTAGGGCAGGATCGCAGTTTTCAAAATTTTTTGAAGAGAAAAATTGTTCTGAAAAATCAAATTTTCAATCTAAAGAGTAAGAAAGCATTTCAGGATATTTTTATGCTTGACCTGTACGTTATAATTACGTATAGGTCTAGTCATCCCGAAAAATTGGTGGGGCTGGACAAAGGAATGGATTAGTCGCCCCGAAACTTCGGGACGACTATCCAAATTTATAAAAAAATTTTACTTATCATCCTGAATTTCGGGATGACGAGACACTTCGTATTTTTATGTGGGCGTTTCCACGGAAGTGTCATTTTTCTGTCACCATGATTTTATAGGTAAACCTACACTTAAAATACAAATTACATATTTTATGAAAATTTACAGACCGACTCCCTGAAATAGGAACAGAAGCTTACAGTTATTAAAGAAACCTTTATGAAAAGATATAATATATAATATATAATAGTTGGACCAAATCCCAAAAATATGCCTGTGTTTCTTTGATTCAAACATTCTTCTGAGTGAAGTTTCAATAAGATTTGCTTACCGATTTCATTAAATTGTTAATTGTTGAAAATTAAGGTCGATATTATTATACAATAGGAATCTTTGAACTATACGAAATATGTATTGCTTGTGTATTTCGAAATTCAAGATTCTTTTCCGTCACCCGATATAAATATTTTAAATGTATTTATTATGAAGAATATATTCTCTTCATACTGTAGAAGAAATCCTATGTGTATATTATTCCAGAAACAGAAGATTTTATGGTCATGTCAGACCATTATTTGTAACGTAATTACAAATTTTTGTATTTTAAGACTGATAATATCTTCCAAAATATTTGTTTGTTTCATAACATTCAGAGCGTAGTCTTCAATAAGTAACTAATTATGTGAATGAATTTTTGAGCCGTTTAAATGGTATTTTCAGAGAATGAAGAAAGTTCATTTTTAGACCTTAAAGGGCCTATAGCTGAAGCTCAAACCATTTCTTAATTTAGAGACTAGCGTTTGCAAAATTCAAAAGCTTTCTTTTTTATTATACCATTTTGCGTAGAAAAAAAGTAATTTCTTTAAATCAAAAGACACTTTAGCACAGGGATGTGATATAAGAAAATCCATTCTAGAGAGTTACTCACTGCGTTAATTTTTATGCATTTTAATAAATATCATAAATAATTGAAAAATTAAAAAATACATAAATATACAAATTTTATGCGTTCTTTCTATAAGCGAAATTATTTCACAACATGTATAGAAACCTACATCTATTTTTTTAAAATTATACAAGACTTTTTAGCTACAGCGAGAAATTTGGTTTTAAAAAAACATGTAAATGTGTAATTGTCAAATTGTAGGCAAATTTCAGCACCTACAGTGGCAATCATATTATTATTAGGAATTGAATATTTCATAACGGAAATTGATCTTATCACATGTAACTATTTTAAATCCAAAAGGGGCAGTTATGAAAATAAGAAATAATAATGAATCCATGGGCACGCGCATATAATCAGTCGTACGCTGTTCCATTGTACCGTACGGTAATGATGCGAGAAAAAGGTTAAAGTTTAACCTTTTTCATTGTTTATAAAGAAATAACAAATTTTAATTATCAAAAGTCACCTACTTATGAAAGAAAACACCACCAAGCAAGTAACGGAATTGTTTTCATAAATTTTTTTCACTCCGAAAATGGTTTTTAACGCACGTACGGTAATGACGTTTTTGTTGTCAAGATGCACTTTTCAGTTTTAATATCGGATTCACAGAAAAGTGAGTTAATATTTTAAGTTCAATTTTATAAAAACTTGTATTAAACAATACGCCTAATATTTTTGTATTTATTACTCAACTGTAACTACAATATTTTACTAGAAAAACAGACGTACGGTAATGACTTCTGAAATGGAAAAAATTGAGGGACAGACATCAAGGCTTTTAAAATATTATTTATTTGAATTAAAAAAATGTGCATACATTAAATTTATGTTCATGTGAAGTTTACAAACTTGATACGTTAAGCGTTTTTCAGGTTACTGTCTAAAAAAACGGAGAAAATCAGTTTATCCTTGTGCAAAGTGAGGTTGGGACGCCGTACGGTAATGACGTTTCGGGTGTTCTTATATTAAATTAAAGTAAATAGGAACATAAATGAAAAAAAGGAACTGCCCATTCTGTAGAGGATGATAATAAGTGTTTATTAAAATTTTAAAAAAATCGGCACGAGCTTCTAAGTTAATGTTATATTATTGGGACTTCAAGTTTGCCTTCAATTTGACAATTACCCAAATATCGATTGAGCACACCCAAAATAGTAACTTTTTTCAATTTGTTGCAAAAAGGAACAATTTAGGATACAATCCAACATGAAATAAGAAAAGTATTTTTTCACAATCCTAATATACGTAGATAATTATTGTTGTCTTTTGACGGTGATAAAAAATTAATTTTATTTCTAAATACATACATATTGCTTGGATGAGAAAAATTATCCAGCAGTTCTGAAAAAGTAGTTGGGAGAAGGGCACTTCTATAATTGCTTTTTTATTTACTTTCAAACAAAACAAATTCAATTTTATCAACCTAGTGCCTCGATCTTGTTCACAAAAATGTTTATTTTAAATTTTGTTGTTTATAAAGACCGAGAATATATTCCTTTTTCCCACATATTGAATTAACATCACGAGATCATCACTCAATCGATTTGACACATTCGAAATAAATAGTGTGGCTTTAAAAAAGGGTATATTTTCAGTCCGTTGCATAACCGCCCTTGTTGCCGAAAAATTTTTGCATCACGCACGTTAACGGAAACTACGTCCCATGAAAATTCGCGTGAAAGGGAATTCGCGGCCCGAATTTTCTACACATGATTGGCGATTTTCATCCATCAAATTTTTCGACAGCCAAATGCTATAAGTGAAAGTGAGGTGAAAAATTGAAAGAGAGAGAGAGAGAGAAGAAATGAAGCATTTCAAATTCAAGTACCAGGTTCGTCCTTTCGGAATCCATTTGTCATTCGAATGCATTAGGGTTGAGTTGCACGTCTTGTGCGAGATCGTTTTTTACCTCTGCTTTCCATTGGGCGTCTTTTTTAGAGTTTTAATCGACGATTTTGTAGAAAATAAGTGGGGTTGGGTTTCTTCGGGATTAGGAGAAGAATGCACGTTTTTTCGTGTTTTTACCTGAAAAAGTCACTTCTCGTAGATTATAATGTTTTTTATGATTTCATCACATTTTTGATCAATGGTTAAATCTTTTATGTTTTTCTAGGTATCTAAGTGAATTGTATAGTATATTATTTAGACTTATAGGGCGAGAGAATGAAAAGTCAAGAAATATAAGATTACATTTGCCAGATTCGAAACATTACTATTTTTATACAATCGTTTGAAAGTGTCATTCTTTAGAAATAGAATTCAAAAGGGGGAAAAAAGTGTTAAGAAACTGGAATATAATGCTAATTTCTCATCTTAATATTCAGGGGCTGATTTTTGGCAACAATTTTTTTTAAGCCGTCGAAAACGCGAAAAAGTTGCAGTAAAGTTAGTACAAGCAATACTTTCATCATCTCATAGAAACCTTTATGTATTACCCCAAAAGCTACTTCAAGTTACTTCTTCCGTTTACGCAATTGATTGTCTTGTAATATTGAAAATTAATGGCATTTTCTGAATGCTATGTCCTAAATAATAAATGTGAAAACCTATTTTAAAACATTATGATTATTTTTAAGAGTTATTATTTATTTTTAAGTTTGCTTTAAAATAATCGTGTTATATGCCTGGTATGGAAAATACCAATAATTCGCGATATTATTAGATAATAAATTGTTTGAACAATTAAAAATTGTTCAAACAATGAAAAGTAGCTTAAGAAAATAAGATTCAGGGAGCACTTCTGAAACTTATTTAGAAACTATCAGAAACGATAATTTTGTAACTTTTTTTAGTCAAAAATTGTATTTAATCAAAAATAAATTGTTTAAACAATGAAAATATATTGAAAAAAATACTCTCTTCAAGATCATTAAATGGACCACAGAATTTATACAATGCATGGGGTAATGACTATAATTTGTAAAATTGTAAACAATATTTATGATGACCTTCATCCGAGTGTAACCAAATAATGCGCTGCTTAACTTCGGTGATCTAACATGAAAACTTAAACGATTTCATCTGTTCAAGCGGACACCTGAAGACATTTTTTACTAGTTTTTGTTGAGCGATGTGTAAAACAATTACAAGAAAAAATCAATATTTGCTATATCAAATTTCAAAACACATTCGATCTGCAATAATAAACTCGATACATTGAAAAACCTTTTATCAATAAAAATAAGAAAATGTTTTCGACTACTCCCATACAATTTTCATTATTTAATTTTGGCAATCTTCCAAATGGATATTCTTGGAAATTCAAGCGTTCTTAAGTTACAAATGTAACTTAAATTTCATTTACTGATTATCAAAAATGATTTTAATGTGCTTGTAATTTAAAATGCATTTATGAAAATCTATTTTCTGTTATTATTCGTATTTTGAATTAGTATTTTTAATTTACTTTCGTAAATGAAGTGTGTAACGTTTATCATATCATAATTCAGACATTTGAATTTAGAAATTCCACAGAATAATGCAGATAGAATAAAAATTTTGACCTAACCGATAAGTCACATCACACACGTATTTAATTTTATAATTTTATAATTTTATAATTTTAAGATGAATAATGCATGTAAAATGTAGAAAAAAAATGATCAAAAGGAAATCTAAAGTAAATTAGACTATTGTTAAAACTGAAATGATATATTATTAGAGTTGACACTAAAACGAGGTCAAAAACGCTCAAATGAATTTATCGTGCTTGAATTTTAATGGACACTGTGCTTTTCTAACAGTTACTAAAAATATAAAAATATAAATATTTGAAAAAGAATATGATTCTCTTTGACACGTGCTAGAATTTCGGACGAAAAATCTTACTACAAAAAATTCCTTCCTCAAGTCCACCATTCGAATCGTCGTATCATTGAATCAAATGCATTAATTTTGTATGCAGTATTTATTAGAGAATTTTTCAAGAGCATCTCAATTGAAATGTATTCACTTCGGACATGAAGCTATTCATGTCTTAGAACTAAAATACGTACAAGCATTGTAATCGATATGCAAGACCGTTAGAGAGAGTCGTCGTCTATAAGAGCAATCGATCACATTGTTCTAAAAACGACCGTCGTTCTGAACACGTTCAATCGTCACGAAATAAAACGATCGCGCTTTCCATTAAGCACACCGAGCCCCGTTAAGGATTTCTTTATTTAAATATCCGGTAACTTCACTTTGTATTTACCCCATAAAAATCGAAAAGGCTCGATTGCTTTTTTTCCCAGGACTCAGGTATAAGACTATAAGCGAAGGTTAGGTAGTGAAACCAGCGGGGATCGGTTGTTCAAATCCAGGATCTCGTCTTTATTTGAATAAGATTCACCCTGTTTATCATTTTCCACGATTCTCCTCTATTCCTTCGCCCCTTTCTTCATCCCCTTCATCACGTCATCCCACCGCGGCCACCCTCCTTCTCTATTTTTTTTCTTCTCGCAGGATCTTTTTACCCTTGCGCGGCCAATAAGACTCGGATACGAAAACGTAAAACATAAAACGTAAAATGCTTCCCAAGGGGTGAAAAACCCCCGCTTGGTTTCCTACATCAAATTAGAATTTTGTACGCACCGGCTGCCTGAAATTTTGATTTTCACCTGGGGTGGATCCTCGCGTACCGCGCTTCTCTCCCTTTTTTTATGCCCCGGAATACGGTATAATGTGCTCTCAACCCTTTTGTTGCTCGACCGCGTGAGGAAACGTTACGAGTCGTAACTAGAAATCACGAATTGTCAAAATGCAAATCGCGAAAGCACATGAAGGGGTAAGATCGATGGGCAGAAACGGTCAACTTTTTAGATACATTGTGGCTCTTGTGCCTTGTCGAGGATTTTATTTCAAGAGGTTCTTTAGAAACGAGGGTCGTTGAAAAAAAGGTTTTATTGTACTTTATTGATTTTATTAGAGTGACGGTTCACTTTTGATTATTGACTTTTGTCAAATAGTAATAATTAGAACAAATGAGATGTAGGTAATTCCATTTAATGTCCTTGAAATAGTTGCAAATTTGTCATCAAGTGGCAAAACGTAAATTATCTCATTGTCATCTCTAATCTAAATTAATGTGATATATCAAGTTTCACCCAGATATAATTCTGTTAAAATATCCCCTTACCAGTATTTGTATCACTTTAACAATTAAATATTTCTTTTAAACATACAGGTATTACTCAAGTTTTATTTGTTATCAAAATCAAATATTTTTTCGATCGACGAGAGTTTTTCTGGTTGTAGAAAATAATACTAACAAAATAACACTTCTCTGTTCATGTAATGAAGTTAAGAAAAATGATAAAATTGTTCATGTATTATTTTTTGTTGTTTTGTTTTTGATTACAGAAATAATATTGTTGAAGCCCCTACCCCTTTCCAACGTCTCGAGGAGGTGGGAAGACACCTCTGTGAACATGTAGGGCCAAACAGTAGCATTAGACACATGAGCCGTTCTCTAGAAAAACGGCTTAAGTCGAAAAATGTCGTTTTTCGATACTTGCATTTTTAAGTATGCACAGTGTTTGATAAGTGGTTATTTTTATTTTCGCGTACTTTAGATGTTTCGCTTAAAAGTTATAGTATCCAATAATGAATTGCGACCGGTCGGAAAAAATTAAACACTACGTATTAATATTTATCAGCGTATTAATAAATAATACTTGAGCCGTTTTAACGGAGAAGGACTGAAAGAGTCTTTAAAAAGATGCGTAACGTAGGATAAAGTGATAGTATTGCAACAATTTTATTTGAAACTCATTATACATTATTACCATTACATTTATTTCAATATTGTTATAAAATATTATATATATATTTAATCACTGGTATCGCTGTCATCGCTCGGTTCATTATTTGCATCGATTACTTCAAAATTTTCGAACAGCTTGCTATAAAACTGTCGGTTATCTGATGTCAAATAGCACATAAGAGAAAGAAGATCTTTTTTTCTAGCATCGCTAATACCAATTCGAGGAAACTTTTTTAATCCTAACGGCTCTTTGTTACTAATTACGGCATTTGGATTAAAAATCTTAAAAGTTTGTGCACTTTCGTTGTACTCCTTGTACGCCGGAATCATCCCTGATGGCTTAAAAGTTAATTTAACATACTTTTGAATGGTAAAAATACGCTGGACGCCGCCCGTAACTACTGCGCGCGCTCGGGTCGCAACGGACTGCCCTCTATACCGACTGTGTAAGCTTATCCATTGGTTAATGCTTGAAACTTCACATACACATAATAGAGCCGCGCAGCAATGTAATAATTCATAAATTTTAGAAACGACCTAAATCGACTTAAGCCGTTTTTTTAGAGAACGGCTCACATGGCACGAAACTTAATTTCTTAATATTTCCGTACAACATTATTTTTTACTATAAGTGTTTTCTTATATTTTATATTTTTCCTACATAATTCTTGTAATTTAAACGAATAATTGGTTATTTTCTTGGACTTTCGGTGTCGGGATTCTAGATTCCTCTGATAAAATATGCTTTTTTACCATTACCAGTTTTTTATACAACTCTTTTAGAAACCAGTGTTAATTTTTCATAGTTTAGAAGTGGCTTATAAAATTGATTATCCATGGGAGAGAAGCGGAACTGTTTTTTATCGTAGAAATTCAATTTTTCGTTACACTTCATTTGGGTTTGAACCCGTGACAGCATGTCTACCAGAACATTATCCAAACGCAATACCTTTTGAGCTACGTTGTCTCCCGTAAGTTAGATTCTATAAAGATATCCACATATTTCATAAAGCGCTGATATAGACTTTTAAACACAAATTACATGATGGGGTAAAAGCACTAATCTCATCGAGGACTTTCCTATTGTCGATTTAGAAGATTATATTCTTCTAGTTTTCACTATTTTTGCATGACATCTTGATATTGATGTTTTGTAAGCTTTAATGAGACTAGCTTAGTGTACTTCATCAGCGAAAAAATACTAAAGGTTTAGTTCCGAAGCAATCAACTTTTTACTCGACAAATGGTTCCAGCGGGGTAAATAGTTCTTTTACTTTACCAATTTTACCAATTTTTCTAAATATTTTGGTCTTCGAAAGAATCCTGAATATAAGACACTAGGGAAAAATTTTAAATGTGTGTCATTTTCTTAAGTAGAATTTTCACGGAGCTAAAATAGGTCATATTTTTTACAAGATAACGCTTAAAAATCAGTTTCTACTATTTTAAATATTGATGTAGATATTAGTATTTTAATATTATTAAATAATTTAGCAGGTACTGTTTCATTTGAAAACATTTTTGATACGTGTAACATTATATTATAAGGACATGTGACAGCTTGTTATGTGATTAATTATCACACGTTTTTTCGGCGGCTTTATAATTAGAAACACGAATATATTCTGCTGAGATTTTGGAAAATGGTTCAAAATACATCAAGGCACGCCCGTCTGGCCAATGATGTTTTTATCTTATTCAATTAATATTTATTCATTCTATTTTAGCGTCAGGGCTGCGAAGTCCTGTTCGCAGTTACATTCCAAATTAAAAATTAACCAAATTACAACGCTTAAAAAAATTAAAAACTCAAATGGACCAAACATCTCCTTGTATATTTTGAATCATTTCCTAAAATTCCGACACAATATTTACATTTTTCAAATTATCAAGCCACCGAATATCAACAATACAATTGGGAAAAACTTGGTGAAACCTCATTCTCTCTTTTCAAATTATCACCCTTGAATGAAATGCGTATAGAAAAATATTGCTTATAATTTAAAGAATTTAAGACAAAAGTATACAATATAAATAATTAGACATTTATTTTAATAATTTTTTTTTCAATATTACTTCTTACAACTCTTTTTCTTCAATAAAGAAAATAGTAAAAGGAGTAACAGTGAAAATTGAAGGGGATAAGGAAAAAATATGGTCAATAATTAATTTTAAAAAGTGCCAACATTTTTAGTGATTTTTGGAAAAATAATTATATTTTGTATTTTAATTGAATATAGGAATTGGTATGCCTTTTATAAAACAAAAAATATTCAGCTAGACCATAAAATAGGGGAAACCAGCAGTATCATAATTATTCTAAACGTTTTGCTAATGTCAATAACGGCGAATTTGAAACCATGAAATAGAAGAAGAAATTTCCATGATTGCACAAATTAAATTTACTTCTTCGGATTGCGGTTCGAACAGACGCGTATAGAGTCACTACCCGTAGAGTACGGAAAGGCACCATCTGAGCTAAGCTGCTTCATATTTATTAAATTCTTCAGACATAAATATAACTGAATTCTTATTATTTTCTTTTTGTATAAGAGTGATTGGATATCGACGCATCGTATTTCTCATTGATTTAATTTATATTTTCAATGTATTGTTTCAGTTTCTTCTTTTGAATGCGGATTACGAAATGTCTCGCTGTCTCGAAATTCGGAATGAGTAGTCAAATTAAGGCTTTTTCTGCAATTCTGTTACACAATCTGACTTTCTTCGAGTTTATGTTTTTAAAGATTCTTTTCTTAACTTTTCATCATTCATAGTTTTTGCAGCCGACTAGACCGAGCCTTATTTATAATATAACATGTGAAAATAATTAATCATGTGTAGGAAATACACCAATTTTATCACAGAAATATAATTTTCCATTTTATCATAAAATGAGGATATTTAGCAGAAATCCTTGATACAATGGTACATACATTGAAGATTGTCAAAAGCTTGTTTGGTTGTCTTTTATTATTTTACTTCAATCCTAATCTAATTGTTATCATGCATTAGTTACATAACATTTTTGTAAAGAATTGTTTTAAAATAAAAATCATGTTCGTGAAAAATATAAAAGAATCAAGAGAGTAACTTTTAAATAATGAAAAACCAATATCAATAACAACAAATCATATCTACACAGAAAAATCGCCCACAAGGTGTTTTGAATACATAGTATGTATTTTGGCAATATTTCCGGTTCTGTGGATGATTTTTCTGTGCAGATTTGAAGGTCTCTCAATGAATAAAACGTGACCATTATTTTATAAGCAATAAGAATATTTGTCCCTGTTTCAAACCAATATTACTCTAGAAGCATTACTGTCATTATCTATGCTTCAATAACATAGTAAGAAAGATACTTTCTTGCAGGTTGTTCCCAGGACGAATGGCAAATACTATGAGAAATAATTAACGGCTAAGGAACGGAAACAGTAAAATCAGTTATTACCATCATTGTATTGAAACCATCTCTCTTATTTCCCTCTTCTCGAAAGCACGCATCTCTCGCAGAATAGCTAACCGGGTGGATTCTAATGAAGGGGGTCGAAAGGGACGACCTCAGAATGTGCGAGGATCGAGGCGAAGATGATACAAGGGATTAAGAAGGGACTTGTAAGACGCTTCTTATTTTTCTACAAAGACGCACAATGCTTCGAAACCGACACCGTCATCCCGACACAGGATCAGGATCGCGATTCGGACAGTATCGGGATCTGGCGTCAAACTCAATCCAATGTTAAACCGGCTTCAATACAATGTAAAATATATACCGGAAAATAAGAGCAGAAAAAAGCAGAATGAGTATAAAAATATTTGTGTATGAAACTTGAGCAACAGGACGTAACGAAAAAATATTTTTTTTTTCAAATTTGGAGTGGATCCAAAGGTTGTTGTTTGGTACCTGGATAGAAAATATATATTGTATCTTCGTGTTTCCACGATAAGGCTCATATCAGCGATTTTTTTGTTACTTTGGTACAAAATTCACTTACAGTTAACCTATCGAAGCTGCGTAACAATAAAAAAATTCTGGTACAACGAAAATTATCATTAAATTTAAATAAGTTATATGAAATCATGGTTTTTTACTATTTAATACTGCTTCTTATACATATTTTTTCGGTAAGTGCAGAAAATATAAAGATTTCCTTCATTATTTCAAAACCATCGATTAGAAGAGCGTGAAACCTTCTATCAAAACTGTAATACACAACATTTTTTTTCTTTAAGAGTCAAAGATAGACAAAACAGGTAGTGTATCACAGAAAAGTAAAAAAATCCCCCCCCCCCCCTCGGCAAATATTTTTCCCAGAAACTACTATCCAATAGGACTATACATTGCCAATGTTTCAGTCCAATCGAAGAGCTTTGATTTCGTTAGCATAAGCATACTTGAGAAATTATGCCCTACACATATAAGTAGTAGTAGAAATTATTTAGAATATTAGCATCTATTTGCTTGAATTAACAAAACTTTTGTTTGTTCAACCATAGAATATGGTTATTTTCTATATACAACAAAATATTTTGTTGAACCAACTAAATTTTTTGGTCGTTTTAATAAAATCTTTTCGTGGATAAAATATTTCGTTGATTCAACGGAAAAAATTGGTCGGGGTAATGCAATATTCTGTTGAAGCAATCAACATTTGTTTGGTTCAACCAAATTTTCATGTCAATCCAAGAAAACTGTTTTTTTTTTGTTCAAACATTTGATTCTGAGTGTGATTGCACATTAAAAGATCAATTATTGAGAAATTTTTTTAATAATGATGAGGATAAACTAAAATATGTACAGAAAGCAGTCTAAAATAGTGAAAATACTAAAAAATGTAATCATCTAATCTTTTTTTTAAATTACGTTACCACTGTATTCTAAGATAATAAATAAATTATTCTTAACCAAAGCTTCTGCTTATATGTAAATAACTGAGTCAAATCCAACTCGATAGTTCTCATATCTTTTTATTCGCGCAGCTGGATGGAAATAGTAGTTGACAAATAAAGAAAAGCACTGAATTCGAATCAGAATCAAAAGAAATTGAAAGGTACCTATGGAAAGTTATCATGATCATTTTCCATGCGGGAGGGTGAATGATGAAAAAAGGGGATAAAAATAAGACTAAAATCTGAAATCCGGAATCTCTTGAGAAAACACAGCTGGCGACAGGTATCGAAAGATCCTTAGGAGATTCGTGGAGCGAAGGAGATTAGGTGAATAAGAGAAATAGAAAAGGGGAGAACAATTTTTTATAGAAGGGGAAAAACATATGCCGGGAAAAAATTCTAACTTCAGGTTTTACACTTATTTTTTGATTGAAATATCTATTTATGAAGTTAATCATCATATCTTCTCAAATTTCATTTTATTATATTTTTATTATTTATTCATTTAGGTTCGATTGAGAAAATTTTTTGTTTTGAAAATTTGAGTTATTATAGTCTCACTTTTTGAAACGAAAAATTGTATCTATATTTTTCTATTTTAAAAGGCGCATTCCAAAAAGGGGCCTAACTAACATATGAATGAATCATCGGCAGTGTGTAGAATTTAATGCTATTCACGCATATTATACGAACAATGCGAGTCAGAAATGTTTGATGATTAGAAGACCTACGCTCTTTTATGTATTTTGTAACATATGGTAGTTTAGTTTAAAATTATGTTTCTCAAAATCTTATTTGTTTTAATTGTATTATATTATCACTAAAATTGTTCGGAATTGCAACAATCATTTCCATAATAACCGTAATAACCCTGTGTTTTATTGTCAATGTCTGTACTATGGTCAATAATGCCTGCTGTATAGTCCATGTGACATCATAGTGCATTTATAAGTTCAACTTTTTGAAAATTTTCATTATTTTATAAAAACAATCAAATTTTGAAAAATAAAGGACCTATAAAGGATCCATAAAGGACCTAATACCTATTCGTTGAAATTAAAATCCTAAAAGCTAGAAATTTTATAATATAAACTTTTTTAATATATCAAAGTTTTAATAACCGAACTCTCTGCAATATTTCTACAGTTTCTAGCTCTCAGAATTAGGATTCGAACCCGCGATATCGTAGCCACCAGAATATTTATCATCCAAGCAGCTTAACATTTGAGTCACGCTGATTCCTGTTAAAAAACTCCATTGCAGGCTAGTCGCTAGTCGTCTAGCTTTTTACGAGAAATATCGAAAATATTGTAAACTATTGTTTGGAGGAGCTGAAAGAGGGAAAAAGTATCTTTTCGTCCCAGTAGCACTATTCTTCGAAAATGCTGGACATACAAAGAAAGGATTAAAATTATAATTTGTACAGTTTTGAAAGCTGTGAAATTATTCCATTTTTCAACATTGCAAATTTCAAATCGTTTACCTACTAGGGCCTTTATTGAATTGAAATTGTAGAATTGTTAATGTTTAAATGTAAAACGGTTTAATATATAAAATGCTTCTACTTAAAAAAAATTGTCAACACAGAATTAGTCAATATTAACTCTTTCAATTTCAGAATTTTCGATTTTGAACGACTCAAAATTAAATTTGACACGTTTTGCATATTTGAAATCAGATTGCGTCTGGGTTCACCGAAATTCGATGAGCGTAGACCAAATATTTTTGGTGTGCCTTAGACCTTTAGATGAAAATCTTCCGATTTGGAAGGTTTGGATTGAAAATAAATTATTCCCATAATGATACTTCGAATTCAAAATGAAATGGTAGAATTCTGATGAATTGAACTTTGAAATTTCCATTTGGTTTTAATACATTTTTTTACAATTGAATATTTTTTAAAGCGCCACTAAAGCGCATGAAAAATGATTGAATGATTTTTTGAAGAAAATTATTTTTTTAAATATTAAATTACAAGTGAAGAGTGGCAATACAGAACTGAATCAGCAATAAAATCGGTATTTTCCAGAAGAGCGAAAAAATATTCCGTAAAATCATGATCACCATTCAAAGAAAAAGCAAAAGTCTACTTCCGAGCTAAAGTGTTGCTAAACTGACCGCAACAAAAATTGATTAGACTTTATTCGATTTCGGGGAAATAAATGTGGAACTTAGCAACCTCAAAGTGACACTAACCGAAAATTGAGGCAGAAAATGCAATCTTCATTTTAATTAAAAAATAAAAACTTACTTCCGCCATATATTGAGTTTTTGAATGAGGTTGGAAATAGTAAATAGGTATATAGGTATGAAGTAGCTAGGTATATAGGTATAGGGTAGATAGGTATATAGGTGTTAGGTATAGATATTTTAGATTGATCTGGAATTCTGGTGTTATTTATTTAAATGACACGTTCATTCCGAAACACTGCTCCGACCCAGGTTGCTGATCAATCTCTCTAGCGATCACGTCAAGTGAGGAGCCTCACAAAATTGTTATGTATGGTTCCCCACTTGGGCCCATTAGTATCCAAGCTCTTTGTTTCAGGCATCATTCACTCTATTGTCACACTGTTTACAAACTATTTGTCGCCACACTTTTCTGTCCTGGCATACTACTCTAGCTTCCTTCACGTCCATGCATTTTTTCATGCAAGCTCTCGTCTTTTTATGGCTTTTCATGTCTCTCCGAATTAGTGTCTCATTCACAGATTTTAACCATTCTTTTGGCGGTCTACCTCTGGGCATTATGCCATTTACTTTACCTTAAAATAAAAACTTTATTTCGAGCTGTGAAGAACCTGAAGCATAAAAAATTTTCAATCCAGAATAATGATTTCATTATGAGAAAATCAAAATCACACTCTGACAGAAGGTTTTCGCTGAAAATGCTATAGAAAGAAGACATTTTTTGTTAGAAAAAATAATAATGTCGAGAAAAGTCGATGATAAAGTGTTAAAATTTTCAATGAATTTGAACAAAAATCTAAATGAAACTTCTTGTCTTTTAATTATTATGTTCAAAAATGAGATTTCAAGGAAATTTTTTTAAAACAACGTGTATTGGGTTTTTAAAGATTTTCTTATACAATAAACACATTTTTGTGTAAATATTGCTTGTAGTTAAAACTAAATTCCAAAAATTTCCAGTTCTATCTTCCTATCTACCATTTTTTATTCTTTCAGACAAGAAAGTCCTCCATACATGACCTATACCCTGCAAATAATTTTATTAGCGAAATGCTCAATGCCTAAAGAGGTCTTCAGAATCCCAACTGGAAGGCCATACAAATAAAGAAAAAATACGACAAGGTCTCCAAAACTCTATAGAAATCTCGAAAAGAACGTAACCCTCGAAGAGATGTCATCTTGCGCAATTTCGTTCTCTCTCATTCCCGGCTTTCTCTCCTCCTTTTCTCATTTCTGGCTCTCTTCTGAATCTTTTCATATAATAATGCTGTGGACGATGACGCGGATTCAAAGGGGTTCGGAAGGCCGGAGAAGACCAGAGGAGGTATTCGATTTCCACCCCGATCCTACCTGTGTGCAGTGTTTTCGGTTCTCAGGTTACTAAAGACGCGGAAATCCAAAAATTGCGAAGAGGGGCCTTCAAAAGGCGCGGGTCCCTCGTTCCTCGTATATCCACGAAATCTTTCCTCCTTCTCTGACCCCTCGGCCGTCTCAGCACATCCTTCGACCCTTCTTCTTCTTCGACTGCACAGGGTCCTTAACCCCTTTTTCTATGTCAGCTGCACCGTAAGCGTAACAGCTGTAGTCCTAGGACTTTTTCGAATAACTGTTCTTACGCGGGTAACACTCTAGCGTGTAAAAAAGATCTGGATCAGGGAGGTGGGAAAGGCTTTTATCCTTACATATCGATACTATCAAACTTATTTCCGCCTACGCGGATTTCACTTCACATCTGTGACGCGAGACTGGAAATCGGAACTGTTTCCAGTTCAGACAACTCTTTCCGACGAAACGCTTGAAGTGTGTAATTTATGTATAGGTTTCTTTCAATTGAGCGATTTACATTCTTTAACCAATTTGGAATATTCAGTATGTGTAATGTGTATGACCTATTTTTCGGCGTTTACATGTTATTTTAGATTGTTAGATTGTTAGTTTGATTAATTTGGAGATTAAATTTTGTTCGTTCGAATAGGTTGAAAGCTATTTCAATTCTGAATAAAATGAGCACATGGTGAAGTAATTTTGTGTATTGCTTCCTCATAGAAGCAGCTTTGTAACAGTAACCATATTTAAAATGTTTAAATTCGTTTAATTAATCATTCTCAATTACAAAGTGTAATACAATCTTTTAAGCAATTATTGTCCAAATTTATGCGTGTGTATGTGTGGATTTATGTATACATTTGTGTGCAGATGGCCTTGATACGATTCTATTGACCTATAATATTAATCAATTTTAATTAAAGAGTGAGGAAGCTCTGGTAATTTATGATATTGAGAAAATTAGCTTTTACAGTAAAATTTGTTGCATCCGTATAATTCAAAGTTGATGCAAGGATAGAAAATAATAATAATAATTTTGATAAAGATTCTTTCCAATTTTGTATGTTTGTAATTTTGTATTCTTTAATATGCTTTTTTAAATTAATAAGAACACTGAGAAAAAAGATTACTTGATTCAAAGAAATGTATAGCACTGAATACGTCCAATAAAATATTTTTTTGATCTAAAGACATTTTATTTATGACAAAAGTTAGTTTTTTAATCGAAAAGCATCATTCCTTGTAGTAAGAAAAATTGTTTCCGGTCAAACAAATATATTTGATTGGACGTATTCAGTACTATACATTTCATTGAATCAAGTAATTTTTTTTCTCAGTGAATAAAACTGCAGTTTTTCATAGAAAGGTAAAAACAGAAATTTTGCTAGGAAATTTATTAAAAAATGTTTTTGTACCTATGATTTTGCTATTATTTGAAAAAGTTATGAATGCTTCCTCTACGAGGAAGCAAATACATTCGCTAATAGGGAGCAAAGTACTCATGACATGAGCACCGTATAAAACGCTTATAAATACAAACTATAGCGTCAAAGCAGGTTCTAATGAGGAGCTGCAGGTTCAAAGTAGGGTCTAAATTTAGACTCTGGAAATTTTAATCTCTGCATTAATAGGAACTGACTAAAGTCTGGGCCAAAAGTCGAGGCCCCTTAATTCGCTTGCTTGCAAGTCGCTAACAAAAATTTCTAAATTGTTTAATAAAAAGCATTTGAAAGCTCAAGGTCCTTCGAATTCAACAATATGATCATTTTTATCCTAAAAAATTGTTGTCGACTTTCACTTATTGCCAGAAAGCGGTCGACGTTAGCAAAAATATTAAAAATTTAAAGATATTCTTTTAACATTCTGTAATGAAATACATTTTTCAGAATTTCTGACTTTGACCAGTGTTGGCGCGTGGAACGGCACATTAGGACCAGTGGTAGAAAAAAGTATACCCTTTCAATGACAATAGTAACTCCAAAAGCAAGCCGACTCCGTTACTGTTGTCATCAAAAGGGTCCTTTTTTTCTACCACTTGTCCTGCTTGTCCACGCGTCAATACTGATTAAAGTTAGAAATATTCAATATGATATTTCTTGCGCAATAATGATTTTAACATAAATTTGATTATTGCTCTGTAATAAGAAAATTATTGATTATTTCAGAATTTTTGAAAATGTATTGCATTAAAGAATGTTCTCAGAATATCTGTTAATTTTTTCAGATTTTTTCTAGCGTCGACTGCCTTCTGGAAATAGGAGAAAGTCTACGCTTGAAAAAGGTGGCCGAAAACCATGTCTTTTGGGATGTTTTGCACTCTAACTATTGACAAAAATTTTTTAGAATAAAAGTGATCATATCTTTAAATTCGAGGGACTAAGTTTTTAGATGATTTTCAATAAACAATTCAGAGATTTCTTTTTTTTGAGTGAGTTGCAATCAAAAGAATTGAGGGGCCTCGAATTTTTACCCCGACTTTATAGTATAGCGCTAGGGCTAGTATTATGTAATTTTTCTAGTCTTACACGAAATTCCGTAACGGTAGACTTTTAAAAATCAATAAATTAGCTGCTTCTACAAAACTAATCATTCAAGCGGGGAATGTTAAACGGTGCTAAATCCAATCAACTAAATTTTACAGACGGGACAAAAAAGTTTTTACCATCATGTGAAAAATAGATGGCGCTATATTTTCTTGAAATAATCTAATGGAAATGGCGATGAACTTAGCACCGTCTATCTTTCCCTTGTATTTTCAATTTAAAAAGTACATAAATGGTTTTAAAAATCATATGAAACACATAATTCTATTTACTTCATAGAGAAATAACGCTAATTAACAATAAAAACATTTATAGTACTAGTACATCATTTTTTATTATTGATAATAATATCTTCAATGGTTGAATACTTGTTGAAATCCTATAATAACCTTATTGTTTTAAAAAATTAAGTATTTTAGTATATTTCTTTCATTTAGTTTGAATTTTTCCAAATGACTAAACAATTTTAAAACCCTATTTTTTCACTTGAATTTCTGTAAAAAGCCGGAAACTATTATTTTTGGAGAAAAATTAATTTCGTCAAAAAGTGGACTTAGCACCGTTTATATTTTCCTGCTTTAATTACAGAACTCTCGAATAATACTTTTCGATAAAAAAGAAAAATTAATCATTTCTGGAAGTACGTAATAGCCATATTTTTTTTAACTTGAGCCGCTCGTATTAATGGATTTCATAAAAGTTCCCAACAAGAACTAAATTGCTTTTAGCTTTTAGTTCCGTTCGCCTCGATTCAAAGAAACGCTAATTACTGTGGAGTGAACTTTCGCGAGTTTTTGTCCTTGAGTCTCTCAAATATAGAACACGTGTTCCACTCATATGTATAGTGTGCAGTATATACTTTTTCTTGAAAATCCGACCCTCAAGAAATTTCCAGGACATTTCCGCACTGTCGAAAAAGTGACTGACGTCCAATGAAAAACACCTGTCCACGATTTCGCATATTCTCAATTCTTCATTATGTTAAAATAAATTGTTAAATTACCATCAATATTTTTTAATGTCAAATTAATTTCAAATGCAATTCAGAAGGCAGAAAATTATTTATTACTGAGGCCTGAGACGGAAAATAACAATTAGATATAAAGTGTCCGAATATTTCTAATAATCTGCAAGTAAAAATATTTGTCTCACATAAAAAAACTGTTTCATTGATATAATTTTTTCATTCAACGAAA
>CAKNXH010001765.1:437047-497515 GCA_932178445.1 Andricus quercusramuli
ATATTATAACAATATTTTTCTCCTCAGGACAGAAATACGCTGAACATTTTTCAATTTTTTCTGAAATCGTCTAGTGGTTCTAGGAAGATTTAAAAAGTTTTGAAATTTTTAATATATGGCTTCAAGAACGGTAGGACATTTTTCAAAAGCAATATCATTTTGCTTTTCTCAAAAAAAAAATTGTCACTTGGTCATAGCCAGTTGAAAAAATAATGTCAAAATTCACGAAATTTAAAATAAATAAAAAAATGTGTTTCAGAAAAGAAATTTATAAAGCGTTATTCTAATTTAATTTAAATAATTCATACATAAGAACCTTTTAACTTCTTTTTAAAATCATTGCTGATGAGTGCGAATCGAAAAAAGGTCATTTTTTGTTCAATAAAAAAAAAATAATACATCGAGCAGGAACATTTCTTCTTCACTTTGAATTTTATATTTTTACTTGTTTCCTGAAATAGTACAAACAAAATTTTCTACCATCTTTTCACTGATAGAATAAGTCTAAAAATTTTGAATTTGGGGCCTTTGAGAAAAATGAAGAGATCATCCCTAGTATTATGCCACAATCGTGGAAAATAATTCCTTGAATGAGAATTTTCTTAAGAAGAAAAAAAAATAAGTGTGAGATTGGTTTCATCACAGAGGGAATTTTCGATAAAATGCATAATTTCATGGGGGTTTCCCAAAAAAGATTTTTGATATTAAAAACAAAGTATGTGTTGATTTCAACATTTCCGCGAGGAAAAATGAGAGGAAGAGAAGTCGGAAAAGTGGGTGGTGGAGAAATAAGGTTAAGTAGGGGAAGGGTGGGAAATGAGGGAATGAATGAAAATTAGGGGAGTTTGTGATAGTAGAGGAAGTGGTGGAAAGTGGGGGAACTCAGTCTTAGTGAATTGAGGAGAAGGGGTAAGGGCAGGGAGGGAAAGTAGGGGAAAGCAAGGGAATGAAAAGGAAAGGGAAATATTAGTAAAGGGAATAAAAGAGCGGGGAAATAGAGAATGAGGGTAGGAGAGGAAGTGGTAGGAAGGGAAGTAATAGGAGGAGGAGTAGAGGGGGAAGTGGGGGGTGGAAAAATGAGATGAGCGAAAGTAGTTGGGTGAGGGGCGAGGGGTTGAGGATTAGGGATTAAGGGAAGGGAGGGGAAATAATAGAAGGAGTGATTTTAACGACTTAATTAAGGTCTTAATCGGCTACAGAAACCTGACTAAGTTTTAGGTAATAATTGAATTTTAATTATCATGTAAGTTTTCATTTTTTATGCCTGTAGATTTCCTATGAATAATCCCTGATGAGGAAGTCTTAATTGGCTTCGAAACATGTGGGTTCCCTAGTAGTATAAAAAAGACGGAGAAAGAATATAGAAAGATTGAGAATGTGTGCCAAACGGCACAGAAAATCCCAGACATATTTCATACCTAAAGTTGGGTAAAAACGTTACGAACAATTGACAACTACAATTATTCGACGTCGGATAATTTTAATCAGGAGGCAAATTCACAACTACATTCATTACATTGTATGTAGTTATCAATTGCTTTCAACGTTTTTATCCAACTTCAGATAAAAAATAATTCTGGAATTTAGGGTGGGTTTGATTTTTGGCTTTTTTTCTTTCTTTTTCCCTTTTGTTATACATTTATCTGTAATGATCCGGAAAGGAGTTAGTTGGAAGTCCAAATTTGACTTGCGAGCTTTTTTGTGAGACGCTCAAGATTTGTTCCAATTTGCAGCCGGTTTGCCTAAGAATATCATTAATTGAGACATACATTTTCAACTCAAATTATGAAGTGATGTATATTTTTTGTTTAAATAGTGTCCGGAGGATGTTTATGAAATTAGCAATTTTTAGAAATGTGCGTAATTATCCAGATTATTACTTTTTTTGATTTGAAAAATTTAATCTGAATGGATTGGTTCTGAATCGACTAAACCATTTTTTGTGAAGCAGATGTATGAGTTATTACTGATTTCAGAATTTCCAGCAAAAGTCATTATTTCATATTATTCTACTGGATTATGACATTTCTGAACTGCATGAAGCAAGATTACGAATTTGTAAAAAAAAATCTAAACAAAACTGAAATATAAAAAGCATGGACGCTCCCACGGTGCCATATAGAAACTTATTATCGTATTCTGACATGTGCGTATGTCATTCTGGCAGAGCCTGAAGGAAAGTTCGTTGCACCCTTCCCACTTTACCCTCCACCCGCACCTAATTCACAGAGCGCTCGATGAGTCTAGTGGCTCTTTGGATTTGAAAAATGAAAAATCATGCGTCTGGAATTGGATATGGAAGCTGCAAGTCTCTTCTTCTGAGTTTATGGTGCACTCGAGAAACCATTTCCACTACAATCACACCGTTCTAACCGATGCCAGCATATCCCTACTGTAGTTTTTTACCTACCCTCAGGGACGAACTATATTCATTAATCTTAATTCGAGATATGAAAGGGCGATTCAGTACACTTAACTCTTTTAATCCATTTTCATTTCTTTTTCAACGTTCACAATTCATTTATAGCTCTTGAAATATATATATTGCAAAAGGGTAATATGTATAATAAATTGAATAATTTATTTTGGTAGTGTGTGGTGAATTATTGAGATTTTTGGTAATAAAAAAAATACATTACCTAAAAATTAATTTGGGAAATGAGAGAAAATTTCGAAAGAAGGTGACTTGCATGGTTCCGTAAAAGGTCCCGTAAAAGAAACATGTTTTTTCATAGGTTTCTAAAAATAGACACTGTTCAATGTTGGAATAAGAAGGGTCCCTTCGGTCTCCACCACTTAAAAAGTCGTGTTGGAATCGGACCTACCCTGCAGTCCTAAGGGATGAGTTGGTTGTAATCTTACCTTCGCTACGGCAAGTCTGTTTAACTCATACTTTTAAATAACGTTACCACATGGATTCACGAATCCAGATATTGGAATTAATTGTTTATTTGAATTTGAAGTGTCTAGACCGTCATAGCCTAATGTTTGCCAAATTTAAGAATTTTATGCCTTTTAAAATTTGTCATGTATCCTATTAATAAATACCATTTTCAAAAGTAGATGCGAGAGTAGATGATAATAATTTCGAATGAATTTTAATACTTAAATGCTTTCAAAAATCGATTTGCTTCCGAAGCTTTATAAGATTTTTTTAATAGTAAACTTTTAAATTTAATCCTGAATAAATTGTATAATTGACCAAATCTGAACACTTTATTTCATAAATCACCTCCATAAAAATAATTCATGAAATGCTTTGGATTTAGAAGCATTTAAATTTATTCATTTCTTTAAAAGATTTCAGAATTATTTTCATGATAAATTGTAGAGAAAGTCGAGTTTAAATAAGGTTTTGATTGAAAATGTCAAATTTCTTGGAATTTAACAATCTTGAAAACTCGCTTGAAAGGAATCAAATTTCAAAGCTAACCTACTGAGCTCTATGAAATTGACGAAGTAGGTTTAAGCACCATTCTTTTAAATTACAAGCCAAGTTTAAGTGTCTTTTTTCAATAAACTTAAAATTTAGAATCATTTAATGTTTCCTTCATCCTCAAAAATTATTTTCCTTCAGATATGAAATTGAAAAGAAATCCTTTGAAATTCAATTGTAACATTAATTAAATCTTTCGGGGTCATTATGTTTGATAAACTTGAGTGCCTCGAACAGAAGTTTGTATTTGCCAAACATTTTAACTGAACCTTGTAAGAAGTTACTCAACAACTTCCAGAAAACATCTTTGAAGAAATGTTAGTATCTTTTATAATTTAGCACAAAAACATTGATTTAAAATTTATTAAGAGTTTCAAAAATATTAATGACTTCATTTGTGATCCAACTGGATTATTATTATACGGTCAAGCCATTAATATATCATCAATTAAATTAATGAATCATCAATTTATTTATGCTTTGCAAAGGAGAGTACACCAAAAATAATAACTTCACATTCATTGAGGAATTCCGCAAAAAAGTTTCTCTTCATAATTTAAAATTATCCTTGAAATAAAAGAAAAATTTTGGTATTTTTTTTTTTTTAGATAAAATTCAAATTTCTAATGAATAAATTAATAATGAAATTATTATATAACACATCCATTATAGGAAACTATTCAAGTTTTAAACTTATTTGTTAAGGAAATCGCTGATGTCATTCACATTGAATTGGAGAAAATTATACTCTCTTTAGAATCAGCGATATTTCAATGAGAATTGATAATTTACTCAAACATCAGTTACTTTATCCAGTGACAAATAAGTCAGTAACATCTGGAATTTCAATGTTGTTTTTACTGATTTTCATTGGATTTTCTCTTATTGAAATAAAGATGAGTCACTACTTTCCAATAAAACTGAGTGAGTTTTAAACTTAGATCAGAGAGTATCTATTAGGCCGGTTCGTTTTCCAACTTTTCTTTCTGATGAATATTATTACCCCGAAAAAGTTGTTCCTCCATACCAACTTTTTACATGCCAAACCTTTTTTCGATTGAACAATATCTTTTTCATCATACCTCAATCGAAAATTCGACTTTCGATGCCTGTGGAGCGGGTCGAAAATCGAATTTTGTTCAATTTTGAGTTTTTTGAAAATGTGGAATAAACATGTTTTCTTTGTATTGAGTTAAATGCAAACTTTGTTTGGAAAACTCATAAGGAGAACCTGAAATTTCTGTAGCTTGAACCAAAAAATCATGTTTTTATTTTTATTTCATGTACAAAAAATTCCGTGGTGTTTATAATGTACGAAAATTGCACCAACAAATCCAATATCCCAGAAAGTTCTAAATCACGATTTTTTTCTCGAAAAAAGCAGAATTATAACATATTTCTTTGGTCCAAACTGGAAAAATTGTAGGTTAGACATTTTTTGCTATTTTCAACAAATTCTAAATAAAGCAAAACATTGTCCTTCTTGATTTTATGATTTCATATTAGCGTTCACTAGAAATAATCGTGAATGATTTAAAAAATTGCCAAAATTTTTGAACCAACAGGAAACGTTTTTTTAAATTTTTAAATGTTTAATTTTCAGAGAACAAACAGAAGATATTGTCCGATTGAAAAAAGGTTTTACAGGTGAAAAGGTGGTATGGTCGAGCCGCTTTTGTGGGGTATTAAAATTCAATCAGAACAAAAGTTGGAAAACAAACGGGCCTAGTATCTACTAGGGTCACCAATCCGTACCCAGGTTTTTGAAATTCTGTGTCCCTAAAAAAGCATATAATATACTTGGAATTGTAGCTAGTTCCTGTTGAATGCTGAAAAATTAAACTCAAAATAAATAATGTTAAATAATATTAGACAAAGAAAAATTCTGAACGAGACAGAATTCTACCTTGTTTAGAATTTTTCTATTATTTGAATTCCAAAATAGTTGCACAATATGAAGAATAGAATAATAATATAAATGAGCAGTTTGTCTTCTACTGTGATTTATTATAACAGATTTTGAAATATATCCCTCTGGAAGATTAATTTCGTTAGGATTGTCCTCGGAATTTTCAGATCAAGTGATTGATCGAAAAACGAATTTCAAAATATTTTAGTTCTGCCCGCCCCTGCTCTCAGCTTTGGAAGTAAGAGTCATTTCGAAGGCGGTTTCATTGAGAAGAGATAGCGATGAGTTTGAGAAAGAGCAGACTACTTCGATTCGGTTCAAGATCTACACGTATTTACTACCAATTTTATGATCTTCCCTTTTCTTTCCACTTTTATTCGTGTCTCGAGGAGTGCACAGTGCACACATGGCCAGTAAAAACCTTATCAGCTCCATTTAAATTTAGGTTTCTGAATAAAAGACATTTCTGGACATTGAACTCGAATAATCATTGCAAATATATTAATTATTTTCGTAAATCAATAATTTTTTAATAATTCATTTCAGGTCAGATTGGAATAGAAATCTAGCAGGTGGAGAAGGGGCATGGCCCCTTGGGGCCGTGAATAAATTACGTACTCTTTATATTTGAATTAGCAAAATATAAGTGATTGTCGGTTGAATTCTACTAATTGCTGTAGATATGATGCCGTTACTGGCAGCTGGTGAAAATATACTGATTCAATTAGTAATTATTATTAAACGCATACGCACTATCCAAATTCGTAATTATTGATTTCTTAAACATTTTGACTGTAAATGGTCCTACATAAATGACTTTTAATGCAAGCAATATTTCATTTAATTACTGACATTCTTCATGAAAAATGCAAGTTCAGTACTATATTATTATACCATTAAGCCTTATCCCTTTCAGGGTGAGCGTGACTGACTTAGTGAGGAAGGAAATTATAGGAGGCGTTAATAGGAGGGGATATAGATTTTTAGATTGATCTTGAATTCCCGTGTTGTTTATTCAAATAACACGTTTGTTCCGCAATACTGCTCAGACCCAGGTTGCTGATCAATCTCTCTAGCAATCACCCCAGGCAAAGAGCTTCACAAAGTCATCTTGTAAAGCTCGTCACTCGTGCCCATTAGTATCCAAGGTTTTTTGTTTGAGGCGTAATTCACTCCACTGACTAATAGTGATAATAAGAGAAAATAACAGGCAAGAAACAGGATGTAGTGCGAAATAAAACAGCGTGCAGTGAATAATTATGTTAACTTCATATTCTAAGTGAAATTTCCAGTTTTTTGACCTATTATTTATAAAGTATTTAAAATAAACTTTTCAACTTAAATGCGAACATATCATTTGAACCCGAACAGAAGATCCAACTATATTTGGTTTAAAGTTAGTTCTTTTCAATTTAAAAGTCTACTATTATGTTCTTGTTCAAGAATGAATCTTTTTGGATAAAAATGTATTATTTGTTTTCAAATTGAATTCATTTCTTCTTTCTTCTTCTCGTAGAAATAAACTAAATTTAAATTAAATTGAATTATATTAAAATAAATCAAAAATTTAATTAATTTACAAAAATTTTTGATAGATTTCAAAGCGTGCAAGAAGAGTGCACAAAGATTTCTCAAAGATTTCCGAGATTTCACAAATATTTCAAATATTTCGCAAAAAATTCAGATAGATTTCAAATATTACACAAAGCTTTCAATGATTTCTCAAAGATTTCCGAGATTTCACAAAGATTTCAAATTTTTCTTGAAGATTTCAGAGATTTCACAAAGATTTCAAATATTTCGCAAAGAATTCAGATAGATTTTAAAGATTGCACAAAGTTTTCAATAATTTCCCGACGATTTCAGAGATTTCACAAAGCTTTCAAATATTTCGCAGAGGTTTTATATAGATTTAAAATAAAGCACTAAAAAAATCAGATAGATTTCAAAGAGTGCACAAAGATTTTAATGATTTCCCAAAGATATTACAAAGAATTTAATTATTTCTCAATGATTTCACAGATTTCATAAAGATTTCAATGATCTTCTTAAGATTCCACAAAGATTTAAGACATTTCACAAAGACTTCAAATATTTTGCAAAGATTTCATATAGATTTAAAATATATTATAGAAAATTCAGATAGATGTCAAAGAGTGCATGAAGATTTCAATGACTATACAGTTTTAAGATTACCAGATTTTGTAGTGAATAACCCCTTGGTCAATTTACAGGGGCCTGAAGTTTTTTACTTTTTCAAGTGCTTTTCCACCTTCACGTTAATGTAACTTTTTTTAGGATTATCCGATTGGACTTAGATTATGATGTATTGGAAAGGTCTTTTCATGTCCAGAAAATCAATTTTGAAAATCGTTCAAATTTCAATTTGAAGGACTGATGCTTGTAAAGAATTTCAAGGCGCATCTTTTTTTCTTCTTGCAAATATTTGTAGGTTTTACAGTTCTTAAAGGAATTGATAAAAACTAGATTTGTCGAAAACAAAAAATTTCAATCATTTTTTACTTCATCTCGCGCTAATTTAGTCAATTTTCAGAATTTATCAATCTTATCAACACTTGATTACTTTTATGAGTCTTCTGAAAATATTTAAGAAAGAAAAACGAAAATATTTTGATAAACAAAAAAGTTGTTAATTTTTTTGTGAGGCTTTACAAAAATCATGAATTTCAACCTTCAAGCGCTTCGTTTATCGAGCGAATATCAAGCAACGGAAAACTTCCAGTGAGAAAGTTGTTAATTAAGATCTGAAGAAGTTTTTTTGAAAGTTTTAGCTCAATGGGAATAATGGTTAAAAAATTATAAATGTTTTAAATTTCAAACGACAGTCTTGACGCTGCCCTATTTGACTTGAATTTCAAATCGTCCGGCGTCCGCTGGAACACGTTCGTAGCTGAGGAGGCACGCGCATAGGGCGGCGTCTAGATTGCCGCTTGCAATTGAAAATTTTCATAATTTTTGATGTGTAAACATTTTAGACATCGATGTGGGGAGTCTGCGCCTGATTCAAATGAAACCACGACTAGAAAGTGTAACGCAGACCTCCGACACACGCGCTGTGTCTCATGCCACAGAAAGGAGGCTTGCTCCTCTCTCTCTCTCCCCTCTCTCAAACGAATAATAATTGTTCAAAGAATTGTAAATTATGCACAAACAGGAGGAAAATATGCTGTGAAATATGAAAAAGAATATGAAAAAAGAAAAAAAAAGAAAAATAAAAAATATGCAATATGAAAAAAGAAACAATTTTCAATATTTTTCTTAATAGATTTGATACTTTCACGATGATTCATTATAATAAATTTGAATTTAAAATTTAAAGATTTTTCGGGCTTCAATCGTGTGCGAAACTATGAATATTGCCGACGTTTCGTGAACATTGCAGTTCACTTCTTCAGGGCTGACCTGAAACTGAAGTTTCAGGTTATGTTGTTCTTATATATGTATTCTCTACGATGCCTGTGATTGTCCAGAGTGCCCCATGGTGGGGACTGCTTTAACTTGATTGGCCAATCAAGTCTTTTTTAAAAAACCCGGGAGGACGGAAAGCCAAATCGGATTGGTATTATATCCATTGTCCCTATTGATGTTATTAGGGTATTTCAAGATTTCGATTGCTTCTCTATGTTTTCTTGGAAATTTATTGTACGTTTTGGCAATGACGGTTGTTTTGTCAAATAAAATACTATGTCCTGTTTCGATATGATGCTCAGCTACTGCGGATTGTGTGAAATGTTTTAGCCTAACTTTACTCTCATGTTCCTTTACACGTTGACTTACCGCCCTCCCGGTTTCTCCAATATAGACTTTACCACAAGAACAAGGGATTTGATATACTCCCGGATCACTGAAAGGTTCCTTTTTATCTTTAGGGTTGTTTAGAAGTTGTCCTATTTTTGCAGGTAGTTTAAATATAGTTTGGATGTTGTGTTTGTTGAGAATTCTTCCTATTTGTTCCGTGATACCTTGAATGTAGGGTAGGATGGCGGTTGTTTTTCTCTCTCTTTCTTTAGTAGGTTGTGTTGACTTATTTTCTTGAGTGTATTTTCTTATCGGTATTTTATAAACAAAGCTTGAATAATCAGGCAAAGGAGAGGATGCGTTTTAGGACATAAAACAGTTTGAGGAATAAATCAATAAATTTGTTTAATTTTCAAAATTATATCATTTTTTAACAATTTTAGGTTGAAACACTACAATTAAAGGATTTTACACTGTTATTAAAACATTCAAATTAAAAAATGTCACTTATAAATTAAAAATTAAAAAAAAATGAAACAGTGCAAATGTTCAAGTTTGCATTCAGCACTCTGAAATTTTAATGATTCGAGGCTTATTTTATTCTAAATAATTCTATTTCAATTTGTTTATTTTAGAATGTTTAATTTTTACTTTCTTATTTTTAATTTATTATAACAGATATAGCGAACCTCAAACGTGTCCAGAGTTCTTTCAGAGAAATTTTTAAGTGTTAAAACATTTTCAAACTATTTTAATTTAAAAGCAGTACATTTAGTGCACCCTGAAATTCGAACGATTCGAGGTTTATTTTATTTTAAATATTTCAATTTTATTTCGTTTATATTCGAATAGGATTTGAAATGGAATAAAAGCATTTAATTATGAATATATTAATCAACATGTTTTTGAAAATTGAAAAAAGATTTTGAAGTTTCAATCGGATGCAAACACTTCATTAATTACTAAGGCTTTCGAATTAAAATAGTTCAATTTCTAACGTAAAAATCTATAAATTATTTAATTATGAACAGATTTATAGTAGTCTTATAAAATCAATTTTATTATTATTCTATCGTTAAGTGTAGAACTATAGTTCAATTTTAAAAATAAATTCTCAGTTTATATTCACAGTTCATCAACTCAACATTTCTCTTGTTTTCTTTTTTTTGTCAAAGATAACCCGTGCCCCCGAGCCTTTGAAATTAACATGTGGTTTTAAATGGGAAAAGCTTGATTTAAAAAAAAAGGAAAAACAGCTACTTGTTATAAACTTTTTGTGAATTAAAGTATCAAAACCTCTTAACGCATGTTCAAAGAATAATTTCCACCCAATAAGTTTTTATTTTGACTCCCCCCCCCCCCCCTTCAAGCTATTGTTATTGTGCTTGGAAAGTGACCCAAAAACCGCAAAATAGCAGTTTTTCTATTAAATTAATACTAAAAACGGTATTCTTTGGATTTTTTAAATAAGTTTTACTTTTAATTGTTAAGGGACGAGTTTTCAAATATTTTGTAAATCATTTTTAATTATTCAAACAATTATTATTTGTTTAAGAATTATATATTTCTTAAAATCGTGAAAAATTGTTGTTTTCGGGAAATAAATTATAGATTTTAATTTTACAGAAATAGAATATACCTACATTGGATAGTTTATAAGAGAATGCGATACACTATAATAGCATAATGCAAAAGTTTCTAGACCTATCTTTTTCAATACTTTATAAAAGCACTCTACTTTTGAAAATATTCCACTCTAAATTTACTTCCAATTACTACACGGAACATGATAAAATTATACGCTTAATGGTCTTAAATTGAAAGCAATATATTAATTTTATTAGAAGCTATTTTTAAAAAAATACAAATTTTAATGTTTCCGAAAAATGTGGATAAATCAAAAAGCAATTAATATTTTTTTATTTCTTTGCACTAGCTTTAAAGACAGTTTTCCTAATTATTTGAGTGACTTGATAAGATATTTCTAGAATTTTTCCTTCGATGCAATCAAAAACCAAAGCTTAATTTGAAGAACTTATCAATATCGATATAAAGTTAGGTTTTCATAACTGAATTAAAACAAATTAATAGAGCAGTATTCTAACATACTTGCACAAAATTATCTTCAAAATTAGCCCAAAAACAATACAAAAATTGGTTATTTCCGAATTTATTGATATTTTCCGAAAACATTAACATTTGACGTTTTTTCAAACATCTTCTAGCAAAATTAACACATACTGCCCGTGTGGAAACTGCCCAGCTTGGCCTCTTTTAATTCGTGGCCCTCTAGAGGCCCCACAAAGGCGGCCCACTGTGGAAACGCCCAGCTGGGCCCTCGCAGGGGCCTACATGTCTGCCCCTTTATGTTTTTCTACAAAAAATTCCAAGTCCAATCACCAAGGAAAACAAAAAAACTTCAAAAATTAGTCCAAAAACAATGATTAAATTATTAGAAAAAATCCAAAAAAATATTTTTATCATAATCTTGTTTACCTTCTTTGGGATTGTCGAACATATAGAAACATTCTCCATTATGCAGCTAAATTCTAAAGCCAAAAATGACTGAATACAAAGGTTAGGTTTTTATAAAATTTTCACAAAAAAATGGTTGCTGACCATTGTTTTGATCACGTCAAAAACATTAAAACGTTGAAAGGCCAGCCAATACTGCGGATCGCGGACTCATACACATTAGGAGGATTAGAGCAAAGATATATTAGAGTGTTCAGAATACCGATCAGTCACCTATGACTATGATCACCGATCAGCTGTCATACAGTGCGGACTGCAGTCAGCTGCTTACCTAACCTGTAAAGTTTGAGAGATACTAGTGAGGTACGTGGCGAGGGTGCTCAGAAAGAATGACATTCAGAGGTCCCAATTGCGCTTTTTCAAGTCAAAAATGTTGATGGTCTGTTATGGTGAATGAGAAGTAGTGATTCTTCGAAAGAAAACATGGATAAGAAAAATTTAAATAAAATTAGATGTGAAAAATATCGATCAGGCCAAAAAGGCTATATTTACAGTTCATAGTATTAAATTTTGATAACAAATAATAACTTTTTTACAATTAGGAATGTAATGTATGAACAATTGGCATTCTGAAAATGTCACCAGTTTATTTTTTATAGTTTTCTTTTGTTTTGAGTATACTAATTTTAGTGTAGAAATATTTCAATTGATTATAATTCAATTCTATAAATAATGACTCGGAGGAAATATACATTTCAATTGTAATTTCGCGCCAAATTCCGCAGTCATTCCTGTCATCTCATTGGCTGACTGGATTCTCGATCCGGTTCGATTCCGGGTGTTACGTTCCGTTCCATGGTCCAATGATTCCCTTCGACACCACTTCGCGTTCGCTTTCTCTCCACGTGGTGCTTTTGAGGTTAAAAGAACCAATTCGTATTATTTCTATTTAAAAATAGTGAATAAACGCCATTCACGATGAGGCCTCCCCTATTATTAATCCTACGCAAACGTTTTCTGAAACTGCAATGTATCGATGTTTGGTTGGTAAGATTTCATGTAAAAAATATCTAGCTTCGTTCAGTATTAATATTGTCATAGTATTATTTATCAAATCTAAATATTCTTATTATTTTTATAGCCGCTTTAAAATTACTACATGTGAATAAGGAGGGGAAGGACCTTACCGCAAAGCATTTTCTACAGACGTAGGAACTGTGCTTAGAGGTTCGAAAGATTGGGATGGAGGCAGAAAGATAAGATCAAAAAGTTCGAACGCCATCATTATAATAGCAGCTTTTGTTAAAAAAAAAATAAGAATGGTATTCAGAGTCATTACCGATTTCAAAACATTAACTAAATATTATATACAAAGCGTCTTCAATCAAAAGTAATAAGTATGAAATAAAATTCTTATTTTGCACTTATTACATTTGGCAAAAGACGTTTTGTAGATAATAATATGTTAATTTTGTAGAACCGCTAATGATTCTGAATTGAACTCAATTTAAAAAAATTTTAAAATGCTCTTGCAGGGCAATAAAGGGGAAAACTACTTTAGGGCCTATGTGGGCCTTATATGGGGCTTCGCTGGGCACTACAGAGGGCCACCTCATTGGCCCTCCGTGGGCAGCCTATATGGGGCCTTCGAAGGTGAGCATGTCGAAACTATGTGGGCCCTTCGTTGTTTGCCAACGTAGGGCCAACGTAGTAAAAGGGCAAATTACGATGGCCCTCGCAGGGGCCAACTCAAAATTTCCACACGGGTGGCTTTCATTTATGCCCATAAAACGGGTACTTTAATCACCTTTTATGCAATTATTGAGAGAAAATCTACAGTTTATAACTATTAAAACTAGGGTGCTTGTTCAACCTATTGAAAAATAGATGCCCAGAAAATTGTATACGACATTACATATAAGATAAAATTAATTTTTGTACTCCTACAT
Organism: Andricus quercusramuli; assembly: GCA_932178445.1. Lineage (NCBI taxonomy): Eukaryota > Metazoa > Arthropoda > Insecta > Hymenoptera > Cynipidae > Andricus > Andricus quercusramuli. The sequence continues at coordinate 450,576 of CAKNXH010001765.1, forward strand.
GCGCGTGAGTTATTATTTGCTTTGTGTAAGATTTCAATTTCAGTTAACGTTTACCGAAGACGTTTACACATAAATCTGTCTTTGGTCGTAGTTTAGGACGCACGTGATGTTTTATTTAACCATTAATCCGATTAAGCTCAAACTTTCCAGAAAACTTCTTCAGATCCTAGTCAACAACTTTCTCACTGGAAGTTTTCCGTTGCTTGATATTCGCTCGATTAGCGAAGCGCTTGAAAGTTAAAATTCATGATTTTTGCAAAGCCTCACAAACAAAAAATTAACAACTTTCTTGTTTATGAAAATATTTACGTTTTTCTTCCTGAACTCGTTTCAGAAGACATAAAAATGTAATTAAGTGTTAATAAGATTGATTAATTCTGGAAATGGACTAAGTTAACGCGAGTTGAAGTGAAGAAAGATTGAAATTTTTTGTTTTGGATAATTCTAGTTTTTATCAGTTACTTCAAAAACTGTAATACCTACAAATATTTGATGTATTTGACGCTGTATTTTTCTGATGCAGTTTGGCCTGCTAAACTTGAAAATCGCATTGAGGTGAAAGTATATAGAAAAAGTGTCAAAGGTGAAGGCTCAGGGATCGAACCGCGGAAATATAACATGAATACCCATGTGGAAAGATTCCCCGGGAAGTACTCCACGGAAATTCTAGTTGGGAATTCCGTTGACATTCCGTGGAAATTCCACTAAATTTCCGTCTGCAAATTGCAGCCTGTACTAGACCCCGGAAGTTCCTAGAAAACACTATACTATTTGGTTTGGTTGCACTCCCGCGGTTACTGTGAAGATCCTTCATTATACATAAACTTCCGAATGCAGCAGGTGTAAATGATACATCTTCCTCGAAGAAGTTGAGTTCAAAATAAAGATTGGCCACGATCAAGCCTTTTTTCTCATTATCCTTCATTGCACAACAACTTCCGAGTGCACCAGGCCTAAAAAATGAATTTTTCTCGAGGAAGTTCAGTTCAAAATAAAGATTGGCCACGCTCAAGCCTTTTTTCTCATTATTCGTCATTGCACAACAACTTCTAAGTGCACCAGGTCTGAAAAATACATCTTTCTCGAGGAAGTTAAGCTCTCAATAAAGATTGGCCACACCCAAGCCTTTTTTCTCATTGCCCGTTATTGGACAACAACTTCCAAATGCACTACGTCTTAAAAATACATCTATCTCGTGAAATTTGAGTATTAAATGAAGATTGGCCTTATACCCACCCCATTTTTCTCATGGCGCGACATTACACAGTAACTTTCGAGATCACCAGATCTTAAAAGACTTCTTCATCGAGGAAGTCAAGTTTGAAATGAAGATTGGCCGCACCTAACCCTTTCTTTTTATAGCAAGTCTTCGGAAAACAACTTCCAAGTGTATCAGGTCTGAAAAATAAGTCTTTTCCGAGAAAGTTGAGTTCTTAATAAAGATTGGCCACACCCAAGCCTTTTTTTCATGACCCATCGTTGGAGAACAACTTCCAAGTGTACCAGGTCTTGAAAATACATCTTCTTCGAGGAATTTGAATACTATATGGAGATGGGCGTCATTTTTCACACCAGGTGTACTCAGAAGTTGTTGTGCAATAACAAGGCATGAAAAAAATGGGTGGGATACGGGCAATCTTTATTCGGAACTTAGCTTCCTCGAGGAAAATGTATCATTTACACCTTGTGGACTCGGAAGTTTATGTATAATGATGGATCTTCCCGGTAACCGCAGAAGTGCGACTAATGGCTGTTTGAAAGTCAAATTTCTCGAGGATGATGTATTTTGTACACCTAGTGCAAACGGAAGGTGTTGGGAAGACCACCAAAACCTCCGGGAGTCGAACGGGGAGTTGATGGAATGAGTATAGTGTTTTCTAGGAACTTCCTTGGTCCACTACAGGTTGCAATTTGCAGACGGAAAATCAGAGGAATTTTCACGGGAAGTCAACGGAATTTCCGTAGAATTTCCGTAGAGTACTTTCCGGGGAATCTTTCCACGTAGGGACCGAGCGCCTTGCCTAACCGCCTGAGCCAACGAGGCTCCTATTGTACATACTATTTCTAATTAATTTTAGCTACATAAAACAACATCGTCAAGGTGCATACACAGGGAAATAAACAGGTGATTTTTTTGCAATGAAATTACATGCAAACTTATGAATCAAAATAAACATTCACCGAGAAAAATCATATTTTCTTCAGAAACGCGTATACTTCAATGTGCAGAGTCTCTTGTACAGTTTTCACCTATATAGACTTTAATGTGCACAGTTGAACGTGTGCAATTTAATATGCACATTTGAACGTCTAGACTTTTCAGATAACGAAGTATACAATTAAATAGAATTAATGTGCAGAGTTATTATGTGTGGACTTTAGTGTGTAAACTTTAAAGAGTAGAGTATGCTTCATCTACACAGTTCTCCAATGTGTATATCCGATATGTGTAGTATCGATACCTAGCCGAAAATTCAATTGTCTTGTCAAATATAGAATTTTTGCGTAAAAATTTAACATTTTTTATCAAATTTTCTTTCTGTATTAACTGAACAATCTTTCTTGGTTAAAAATCGTGTTCTTGGTTTGAAAATGTAGCTCTTTTTGTAGAAACGTCACCCTTTTTTTATAAAAATGCCACGATTTTTATTTGCAAATTCATCTCTTTTGGTAGAAATTGCATCTCTTTGGGTTAAAAATGCAACTATGTGTTTGTTTGAAAGTGAATCTGTTTTGTGGAGGATAAAACTGTTTTGTTGAAAAATCTTCTTTTTTTATTTAGTTCAAGTGTTTCGGATTTAAAATGAAAATGTTTTCTTAGTTAAAATATCAACTATTACATTTTGTGCTGAATGTCCACTTTTTATGATTGAAAATTCAACTACTTGGTCAAAAGTTGATCTACTAATTGCTAATTTTTAAAAAACAGTAAGATTTTACCAAACCCCCTTCCCCCAAATCGTCTTACGTAATTTTTGTCCAAATCTTACGAATGCTAACAAAGGAGGGTAAGCTGTTCAAAATTTCAGAAAAAAAAACTTAAGTAATTTATGCACTAACCATTATTTAGGATAACTGGAAATTAAGAAATAGATATTGATGCCATTAATAAAGTTTGTATGATCAATGAAATGAAAATTTTTATGAATTTTTTATCTATTTAGGAAAAATTTTTCATGTAATCATTATTCACATCATTTCTCTCAATAACTAAAAAATAATTCTGAAAAAACTCTGTGGGAAAAAGCCTCACCCTCACCTTTTCACAAGAACTCCCATGAAATTCACATGACAACTAACTGCAAAAAAATCCAACTTACACGTTTTTTACCAACTTTTTCTCTCTTCTTCTTCAAACACCCTCGAAAGTTTCAGTTCAAATGTTAGTGTTCACTGGCAGGTTGCGGGAAATACGGAAATATTGGGAATCACACTTCTCCCTCTCAAGGGTTGAAACTCCGAAGTCCCGTTTCCGTCCTCGCCTACGCATGAGACCCCCAATGCACTTAAACCCCACAAAAAAAAAGAAAGAAAGAACAAATGTTTTCCCTTTTTTTTCCTTCTCAGTCTTTTAGCTTCTACAATTTCTTGTTTTGGTAATTTTACCACATATTAACGAAGAAAAAAGGAAAGAAAAACAGGAAGCCCATTAAGATATACCACTTATATATGAGATTACAAATGTTATTTCTTCATGAGAAACGAGAAAGAGGGGAAAAAAGAAGAGTCAATCCATCTTTGTAGTTGGTAAAAAATGAAAAAAAAGGAGAAGACAGAAGAGGTAGGTGCAATGTCAGGCTTATCTGAGGGGAGTCAGATCGATAGATCGATTAATCATCTGCGCCTTTATTTACTCTCGTACCTGTTTTTAAACTTCCCTCTCTTTGCTTTTTCGCAGTTTTCAGGATTCCAGTTTCTTGAGGGCTTCTCTAGATTTTTTCTATTCTTTTTTACCCTCTTGAAATTTTCTGTACTTGTACTCGAATAAGGGTCCAAAATCCATCGATCAGAAATCGAGATAACCGTGAAAGAGTTGTGAGAGAAGCCTAATGGCTTATCGTTATGAGAAAGTAGTTAATCGTTTTCATTCTTCTGAATTTCTTTTTTTTTTTTTTTTTGACGAAAGGGAGAAAAAGGCAGTTGGCGATCTCGATATTTTTCATCGAGGGGGTTGACGTCAACGGAAAGTAATTTGATTGATTGATGCCGTTCAAATCTTTTTAAAATCATAAAGTATAGAGGAAGTCCAAATATTATACCTATATACCTCTAAAATAATTTTTTGAGTAATGAACACCTTGACAAAATTATTATTTTTAAATGTCTAGATTAATGTTTTGAATCAAAATTCGAAATATATATTTTTATTATTTGGGGTAGTCTGTTCTAAAAGATGAGAGCGCTTAAAATAATATTTACTGTATATATATATATAAGATTTTCCGCTTTATAAAATTTTTCATAATTTTCTCTTTAGAATTAACGAAGAGGAAACTCGAAACTTACATTGATTCGAAATTAGAGCATCTTCGCTTATATGTATAAGTTCCAATTCAAAGCCATAAATTAATAATACTAAATGACTAAACCCCTCAACATTTAAAAAAGAACCTATTTTAAGACTATTGATTATGAAAATATGAAAGTATTAGCTGCGAAATGTTAATAATAGAAGATTGTCAGTTGATAACTTTAGAGCATTTCCTTAATTTGGGATTCCTCAATACTACATAAATGTATTTTCTCATTTTCAAATAAAATTATTTTCGATAGTCATAAAAAAATAAGATGAGCTATAAAACACTTTTAAATAATAAATTGAAAAATATGAAGATTCTTAATAATATTCAGTGGGGAGATTATATTGACCCTCGATGGAAATAATTGTTTATATTATTGGATGTTATCAACATCCAATATTATAAACAATTATTCTTAATAATTCTATTGAATTGACATTTTTCAAATGAATTAAATTTTTTTCTTTCTATTCAATCTTTTAATTGAATCAATTGATTATATCTCATTTGAATTTTCTAAAATCCTGGAAAAATTAATTTGATACCATTAATTTTTTTCAATACTAGGACATTGTGCGCGCTACACCTACCGCGCATTGATAGCAGTATATAAGCCTCCTCATCTCTTATTCTACTAATAATGTTGATTCAAATTATAAACTTTTCTAAATAAAAGAAACTGCGCTATTCCTCATCACTTGATTTTAGCGCAATACTCTGTGGCCAATCAGAACTGCAGAAAGAGGAAAATAATAAGGATATCGAAATGAAGATTTTTTAGACCATATGTAATTTTTAGAGAAAGATATGATAATATCACTAAATCATTCAAATCATTGTTGAAGGTAAAATATTTATTTTAAAGAAATGCTTACGTTCAATCAAAAGGTTGTGTAAAATTCTATCGACGCTGCACAGTGGGAAATACGGCAAAATTTTGTGTCAAAATCGTAGATCTCGAGATCGAAGCAAGTTAGAGCGATGCAATTTTTACGGCAAGTAGGTGATTGGATGAGGATTAGAGGAAAAATAGTCCGGATACGTAACAAATTTTTTTTGACTTTGATAGAAGGTCGCAAATTTGCGATTTTAAAGAAATTTTCAGTTTTTCATTTTTTTGAAGGTTATAACATTTTTTTTTCAATCACATGATATACATTTTCGGTGTATTTTTTTTACGCAGAATACGATGACGCTATTGATTTTTTTATAGAACCCACCGGAAAAATTCTGGGAGTGGATCAACATGGCAAAAACTGGTTTTTCGTTTATAGTGCTTCCCATGCAGGTTCTACGACAAAACCAAGACCACCATCGTGTTCTACGTAAAAAAATACATGGAAAACATATGTTACATGTTTTTAAATTACGTTATATTCGAGAGAATCGAGGAGATTCTAGAGAAAATCACCTACCCCCGGCTTAGTTAGGTATAGCAAATCATCTGGTCTGATTTATCGTAGATAGGTATATTTTACAAATTATTCCTAATAGATTAATGGCGAATCTATTTGTGCATCAAGTAGATACTGGAATGTAATTCATTGAAATATGTACAGTGATTTTATTTTTCAGTGATGTTTCTGAGGACGAAGATTTTTATGGATTTCGATAATAATATTCTCAAAAAATGGACATATCAGATCAATTCTATAATAATACCCATAATACGATCGTACTCTTCGTGAAAAAATACACCGGAGACGTGTATCGCATTTCAAAAATAAAATTATAAGTTTGGTTATCAGACTGGATGATTTTCTACACCTAACTAAGCCGGGGGTAGGTGATTTTCTCTAGAATCTTCTAGATTCTCTCGAATATAACGTCATTTTAAAACATGTAACACATGTTTTCTATGTATTTTTTCACGTATAACACGATGGTGGTCTTGGTTTTGTCGTAGCACCTGAATGAAAAGCACTATAAACGAAAAAACCGTTTTTGCTCCTAGAATTTTTCCGGTGGGCTATATAGAAAAAGCAATAACGTCACCGTATTCTGCGTAAAAAAACACACCGAAAACGTATATCACGTGATTGAAAAAAAATTTGTATAACCTTAAAAAAAATGAAAAACTGAAAATTTGTTTAAAAATCGTAAATTTGCGACCTTCTATCAAAGTCAAAAAATTGTTTAACGTGTCCGGACTATTTTTCCTCTAATCCTCATCCCCTCACCTACTTGCCGTAGAAAATTCATCGCTATAACTTGCTCCGATCTGGAGATCTACGATTTTGACACAAAATTTTGCCGAATTTCCCACTGTGCGCTGCTTGAGGGTCAACTTTTTAATGATATTCAAAGAGTTTGAGATAATTGAAACATATGATATCTTTAAAAAACTACTTGATGTTTATTTTCATAAATAAACAAATGTTTGCCCACCTTTTAATCTTGAAATCCTTAAAGGAAAAAAGCTGCCCTTACTTCTAATCCTAAAAAGAAACATAAAAAAATGTTCCAAATTCAAAAAACTGTGAAATTTATTCTTGACCTTCATCTTTGATGGACAAATATTTATCTTTCCAAAAAAAGTTTTTTGTCAATGGAAGGGGCGTAAAAAATCCATCGAAACTGTAGAAGATAATATTTGGTTTTGTTGATATTAGAAGAGTTACGAGTTGCTGAATTCGATAATACACCCGAAAATATCACTCCCCCTTCGTTAAATATTTGCCTCAATGGTAAACAATTTTCTTATAATTTTTCATCAGAGGAAATAATGACCCCAATATTATCAATTAAAAGTAAATAAAAATAGAATAGCTTAAAAAAATAAATTGATAATAAATTTTATTTTAAACAATAATATAATTGGAAAATTCTTTACAGGAAAATGAATATTTTCTTTTTGAAAGAAATGTCAGAAGTCTCAAAATTAATGCTTTTCTCCGCCAAATTTTTTTTTCAACTAAGATAACACGTTCGGGGAAAAATGTTTATTTCTTTCAATACATTATTATTATTATTATACCATTAAGCCATTTCCCTTCCGGGGTAGGCGTGACTTGTTCGGTTGGGAGGTGGTGAAATAGGTATATAGGTACGAGGTAGATCGGTATATGGGTACAGGGTTGTTGGGTATATAGGTGTTAGGTATAGATGTTTTAGATTGATCTGGAGTTCTCGTGTTATTTATATAAATTACACGTTCACTCCGCAACACTGCTCCGACCCAGGTTGCTGATCAATCTCTCTAGCGATCACCCCAAGTGAGGAGCCTCACAAAATTGTTATGTATGGTTCCCCACTTGGGCCCATTAGTATCCAAGGTCTTTGTTTCAGGCATCATTCACTCTATCGTCACTCTGTTTATAAACTATTTGTCGCCACACATTTCTGTCCTGGCATACTACTCTAGCTTCATTCACATCCATGCATTTTTTCATGCAGGCTCTTGTATTTCTATGGCTTCTTATGTCTCTTCGTATTAGTGTCTCATTCACAGATTCTAACCATTCTTTCGGTGGTCTACCTCTGGGCATTCTGCCATTTACTTTACCTTTATACATTTGCTTGGTCAGTCGTTCATCTTCCATTCTTTCAAGATGTCCGAACCATCTTAACTGATTTCTTTCCCATATGTCAACTAGTGTCTCTCCTGTACCACATTCTTTGAGGATTGTCTCGTTTCGTACTTTGTCCATCAGTGTTTTCCCGCATATTATGCGCAGAGGTTTCATGCCGATCGCGTTGATTTTACTCCTGTCCTTTTCTTGACAGGTCCATGTCTCGCTACCGTATAGTACAGTCGGTACGAAAATAGAGTTATGTATGGCCATTTTAGCTTTTTTTGATATGTTTTTATTTGTGAGGATGGACACTGCTCTACCGATAACCTGCTTACCCTTATTTATGCGCCTATCTAATTCCCCATCTATTTTTCCGTCGCTAGTGAATAGACTACCTAGATATACGTACTTGTCAACTTGTTCTAATCTCTCATCATTTAGGACAATGTTGCATATTGTTTTCTCGCTTTTTCCCTCAAACACCATGACTTTCGTTTTATTCACGTTAATTTTGAGGTCCATGTTCTTCATGCTTGTATTAAGTTTATTCAACATTCTTTGCAAGTCTTCGACTGATTCTGCCATAACAATCTTGTCATCTGCGAAAGCCAACCCACGTACCTTGACGGTTTCGAGATCTATACCTGTTTCGTCGAAGAGGGCAGTTCTTAGACACTTATCCATGAATATGATAAAAGCCATGAGGACATAACGCATCCTTGCTTCACACCTTGCATAATATCGAACCAGTCACTCAGTTTCCCATTTACCCTTACACTCGCTTTACTACCTGTATATATTGTTTTTATTGCTTGTAGGAGCCCTCCATTTACTCCATACTCTTTAAGGACTTGCCAAAGTTTACTTCTATTTACCGTGTCGAAAGCTTTTTCTAGGTCAATAAATGCACAGAAAATTTTTTTTAATAAAGAAAATTCGCATTCGTTCTAAATTCTCAATTTTTTCCATGATCGTTCTTATAGTTTCTATAAAAAATCTCTATAAAGGGAAATAAATGTTTCGTTTTACAATTGGTTTGACTGAGTTATTTATTATTCGTGAAGAAATTTGGACATGCGTACCTGATCGCTCAAATTTCCCCCTAAAGTTTTTCCATCTCCTAAAACAAGGAGTTTTTTTACCTAGAGCCGGAAGTGCGCTTCGATCCTAGTCTAACATTGAGAGGAAACTCCGCGGTTAAAAGGGCGAAAGCAGCCCGTCGATTTAGGGGTTTGGCCGCAACCCTTTTTTTTGTTTTTTAATGCGTGCCATATTGTCGTGGGAATGGGAAACGAGATGAATATTATACCACGTTGAAGGGCGCAGCATGCCGCGGCTATATTTAAATTTTTTGGCGGAAGAAGAATCGGGGGAACTCACTTATATGGGAGTGGATCAGAATACGACAAAAAGTTGGACCCGCTCGAAAAGCAGATGAGAATCCTGCTCAACGAGTTCCGGGGTTTCGATCGAATTAATTCCTGATGAAATTAAGGGTACTTCTACATTTTTCATCCCAGGATCGTATCTATATTTTTCTACCTTCGACTTTTACCAGTTTCACTCTTCATTTCTTCAATTCAATGTTCATCACATATTTTGCTTAATAATTACCTTATTTGACTAACTTTCATTTTTAATTAAAAAAATTTCCCTGATTTTTCGTTTTCTTCACTAATTTAATTACTGAATTTTTACTGAAAAGGAGTACAATTATATTTTATAGAGTTGATCAAGAAACAAATTTTTGATAACAGTACAAAGAACCGAACTCTAGACTCTAGAGAACTAATTGTAAAGAAGATTTTTTTATTGGCATTAGGGTCGATAATATTTGTTTGTTTTGTGTTCTGCAATTGAACCATATATATTATTCTAGCCACGGATAGGGGCCAGAACTTAAATTATTATGTACTTAATTATGAATTACCAAGTTGAAGAGAAATTCATTCTTCCCATAACTGCGCGAATTGAGGCTTAGTTTCGACGTCGCGAAGTTATCACGTGTAACGTAACAACACTGACACAAATTACAAAACTTTTTTTAAAATGTAATAATTTTCTTGAAACAGGTTAAAATTTTTATAAAATAGAATAATTTTACACTTTGTTATTAGAGAAGGAATAGATATTTTATTTTTATTTTTGTTGTGTTTCTTGAAAAATCATATTAAAGTTTACATTTATTATATTATGTTTCAACCCCTATCCGTGGTTGAAATTACACTATATTGATGACTGCAAAAAATGTATCAAATTTACAAACTTATAAAAAAGGAGGGGGGAAGAATTTGTTGAAAAATATACCTTACAATGAATTTAGATCAATTTAAATGTAATTTAAATGTATAAGGTAGGACTGATTCATATAACCTTACTGATGAGTCCAGTGAGTCAGTCCGGGACGAAACATAGAAAATCTAGATTTAATTTACTCAAAAATATATATGGTTCAATTGCAGAACACAAAACAAACAAATATTATCGACCCTAATGCCAATAAAAAAATCTTCTTTACAATTATAATAATTGGGTCAATTAAAAAAGATATCTTTCAACAAAACAGCAAAGATATCATCTAATTACTCTAGAGAACGACAGCAGGGTCTATGACTCTATTCTATAGCTTAGTGTCTCTGTTTGTTAAATTTTCGAAAGCAAATTTTTTTTTAAAAACATAAACTTAAAACAGTTAAATTATGCTGTCAAATTGCCCAAGACGACTTTGAAAAATAGAGGGAGGTGATTTGGTTGCCAATTTTCCTTTTTACATTCTCATTCTAATGAGAAGGTATTGGTTTTATGTAAAATTTGACTTGGTCGGTTTTCATCAAATCTCCACGTTTTGAGACCCCCTGAGCCAGAAAAAAAGGTTTTTACCAAGGTGTCTGTCTGTCTGTCTGTCTGTAGGCACGATAACTTTCGAAAAAATAATCAGATTGGGTTGTGCTTTGGCACACTTTTTTAGGGCCTAAAAAGAAAGAACAAGTTCGTTAACCAGCTATTTCGGATGAAAATTCAAAAAGTGAGCACATTTTGAAAATTTTTGAGAACACTTTTTTTGAAGATTTGGAAATTGTATGGACGGTTGTTAGTAGTAAGCGAAAAGAGCAAAAAAATATCCTAATGACTTTTTCAGATAAAAAAAAATTACCAGAGTTATAGCATTTTCAAAATTCCAAAAAACAAACGAAAATGAACATTTTAAGCCGAAAAACGCACGTTATAAAAAAAAGTCAGGAGAAGAAAAACGTTGATTTTTGAACACCTTACAATATTTTCATAATAACTTTTTGAATTTTTCAAAAAAATAAAAAATTTAAATTCTGATCGCACAACAAAATAATGAGAAATCAAAAATTCCATTTTGCTGTGAAACTATGCAAGATACGACAAAAGATGACTGGACCAAAATTATGCATCTAAAAAAGATCTACAAATTTGTTATTATTCACTTTTTGATATGACGCGTAGTTTTTGTTTTATTCATAAAAAACAGCATTGAAAATAGAAAAAATAAATTTTTAGACGAATAACACAAGCTACGAAAAACATGACGAAGACAACATTTGTTCATTCAAAGAAGAGGTACAAATTTTTTGTCCATCATTTTTCGATAGCACGCGTAGTTTTTATTTTATTCGTGAAAATAACATTGACAGTAAAAGAAATCAAATTTTTGGAAAACTTTGGAAAAATCCATTTTCGTTGTAAGAATATATTCAAATTAAAAAAATAACTTTTTTGAAAAACGGAAAATCTGAAATAAGATTTTAACTAATAAAATTTGTCGCTTAATTTATATAATTATTCTTGATTTGAAATCAAATACAAATCGCGAAGCGCGACGCCCAAATCGCGCGCCGTAAGTGCGCTCAAACTTTTTTGTTTCTATTATACGGTGCACAGAACCGAGCGTGGAACGCAAGGTTCAAATGAATTTGAAATCAAATATCGAGCGCGAAGCGCGAGTATCTGGATGAGAATGTGTTCCTTAAGGTCGATAGAACCTTGAGTAAATAAATTTCCTTTTCAGTCTAAAATAAAAACAAATTTAACAATCACTTCATATGTAGAGGTTTTGATAATTTTCTAATATTTAGAAATAAACTTTTTCTTTCATCGAAGTCGAACACGAAGTTCAAAGATCTAGAGGAATCGAGCGCGTAGCGCGAGGTGAATACATAATCGAGCGCGAAGCGCGAGATAAATATATGATCGAGCGCGAAGCGCGAGATCCAACAGTCGCGCGCCCTAGGCGCGCTCAAACTTGCGAGCGAAGCGAGCCGCGCGCGAAGCGCGCGATGAGAATGTGCCCGCGAAGCGGGCAGATTTTTTTCTCTCTCTTTACTCATTTTTCATATGACTATTTCTAGCCAATTATAATGTTGTTTGGAAACACATTTCTCTCATTTGAATTCCTTGTGTGCAACTATGTTACACAAATTGATTTTCTAGAGTATATGTTTGTAAAAATTGATTTTATTTTAAAAACATACTTCTTTTTCAGTTTTCTTGTTCAATTTCATTGCACGATTTGACTTGTTTAAGTTTATGTTTAAAAAAAGTTTACTTTCAGTTGAATTATAAATTAATGAATCAGTAAATGACTATTCAGTACTTATGTTTTAATTAGTAATTCCTTGGAATGATAATTCGAGGAAGAGCTTCCAGGTGCTACATTAACATTAATTTTCGTTATTTCAGAGATTATTGCAGTTTCAAAATTTCTAATTTATAAAAATACTTAACATTTCCGTTGAGTAGAGTTTTTTGTTTGTTTGTTTAATTCTTAGCACTGTTAATAATGATAGTAGAAAACTGCACAATGTTGGACATTTTTTAACTTCTCTAGAGATATATAATATATAATAAATCAGAGGATCTTGAAAGAAGAAGGAGGATCATGCGGCCAGGTTGAACATTTTATTTTAATTTAAAAATAGTACAGAATTAAATAATGAAGATTTTTGAACTGCATATTTATAGTGATCTTGTAGATTCGAGACCAATTCTCTTAAGAATAAAGCTTCTAAGAATGTATAGCACTTAACAAAATTGGGATTGCGACTACGGATGATAAGGAAAATAACATGTTTTTCTTATTATATTTCGCGATTAGGAAAGTTTCAATTTTGCTAATGCAGATAATAATTGCGAATGCAGATAGTAATTGCAAATGTAGATAGCAATTGCAAATGTAGATAGTAATTGTAAATTTTGATAAACTGACTTTAGACTGACACAAAGGTCGTATCACTCTTAAAACTATGAGAATTTAAACGTCATAAATATATTGTAAGGACAAGGGTCTTAAGTTTTAAAATAATTATTCAAATTTATATAATAATTATATATTTTCATAATGAATTAATTCACTGAATTCAAATTTTAGAATATGCCTGAAATTAAACCATTTCAAATTGTGTGTATGAATAAGGTGAAAGTAGAAATGTTTCAAATTGAATAATTGTTGAATATTTTCAAATAAAAATATTGTCAGCCTTAGTACTGGATGTTTTTGAAATTCAAAATACATAAAATCAGAAATAATCTTCATTCGTTAGCATCTAATAGATTCCGTTCGCAGCATGCAGATGCTTCGCATGTATACTTTTGCTTTCTATTCCTTTTTTTTTGCATTGGTTCGTTTTATTGATCAATATTTAAAACATATAAGTGTGGAATAAAATCATGTTCAAAATCATTTGTAAAAGTCGTATGATTTCGCTCTTTTCAAATCTTCAAAAACTGTGAATAAATTACAATTTTAGATCTTACTTCTTGATCAACTTTCAACATCAAATTATTTCACACTGAATTCGTTTAATATCAAATCCCGTGTGGGGTGTTGGTCTTGGCCCTCTCAGACGGTCTCGATTGAAAATATCTACCTTATGAGGATGGCTTTTTCATCGTGTTTCAACTCTTAGGTTTAGCGCAATGGTTAAGACTCCCGGCTGCTAGACGATAGATTTAGGTATAGATATAGGTTCGATTCCCCGTAACGTTAGAAATTTTATTTGTAAGATAATATTAAAAAATGTAATCAGGACCATTAATATTCAAAGTCAAAATACTCGCAATCAATTAATATTTATTTTTTATTATTCTTCAATTTAACTCCGGTGAAGGCGGCCAGAGTCTGGACGAGCTGATCAGCGGCTGGTTAGCACCGTCTAATCTAGTCCATATCATGGTTAAGGCGTTACACTTCTGGCCAGAGGCGTTATTAGACCGTCTGTCCAGCGTCTGAACAGACACAAGACGGTCTGGCCAGCGCCCGACCAGCGCCCTGAAATTTTTCCACACGGGATAAGTTGGAATTACAAACAATTGAAATAGAATGAATTTTTATTGAAACATAAAAAATTATTTCATTTTATATTTAAATCTTTCAATACTCTATCGTTTAAAAATAATTATATTTGAAATAAAAAATATGAGCTTTCTTTAATGTTTTTCCTACAATCATTTCCTATAATTGCGAAAAAGTAATAGGGAATCTATTGTAGGAAAATCATTATAGGCCTATAATGAATTTCCGATATTATTTTGACATAAGGACAATAGAAATGTATTTTACAAGTGTTATAGAAATAAATGGCACATTGATTAGTAGTGATCTAGGAAGCAAAATGGTCAAAAACTAGCTGTGAATTCGATCTCGAGTGTTTCCACTTTGTATTTATAATTGTCTGGTGTTCTTTTCAGAAGCACTTCGCTTCCCGTTAGCAAATGTATTTGCTTCCTCATAGAGGAAGCATTAGTTTTTTTTTCAATAATAGACAAAACAAAGTCTTCATTTTGCTTAATTTAAAAATAGAAATTTACAAACAACAGAAAATTATAAAATAATACTAAAAATATTTAAAGACAAAGAAAAATCAGACAAATCAAATTTTGTATTCCAAATGATAATTTTTCGAGATGGAAAAGGGAAAGAAAAAATTCTATCGCACCCTATTAGAGGAGTCAACTAAGGTTTATACCTGTCAACCCGGGCTCCATCCACCGATTTTGATGAAACCTTTTGCATTATGTTGCGAAATATGTCTATTGCAAAGTTAAACAAAAAATCTTGTGCGCTAATTTGAAAATCCATTTTTTTTTTGTTTAAATTTTCCAAAATCGATTAAAAACTTAAATAACTTCAATAAATTAGTTCCTAGAGGAACGAAAACACTATGTATATATATATTGGGGTTGCCGATTATGAATTTGAGGGGAAAAAATTTCAAAATGGCGGAGCAAAAATTTTTAACATTTATAAACAAAAAAAAAATATTAAAAAATGAACAATATTGAGCATGCATATTCCTTAAGGTATAAGAAGTGAATAAAAAATAATTTCGACCCGGGATGAAGGGTGAAAACGCCCTTAAATCGTGGAAACCACCCCCAAAAAATGTTTTTTTGGGATTATTTTGGAAATGGTGCATCGATGAAAAACGAATTTTTGTAGACAACTTGTGCATGAAATATGCATAAGAAATGATGATATTCACGTTTCCTTTGTCGGCCATATTTTCCGAGATATTCACTCTGGGAGTAGGGTTGAGTTGTCCCGCGCGGGCCGTACGCTTCTTTCGTTGCTCATAGCTCGAAATGGGGTCGTTTATGTATAAAAGTACAAATTACTGAAATTATGCAGAATTTTCCGCTCTATCACTTACCTTCAATGCATTTTTATCGAAAAACTATCTCATTTGGAGATATGAGCTACGACAGGAGCGTGAGACCCGCGCTGTCAATCTCATCCCCTACTCCCAGGGTGGATATCTCGGAAAGTATGGCCGACAAAGAAAAAGTGAATATGATAGTTTTTTATGTATACTTTATGTACAAGTTTTTTGCAAAATTTCCTTTTTGACCCATGCACCCCTTCCGAAATAATCATGAAAAACCATTTCGGGCGGGGTGTTTCATCCAGAAGAAAGCGCTCAAAAATGTCATAATTAATTAAAATTGTTATATAATTGAGAAGTTACTGCATGTTATGAATAGTTGTAATTTTTTCACTGAAAACATCGAGAGTTAGGCATTTTTTCACGGAAAGCGTTTACGTAAAAACGTCACAGCGTTAGCCATGCTTTTGGAAAACTAAACTCAGATACCTTTGCGAAAATGCACCTGTTATCTTTCTTCCCTTCCCCTCGGTTTCCCCTTGGTTCACCTCAGTTTTCCACCTGTATACTTACAAAGTCAGGTAAACGACTTTTTCCTGTCGAAAATTTCATTGCAAGAACGAAAACGTTTTTGAAGAGGATGGATAGTTTTCATACTCATAGGCTTTGCGGTGCCGCTTGCGCGACTGTCCGTCAAAACTTTCGGGAACAATTTATTTAACACTTGCCTTGACATAATATTACACTTTTTTTTTTTTTGTAAAAATGTTTTCCTCATTTCCTTGGTTGCCCATATTACACAAAAAACGTAGAATTTACCGCCTTCTTATCTGGGAATATATGCATATACGAAATAATTTATAATTATTGGCTTAAATAACTAAATAATAATTAGCGTACAAAATTTTTTATTTAACTTTTCAATAGACATATTTGGCAACACAATGCAAAAGGTTTAATCTTTTACTTAATCTCCTCTATATCCTTTTTCCAGCTTTATGATTTCTTTACAAAAATGGTCAGAATTACTCTATTCGAACATTTATGATCAAAAAGTCTTTTATATTCATGCGTCAACTTTGAATTATGATGAAAAAAGTTTTTTTGTTTGAAACAGATGACTCAAATATTATAATTGAGCACAACTTCCTTAATCTTCAATAAAGTGTATTAATATTATAGATCAATGAATTTGCATCGAATCAAGGAATCTTTTCCGTTCTTGCATCAATTTTGATTTATGTTAGTGAAAAAGGGTTTGCTATAAAAAATCGTGTTTTCAAATATTTTGCATTACCATGGCTTTCTTACTCTTCAATAAAATGTGTAAATGCTATGGGTCAATCGTTTCGCCTTGAATCAACACAACTCTTCTATTCTCGCATCAACTTTGAATTATGTTAATGAAAAAAGTTTTACTATTAAAAGCCGATTTTCAAAATATATAAAATATCATAACTTCCCTACTTTTTGATAAAATGTATTAATATTATATGTCAATCGATTCGTCTCGAACCAAGGAATCTTTTATATCCCTGCATCAACTTTGAATTATATTGAAGAAGAAAGTTTTATGATAAAAAACCGTATTTTCAAATATTATGCATTACCATAGCTTCCTTACGCTTCAATAAAATTTATCAATATCATAGGTAATCGATTTGACTAGAATCAACACACCTTTTCTGTCCTTGTATCAACTTTGAATTATGTTAATGAAAAAAGTTTTACTATAAAAAACCGATTTTAAAAATATATAAATTACCATAACTTCCCTACTTTTTGATAAAATGTATTAATATTATATGTCAATCGATTCGTCTCGACCCGTGCAGAAATCGCCATATATACTACCGATTACCGACTAGGGCCTGATCCGATGTGTACTATCTGGTCCTGATAGGAAGAATTCTGTGGCCCTGACTCGTACCAGACCGGGCTATGAACTGTGACGTCATATAGCCTCTTCGCAGCGCCATCTTAAGCCACATGCGCTAGATGTAATATAATCACGAACATAACCTTAATTTTTGTTTTCCTTCGTGGCATTGTGTTGCAAATGTTCTGGGAGTGTTCGACCGTATAATATATTCTTAATACATTAATAATAAATGCCAAAATTAAGGAGCACACCGCGTGTTCGCAAACATCGTGCCATCAGCAAAATTCCGTATTTACGCGATGAAAACGAAAGCAACGAAGGCAAGTCTTTTATGGTGTTACATTTTTTATGGTATTATTACATTTTGTGATATATTTAATTGTATTGTACTGGATCCAAGTTCTAACCTAAACATTCGATTTCCTCATTTTAGTCAAAAAAATTATTATTTGATATTTTTTCGCTCGGTAGCGTTTTTTTTTGTAAAACAAGTAGTTGGAATTTTGAGGTTATATTTTGGAATGCAAAAGACTGGGACGGTAATCGGAAGCAGAAGTCCAAATAACCATTTTGAATTATTGTTAAGGTGTTGTTAAAATAAAGCTCAATCCTATTAATTTGGCTTTTCATTTAATATTTAATTATAATTATTTTGAAGCATTTTAATTCCTACTAGAAAAGTAAATAATGTGGTTAGACTCGGGTAAATAATAGGGGCCAGACCGGGGACAGATCGGGCGTTTGATCGGGCCCCTAGACATGGCTCCGAGGTGGCTACGTGTTTCTTGATGAGTCTGGCCCTGACTCGATTTCCACATCAGGGCCCGATATGAACGAGTCTGGGCCCGGTCGGGGCCACGGCGAAATTTCTGCACGGGGAACTAAGGAATCTTTTATATTCTTGCATCAACTTAAAATTATGCCAAAGAAAAAAGTTTTATTAAAAAAACCGATTTTTTAAATAGTATTGAGTGCTACAAAAAAGTGCAATAAATATTTTTAGAAATCCTTCGGTGAGTTTCAAGATATTAGTGAGGAAAATAAGCCCTACAAATGTCATCAATTTATCTGCAACTGTTTTCTAGTTATCGTGTTCACAAAAAAGCGTGACATCCACACATCCACACATCCACACACACACACACAGCCGGACAATTGCTTAGAACATTGTATTAGACATTTTTAAATTGAAGAAAGTTTGAATGAAAGAATTGAAGAATTTTGGAAAATGTTACCATTACAAAGCTTTCTCTTTGAGAAAGCAAAATGAATAAATCCAATATATCATAAAACTCTCATTTCGCTACTTATAAGGTGGTATTTGAACGAGTTTTGAATGAGGTGAATATATTTTTCACACAAACAGAATTATTTGGCTGCAAGAGTACACAGAAAAAACTAAGAATAAAATTTGTTGCAGAAAATTTTTTAGACCGATAAAGTTTTGTCCAGCCAGCTTCGCATCTTTCAGAATACATGTGTTTGTCATGGAAAAACAAAAGAAAGTTTAACCGATATTTGTGTAAAGTCTATCCTGTGAAGTTAATTTTTGTTGCAGAGAATCTTTCGTCGGAAATCGATGTAAAGCTTATCTTCCGTTTTTTCTGTGTAGGTAAATTCAGTCGCATAAGGATAATTTTTGCTGCGAAAGGATATTCCTGTTGAGACAAGTGAAAATCCTCTCAACCTTAAATTTAAGAGGAAATTTCATTTACGTTATGAAACTTCCTCTTGTCACAAGAGGACATTTCTCTGAGTGATGTCATATTAACCGGTTTTGCTTAAAATTTCACGTTATCATGGTTTCAGGTCCATTAACATTAATAATTGCCATTACAATAAACAGAGCTTATTAAAATGCATTTTAGAAACATCATTCTGACCCCAAAGACGCAAAAATTGTGGAAAGCAGCTTTCAAATTTGAATCGTGCAAAATTGCAGAATATAAGATTGAAATCCTGCTTTCCATCTTTAAAATTAAACGATTTTAAATACAAAATTTAAAATAATTGAATAAATTCCAATTTAAATCCTTCGATATTAAATAACCTAGACTTGCAAGCTACAAAAATGGAAACCATTTTATTCTTAGGCTTAGCAGTTTAAAAAATTTCACTAAGCATTTTAAATTAAAGATTAATGTATTACTAAATTTCACAACTTGTAAGTGGAACACTTTTAAAAATTGTAAAATATTCAAAAGTGAACATTTTTGAATTTGAAGTGGTGAAAAATCTTAAAATATCAAATTTTAAATTTATACCTAGGAAAAGCGCGGAAATTCAAAAATTTATTTCTTTTTCAAAAGTGAAGAGTTTTATATTGAGAGAAATGAAAATTTGATAGATTCAAAATGGAACTTCAAAAATTATACACAGAAAATGTAAACGTTTAAGGATAAATATTTTGTAATTAGATAAGATGCCTTCAAAATTTAGAACTTTAATTTCAAATCTACAAAATTTACCTAACATTTTAAATTTGCGACACATTATAAGAATTAAAACTGTCGGAATAAAGCATTTAAACTTACAAATTTGAAGCAGATGCATATTTTAAATTGAACTATTTCGCTGTAAATATAACAACTTAAAATCTAAATCCTGCACAATTGAAAAATTCCGTAAAAGCATTCAACACTGAGTATCTATAAATCAGCTTTCCAATTTTCCATGCATGATCTGAGCATTCAAAATTGAATGATTTCTAATTTGATAATGTTCTGAAGTGAACATTTCAAACTCAATGCCTCGATTTTTGTTGAGTGATTAAACTATGTACATTGCACAATCTACAATTGGAATCGTAGTAATATTGCCTTATATTTGTTTACTATTAATTGGCAACGCATTATTCCCCACGAGCTATTATGCCCATTAATATTGCTAGTTTAAAATAAAATATACTTGAAGAACTTCTTCATTATGGCCAAACTAAATTGTGGTAACCACAACTGTTCAGGGGAATCCGATTCACGCGAAGTATAGGTATATAGGAAAGCACCATATGTGTATAAAGTAATTTGCTACATTGTATGACGATATTGTATCGAAAATTATGGGTTAAAGAATATGGGTTACTATTTAATTTTTTTTTCTCATAAATACCATAGTCTCATCCAAGAGGAGAATTCCCATGCACATAAATTATAAATTTAATTCAATGATGAAAAGCGAATAAAAAGAAACTTTGTAAAAAATTATGGTTTTAAATATATTGTAGAATCATTGCACTATAATTATGTTTTTTTATTTTTAATACTATTGTAAAATTTGAGAAGTAAGAAGAGTGTTGTCTCCATTCTCAAAATGGTTTTTTGGTCTGGAGTCATTCGAAGACGAACAATCGAAGGAGGAATAGACTTGCAAAAACCTCGAGGAAGAAATTTAATATCAGCAGCTGCTCTTGACCGCAGATGTGAAGAGGTACAGGATATCCTCATACATTGTATGATAGTTAGTACTTGTGCCTCGTCGCGAAATCGCGATTCTCCGAGCCTAGCAAAGATCAGCTTCGATGTGCTTGAGGCATAATAATTTTGATACGATCTCACACTGTAGTTTCGGTAGCGCCGTTTGGTGTTTGAATTTAACCGCCATTTCTCAATTATCCAAATCCATACCATAATACATCAAGAAACGAAAAAATCTAAATTAATCCTATTTATAAATGTATTTATTAAATAAATAATTTGCTTGATTTAAATAAAGGATTTGCTTGAATTAAATATATTTGAGTTTATAGAAACATTTGTTCCAATGCAGAGCATGCTTTCTCACAATAAGCATTACAATTTTAATCCATATAAAGACGTCCAAAACATGTTACAGTAACGTCGTTGCTCATCCCGCACTTAAGACTTCTCAACCACAAAATTGAACATTTTTGTAAATTATTTATAAAATGTAATTAAGTTTGAAAAACAATATCTTTCCTTAATTTAAAACCATAAATTTGTCAAGTAAACAACAAATTTATTTAATTTAAACAATAAATTTACTTGATCTAAATAAAAATGTAGTCAAATAAAATAAATGAGGTTTAACGGAGAATTCCATTTTTTAATGTTATTTCACCTAAGGCCATTTAATAAGTGTCTCAAAATTATCCCACGAGTAGAAAACTAAGATATTTCCCTAATATTCCAAGTTAACGACTTTCCTTCCATTTTTTAAAATAAATCATTGATACTTTTCAATATGAAAAAAATGTGTACCTAATATTAATAAATTCTGATTTAGTCTGAAATTAGTGAATAATAATGGAAGGTTCTGATGGCAGTTCATTAGCGAATGTTATGGGTGCTGCATAGAACACTTGCGTAGTAATTAAATATTTTATTAATTATACTCTTTATTACTTATAGTCTATAAAGAGTTGCTGCTGGTATCAATAACTTATTTTTATAATATTCAGCAAAATGTATAGCACCAACATAAGAGCAAGGTGTTTTACAAACTCTCAACATGCTTATTATTTTTATTCATAAGCCTCTTCTTCGTTTGCCCACGTTAGATCTTATCAACTCGTGATAAACGATTACATCAAGATGAAACAGGTGACGATTTCGTCGAATGCACTGAGCTGCTCTCGCCCACAAATCAATAAAAAAAAGGAGTCATGATTTTTGCCTCTCTCAAAATTAAATCAATATTTTAATTTCAATAGTCCCAAATAAGGTCATCCACTAACTTTTTTATTTTTGCACATTAAAGTAAATGCTTTAAAATCACTAATAATACGAGCATCCTTTGAAATTTTTCTTTCGAATTTATATTCGAAAAAGAAAAATGTGTGCACCTTTCAAATTCCTATTTCTGTCGCGTCCATTCCGCCACATTGATGTGACGTTCCACGCCTTCATAAGGTTGTAAATAAGCCAGCCGATTTACGTTTTTTTCATAAAAATGGAAAGAAAACAACGCCACTATATTAGTATTTTGTGCCAAAATGTAAGAACACCTCTGTCAACAATCCAGAAAAATTATTTATATCTATACCCAAAGGTGAGGAACGCAAAAAATGATAGAAAATTGTTCGGCGAGACATCTCTGCCCTACAACATTTTTAACGTCAATAGTATGTTGTTGCGGAGATCATTTCTACGATAAGTAAATATTTTTATTGTCAATAGAAAAATACATAATATGCTTTTTTCGATAACCTCGCAAAATCATATAGTTTATTTACGCAACAAGTATAATAAAATAAACTAGTATTTGGAAAGGTATAATTATAAATCTTATAATTATAAATTGTATAACAATTCTGTATAAGCATTTATAGAAGTATTTCAAAAAGCATTGATAAAAGCATCTATACAAAAAAGTGAAGTTAGGTTTACTTGATGAAATATATCGAATTTTGCACATATATTACGATTCGCCTGAAGCAATTTTCAATCTAAATTAATAAATTAAATATATAAAAATGAATGTTTCAAAGTGTTGACATCATCCATTCCATTTACGAATTTTTTGGCTTTTACACCTCGAGTTTTGGAAAATTATCCGAACTGACTTAACGTATCCATAAAAATAAATCTTTTCAGCCAAAAAACGTTCATGATTATTTATTTGAATTTTTTTTATCAAACTGGCTTTGAATGCGCACATGTTACGGTTAAAAAATCGAAATTACCGGTAGATATTTTGTCACCTTCAATAAATTATTATAAATTATTAAATGAACAAAACGAAATTTTAATATCACATTAGAATTCCTTGGGAGGCAAAGATTATAAAAAACTTTACTATAAGGCAAACAAAATTATTGTAGAGTAGATCACCCTATTGATGTTTAAGATTAATTTTTGAACAGAGCACGTTAATATAAAAACAAAATAATTTAGTAATGAAATACATATATAAATAAATAATAAATTAACTTTTGTATACTCCAGTTTTCGAATATAAATTGCTATTTGGAAATTTTCCACCGTACGATGCGGTGGGTCCGAACCAAGTTTAAATGAGCGTTACAAGTAAATGGGATTTTTTATTGTTTATAGTAATATGGCATCACAGAAAAATGTTGAGATGAAATCGAAAATAACCGGTGGCATGTTTTTAAAATATAAATAAAAATAAACATCGGTTAACATTTTTCGTATAGATTTTTTTTATTGATTTTAATTGCCTCTAACCATGGAAACATTTTTGAATAAACAAATGAAATAATTAGAGAGTCGGCTTTTAAAAAAGTAGGTTTTTGTATTTATTTAAAATGAAACCATATTCTGCACATCTAAAATTGAATATAAATACCAACGAAGAATAGTTTGTTTACGGGCATATTTTTCTTACACAAATTTTGTCATTCCATGTTAATTAAAGATCATTAAAAGCGCAGAAACATAATCTTTTTAGAATGCGCCCCTGCTATGCTTTTTATTTTCATCTTAAAATATTCGTGGGGTGACAGCCAACCACATTCAATAAAAAAATCGATAAAAAAATATTGAGCAGTATTTATCATATAATCTTATGAAATTTTCTTCATTTTTCAGTAAAAAAGTAGAAGAATAGTTCAAAATATATATGGGGACGTCTAGCTACTCTTCTTGAGTTTATATTTTGTTTAAATAATACAATTTTATTAATTTTAAACTATTTTTTATTTATTTGTATTCATATTTGTATATTAAGCCTTATTATATATATTATATTATTTATATATTATATCTATTATATATATATATATATATATATATATATATATATTAATATATTTCATATTTGTATTCATATTCAGTATGTATAACTGAGAACAAGGCTTTAGTGCCATGGCTAAAATATAATTAATAAAATGGCTATATTTAAACAAAACAAAAAGCTCGAGTGGGACAGACAGACGTGCTCTTATATATTTTGAAACACTTTTTAAAGTTTCAGCACAATATATTCATTTTTTCAATACTTGACAGACTATTGCATGCCATTAAATTTTTTGTCGGATGCCATATTATCATAAACAATGAAAAAATCCCATTTACTTGGAACTTTCATTTAAACTTGGTTCAGCCCCACCATATTTCAATTTCCCATGGAATCTCAATTTCGAGCCTTAAATATTGTAATGTCTGAAATTATATAATTCGTAGCCTTGCTAGTATCTGAGCCTTTGAATCTTAATCTCCAAGTTACATATTTTGAAAGATTTGAAGTTTAAGAGAAATTCAAATATAAACAAAAAAGCTTTCAAAGAACAATCAATTTGAACATTTTAAATAAGACTTTGCAAATTTGAAGTTTGTAGAATCTAACTTAAAAGGCTACCAAATTTTTATTTTGGAAGCCTTGGAATGTATTCAGTATTAGTATTAGTAGGGTAAGGGCCTCAAATTTTAGCCCTTCTTTACATTTAGTATTGTAAGAAGAGTAAACAATTTGTTTATACACATGGCGATGGCCCAAAAACGAAAAATCGTTTTTATTAATAAAATTACAAACCCGAGACCATGGCAAAAAACTCAAAAGATTTTTCATAAAATTTCAAATTTTTAAAACTTACTAATTAAAAAAATATCATTATCAAAAATTGATTCGGACAATATGATTTAACTATGAAACTAATACGAAATGTAACAAAAAATGTTATACTCTATTTAA
The DNA here is from genome assembly GCA_932178445.1 of Andricus quercusramuli. NCBI lineage: Eukaryota > Metazoa > Arthropoda > Insecta > Hymenoptera > Cynipidae > Andricus > Andricus quercusramuli. The sequence goes on from CAKNXH010001765.1 coordinate 475,732, forward strand.
TCTTAAGCCTTTTAACTGATGAGGTACGACGTCGACGGACGAAACTGTATTTATTTTTAACATCGATTTTTTTAAACAAATAAACGGGCCAGTAGACAAAAAAAAATTTACCATCCTACCAATTATTTCTCATCTGGCCAAAACCTCAACATCAATACAAATTACTTAAATGATACTTTAGCAGCGAAAGTGGCCCGTGTACAATAAACCTTAAATATAATATATACAAGACAATAATATAATAATATCCATAATTACTACGGTTGACGGTATCTAATTCTAAAAGAAACTTTGGCCATACGAAGTGTTCCAGAATGTTTCATAAAATCTTAATAAAATCTTACTCGGTTCTTCAATCTTAAAAAAAAATCAGATGCACAGATTTTAGATTTTGCAAGAATTACATTAGGGGCTACGAAGCTTTCCGAATTATTATAAAATGAACGAAAATAATGAATGATAATTTATTGTGAAAAACTGAAAAGATGCACAACATTCAAATTACGATTGTAAATTGCTATGATTTGCGAATTGGGATATAAATATTATATCTGTTGGAATATATCTATGGTTGAACACCACTGGATTCAAGGGTCTGTGGGGGCTTGTACGATAATTACACGGTGCGAGATGCGAGTCAGCCCAGAAATATATGTTCGATCGGCCTGTTTTTGAATTATTTGAAAAGAGACAGACCCTTCGCGGTCGTATACCAGTAATATTATAGTTTGCTATCGCGATTCTGCTCTGATGCCCCCCTCCCCCTTCTCCAACCTTTCCCCCCTTTAGCACCAAACCACGGATCACGAGACTCGTACCATTTATCCATTTCCCCGTCCCCTGATTCACTCCATCGGTCCTTTTGTCTTACAGGTTTCTTATTCGTTTTTCATTAACCCCGTCCCTTATTCTCTCATGCCCCGGTTTGAATCCAACTAGAAGAATCAAACGATTCCAGAACACGAGAAAAAAAATGAATTTTTGGGTTAAGAGATGTAATTGTATTTTTTATTATTCATTGAGGGTACTTAAATTGTTTAATGATAGATTTGGGCTATTTGCTGCAAAGTGCAGATAGTTGTATTATTTGAAACTGAAATAATGTAAGGCTTGAAAAATTGTAATGATTTTTGGAAATTAAAAACTGAGTAGTTTAAGGGACTAAGATTTGGTTGATTCAAGATATGCAGGGAGCTGAATTGGAAAGGTTGTATTTCTAAAACCTTTTTGAATTAAGCGAGTGTGTACATGTACGGAAAAAGTGCTTTTATTTCTACCGAAATCTGACGAATCTTATACATATTTCCAGGGCTCAAATACTATAAGATAAAAAACCTTAATAGTCGTATTAGTATTTCTATTTCTTTTAGAATGAAAAAAAGGTTAGAAGCTGATAGGTATATACACCCTCTAATAGGACGGCCCCCATCCGACTACAACCGAGTCAACCCTTACTTAACTCTGATGATCGACTTTGAATTCTTAAACAATATTAGGATTATTTCTTAAATACTGAATTAAAAAAAACGGTTAAACTTCCACCGCAGGGTCACACTGGAGTAAAATGAGTTATTTTCAGAAGTTTACTAATTTTAACACTAAAAATATCGTAACTGAAGTTATTAAGTAATACCATAACTGCAGTGAGTCAATTATAGACTTAGAATACATTTATAGAGGAACAATTTTTGAATTCAGCTTTTATTCATACACCAATATAATTTATAGCATTAAAGTGTATTTTGAAATTTTCATTTCAATAAATGAATGAGAAATTATTACATGTTTGAACAAATTTTAAACTTTAAAGAATTCCACATTTCAAAATGGTGCGTAAATATATTTGGAACATAACCTTTGAAAATTAACTAATTTCTTCAATACAACTATAACTGATCAATCAGTTATATTACTGCAAGTATATACATATAACTGATTCAATTAGTAATTTCCGTTTTACTAATCCTATCAATGCAATTCTACTAATTGTCAGTGGCTCCGTTCCAGCTACAGCAATTAGTAGAATGTAACCGACAATCAGTTGAATTTTACTAATTCAAATTTAGAGAGTCTAAACGTACCGAAAAACACGTCGATTTGTACCGAAATTTCAGTATAAATATCCAGTTTCCGGTATTCGAACCGAAAAAATCCGACGATTTGTACCGAAATTTCGGTACACGTATAGCAACGGTCAAGAATAAAAGCCATTTTGGTTTCTGACTAGTAGATCAAAAACTATCAATCCATCGAAAAAAGTTAACTGTACTTGTTATTGCGTTTTAGTGTAAGACCACCAAAGTAGATATTAAAAGAGTAATCATGTTAGACAGGGAAAAAAGTCCTTTACTTGAGGACCAAAAAAGGTTATTCAAAAAGAGTGAGTTTATGTAACCCAATCATAATCCATGGAGAATAGACATAAGGAGACCAAAGTAGTGTAACCGAAAATGAGCAAATTTTTGTTGTATGATAATGTTTACAATACTTCCCGCTCCCGTGCTAGGCGCTAGTGTCGCACGCGTATTGAGCGGCGGCTGTTTTGGTTTTGTTGACATTGACAGATTTTGAATTATTCACGATTGTAATATGTGATTTACAGAGGTAAATTGTCATTGACATAAAACAAGAGCTGAATAATTTCAATAATTGTATCCACCACGAAAAATCTTTTTTTGAAGTGTGTGTGTGTGTAACTGTAGAGATCCTGCAATGGACGAGATAGGTACTTTTGAATTATTGCGCTAACGAATTAATATAACCTTTGCGTTATAAACGTTTAAATAGAGAATAATTAAGATTTTTATTTCAACGTGAAAGTCAGGATTATTGTATTTGATAAATATTGAATTTTTCATCAGTTTCAAATGCACCAAAGGTTTCCTTTCGAATACATGACTCAACAAATTGTTTAAATGATTTAGGAATTTTGTATTTATGCTTGAGCCTTGAGGTTATATTTACACGGACCATGACGGCGGCCATCTTTACGCGTACCACACTAGCGCCGCGCTCGAGAAGATCTAGCATTTCGATGCGTTATTGTACATCCGACAGAAAAATGCTCGTTTTTGGTGAAGTCAATGTACAGGACTTTGGTCTCCTTATGTCTATTCTCCATGCATAATCAATCTAACGTTTTTTGTAGTCTTTCAAATATTTGATAATGAAGTTGGTCCATATTTCACAAAGTGCTCTTGTTTTCTGGAGACGAAATATTCAGATCGGATTTTCTTTTAAACTAATGAGAGATATGTGGGCACCCGCATGAAATGGGCCCTTATAGTCGGTTCTAGTTTAGGAGATATTCGCGTTCTTCTAAGTTGAGGTCAAAATAATTATTTTTGGGTTTGAATGAAGGATGATACTGGGACCTATAGTGAATTTATTGGGACCTTACTCATATCCAGAAAGTAACCGGAAGTACAAGGTATATTTCATATCCAAAGAAAAAATGTAACATGTGTGCATGGTTATGACACTCGCCGCAAGTTTAGATGCGTTTTTCTGAAAAAACGGGTTTTCTAAGTTCCAACTTCAAAAATGCCCCAGTATTTCATTTTTCAGCTTAGAGGGTTCGTTTTGGGCCTCAAATTCTGGGAATTTATTCAGCTATATGCCTCTGTACGTGAATCCATAGAGGTCATAAGAGCCCTTTTCATGCGAACGCCCACATATAATGGTTGATGGTTGATTTACCATTGTCGAAAGTACAGTTTATTCGTAATCATGAGTGTTTTTTTAAGAATTAAATTTTTACAAATAAAAGCCTTATTGAAATCTTCAACTCTTCTGAGAACCAAAAATGAACAATTTAAATGTTATGAATTTGTATATTCATATTCAAATTTAAAAGCAAATTCCTCCATATTGTTTACTTTGAATGTTTTAAACGTGTATTTCTCAAAAAATGGCAATCACAAAATAAGAAAACGTTTAGATTCAAATCGAGACCAAATTTCTGCCCAAATTAATTGCAGGCATTCATATTTCATATATGAATTCTTGAAAAAAAGTATATTATTCAAATTATCACGAGCGTTTAAGGATGTTCGATAGTTATCTAAAGCTCAAAAATAAGGATAGTGAAAATCTATTTAATTAGTTATTTAGAGTTTTATGTTTCTTCTTTCTCTCTAGGTAAAAGTTGCAGTTTTCATTTAAACCTAATGCTATAGGGCTCATTTTATTCCTAGAAAGATTCAATGCAAATCTTTTTGGTACGTTTTTATTTTCGAACAATTATTTTAAAATATATTATTTATAAAATAGCAATTGTATAATTATTAAATACAATTTTTTTAATAAAACCGTGCAAAAGATATTTATATTAAATCTTTCAAGGAATAAAATGAGCCCTGTAGCATTAGGTTTGGATAACACTTTAAACAATTACTTAGAGAGTAAAAAAAACATGAAGCTCTCCATAACCATTGTTAACTGAACAACTTCAACCGGAAACATTTTTGTACAAAGTTTAACATCAATTTTCTTCCAAATTAGTTATAATTAAGTATAAGAATATTTTCACCAATTCTATAAGCCATTTATAAAAAATGCTCATTTCGCAGTTGGGGTAACTAGTAAACACCCTTAACTTTGGCAGAATTGAAATATAAAGGATTCGAATTTCGTAAGTTGAAAAATTAAGAATTTCCTCGATTTGCGAAGCTTAACGACAGCATTTTCAATAATAATTGTTAAATCTCTTGCAGATGTGCAATCAAAACTTCAATGTTTTTTTCAAAAGTCAGAGATTCAGGTTATTGTCTCTACGCAACATTTATAAAAAAAAAATCATCGACCAATTTTTATGCATTCTAAGCACCCTTCTCTTCTGCTAGCTCTCAGTCCCATTTGATCGAGAAACGATTTTTTTTCTCGCGTTATTACGTCTGCCTGAAGTTGCAGCCATAAAATAATTGACCCTTAAACCTTGTAAAATAAGCTACGTTTCTAGACAATACTTTGCCCTTCCAGGGCAGATGTTATAATTTCGAAATAGCGTAATTTCGAGACGAGGAAAGACCGATTCGAATTTGGAACGAAAAATAATCATAAAAAGATACTATCTCCGGTTCGAGGAGGAAGAATGGGAAAGAAAGGACGAGAAAGAAACAAGAAATGAGCAGTGGGAGGGAAAGAGATCGCATCGGAATCGGCAATGGCAAAAGGCATAGGCATGAGAGGAAGAGTGCGCAAATGACTGTGTTTAAACTTGAACGTGACAAAATTTAAAAATCCTCCTCCGTGAACGGCTGCGAAGGTAGGGCAAGTCTCAAGAGCAGATCGAGGGAGAAAGAGAGATAGAGAGAGTCATAGAGGAGGGAAAAATATTTCCTTCTCACTCTCCCTTTTTCTTTACCTTCCTTATTCCCTTGGATCTCAGATCTCTCATATTCTGCAGGCATGCGCGAGCAAACCAATTCTTTTGCTCTCATTTAAGTCAAATTAGCTGTAATTGTACGCCAACAAAGGAAAGAGGCCAGAGATCATTTTACAAATGTCGAGACAACGTTCTGTATCGCTTTTAAATGCATTTTTTCATTCTTCAAAGAAGACTTTACAGTTCTTCACAGAATTTTTTTAAATTAGGTCATGTTTTAGAATTTAGATTATTTTATCGTCAAAAGTATTCAAAGGGATGACTATTGAAAGTTCGAAATTTTGTAGAAAAAATTATTTTTATATATTAAAGAGGGGAATTGATTTTAAAAATAGATTTTTCTCACAGGGAAAATTAAATAATTTGGTTGAGAAAATAATAGACCAATTTCATTTCAAATCAGGCAGAGAGGTCCGGCTCAGGCTTTCAGAATGATTTCGTATTTAGATATATCATTCTATGCACTGAGAAACCCTTGTTTGTATTTCTTGTTATAAATCACACTAGATTTCACTATCTGAACTTTGCAATGAGAGGCAAAAAGCAAATTTTAATAATATTTACTAACCTCAATAGTAACTCGTAGCTACTTAAAGAATTATAAAATATATTGGAATAAAAGTTAAAACTATTGCATTTATTGTAAAACACATTTGAAGTATTTATTAACCTCTGTAGTAAAACTGCAAGTCTGCACTATTTACTAATTTTGGTAGGAGAAAATAGTAAATTTGTTGGATTAATATCTGTAGAAGATAACAGTATTTACAAAGTGCTGTAGTAAAATGATGCGCAGGGACCGTGCGCACCGAATTACTAACTGGTTAGCAAAATCTGCTACAGTGGGAATAGTAAAAAAAATAAATACGTGTTGCTAACTTTCACACAAGCCTACCTACACACATGCTCTACATTTAACGCATAATTCACATTTATTTAAATTAAGAATTGACAACATTAGAAATTACATATATGTATATATTCTTAAAAGATAGTATTTTATATTATAAAGCTGAAACAGAAAAATCGGGTTAGAAGAAAACGAAGGCTGGCGGGAATCGAACACGCGTCTCCGGGACAGCAGTCGGGCGATGATCCATCTACCTATAAGACATTGTGGGACTCAGAATGAAAACTTCCATATGACCTGAATGATAGAAAGTTTATTGGTTCTAATTAATTTAATCCTTAATTGATTAATATTCATGATATTTTTATAATTTTAAACAACAAAATTTTTAATGTAATTAAAATAAGTGAATTTTTTTTTAAAATTATGTTTTTTTGCGGATTTTGCATTGAAACATAAATTAGATGTCATTTTCGCAACCTAAAAATATGATCGGCGATCGACAAACGTCAGATGCACTCGGCCGCGCTCGGTCCAAGGCTCGATACTTTCTGCTAAATCATTTAGTAATATTTAGGACCAAATTTAATAATTGGTATTAACCTTTGTTACAAAAAGTAGGAAATGTCCATAATTCACATCGTGTTCCTACAGACAATAGTAATTTCTTCTACATATTTAGTATATTATGTTATTTAAAATACTTATTACTTTTATTTTTTTTGTACAATTTATTAATTTCTCTACTAATTTTTCCTACATCGGATTTTACTACAGAGAATAGTAAGGATTGCTATTACCAAATAGGAAATCTTCTTATAAAAATAGTATAACTTATTATTTATGTATTAAAATGTCAAAATTTAAGCATTTTGCCCCCATTTGCTATCCGTTTTAGTAATTTTTCTAACCTAAAGTTTCTCAGTGTGGTGAAAATAAAGGAACACGTATTTCACAGTTTGATAACAAAGATTTATTTCATTTGTTACAATCATTCAAAGATTACCTGCGGATCCTCAAAAATTGAGACAAATTTTTTCCAAAATGAAGTATTTTTCAAAAGAGCGTATTCTCTAAACGTAAATCGGCGAAAACTGTATCGCTAATTCGAATCAGCGTATTAAAAGCTACCAAATCAGCAAAATTAAATTGATTTATTTTTTTGAATAAATTTAATGGTAACATATTATTTCATTGAAATTCCGATTTGATGTTTCAATTTCAATTCAAAGTTTTTTCACCATGTTTCATTGAAATCGGTTGAGAATTACGCCGAAAATCGAAATCTCGGGAAGACTAGCCAAATTTATGGGAAATTCTTTAAAAATATTTATTTTGAGATTTAAAAACATTCATCTAGGCATTTTCAGTGAAAGCAGTAAATTTTTAAAGCAGCTTCCAATTTGAAAATTTGTTTTAATTATAAAATTAATTAAAATAATATTATGAATGATTCAAAACTACTGGAATAAATATCGGACCAATTCGCAAAGACGCATGTGCATAAAATATAAACCACCTGACTGCAGCATAGAGGCATTCTGGTTCGTTATGACTCTTGAGTTTGGGATGCTCTTCGCTATCTGGCCGACGAGATCTCAGCATGGAATGATTTTCGAAATATGATTAATTGAACCGCTTTGGTATTTCTTTTGTTCGAAGAACCCTCGCTTTTAACGGGTGGCATGTTTTTTTGTGCCCGTAATGCTCTCTCACAGGGCGCGATCCACGAAAACGCATTTTAATCCCAGAACCTACCAGTTTATACTAAAAACTTCTCGCTTCAGAGGCCTAATCGCATTTCGATCTTTCCTAAGCTTGTAAAGATAGTTATTCAAAATAGGGGAAAATTGATTTCCGCTGCTTTGTCGAAAGAAAAATATTTTTCGAGAATATTATACTTTCAGAACAAGAATTCCATTACAGAAATAAACATCAGATTTAAATGTTATCTTATATATCTACTTATTTTAAACAAAATAGGGATTTTTTATTTTAAATCAAATAGAAATTTGTTATTTTATTTGATGAAAAATTAACTTTGAAAGCACTAAAATATTGAGAGTTTTGTTAATTTATAAAAATCAGAATAGAATTAGTAAGGGTTTTTGATCAATATTATTATTATTATTCTAATGCAAATTTCTGAATTCTTAGAATGTTAATGATTCACAGAAAAAGCTGAGAGGAATCAGTAATGTTACAGATCAAGTAAGAGTTGGTATCCTTTAGAACTGAGACTCCAATATAACTCTTTTCAAGGGTTCCTTTTCAGTTTGTTGATATCCGATATATGGCCACTGACGAGTGCCGTATATTAACAAAAGTTTTTCATTTTTTTTCAACAGATTAAATTGAAAGATAGAAATTCGTACCTTTTTGAAATATTTTTATACAATAAGCGTAATAATGCAAGTGCATATTATGTAATTTTAAAAAGCCCTTCACTTTTCGGTACATTCGCAGTTGAAAACATCAGTTTTTCAACTATTCTGCACAAAACGTTTCTTTTAGAATTCATACTTTGAGTTCCTTCGAAAAAATTTATTATTTTGGTTTTCTTTTCAGCAAGAGAGGTTCCTTTCTGTTGCAGTTACCTTGGAACAAAAAATAAAGGAACACGTATAAAGATAGAATAGTATAACAGTAATAGTAATAGTAATAGATAGCAATAATAGTATGATAAAATAATAGTGATAATATATAATAATATATTTATAACATATATATATATAATATATAAAAATAGTAATAATATAATAGTATAATAATAGTAATAATAATAGTAATATAACTGAGGATAACTCAAAAGAATATGAAGATGTAAAATTAAGATATCAAGAAATGTATTTATGATGGATATGGATTTTATACGTTGCTAAATATCGCATGGAAGGACATGCGACTATAATAAAATAACAAATTTTGAGAATCTTTTAAAAATATATGCAGAACAGGTCAAAATATTTAAAAATATATCAGAAAGTTACTATTTTCACGATTCATTTGATTTGAATTTCAGCATTTTGAAACATTCCCTCATTTGATACTATAATAAATTAATATGGAGCGTTACCGGTTATTTTATTCGAAATGTTACGCAAAAACAGTGAAAAATAGTGATGAGAATTTTTAACTACACTAAAAATCTTCTTAAGTTTAAATTAACAATTTTAGCTCGCATTATGAATAGCTCGAATTATTATTTTTGAGTTTTATTTTAGAATAGAAATGCAGCGTGACCAGACAAAAAACTGTGGGACAGACTATGAAGTGATTTTGAAATCCTCAGCTCTAAAATGTTGAGTTCTACTCTTGATTTTTATCTTCTCAAACTCAACACAAGTGATATCTGTGAACCTCAAATATTCCAAAATTATGTTAATATTATTTATTAATTTTTGTGTATTAAATTTGAAGGTTAAGCTACATGCGTGACATGGCGTTTTACGTATTCTTATTTACAATTGCTAAAAAAGGTCGTCTAAAAAATTGAAACTTGAATAAATTGTGCTTTGAAATAAGTATTTTAAAAGCGTTTTATTATTGAAAGGCAAAGTAGAAGATGACTGAGACTTAAGCTGGGCAACTTTTTGTCAATCACCCACATGTAGAGATATATGTAGCTGATTTAAAATAAACAATGTTGCGATTTTAAAAACATAACGCGTGTTTTCAATTTATGAATAATTGAAATTTTGGATTGGAGGCTCTCTAATTTAATGGCTTTTAGTTTTTCAAGCTTTTCAATAACATTTTTTGTGGCGCCTTAATCGATTACCAAAGTTAAGCAGCGTTTGGCTAGGTTAGACTCGGATGAGGGCCGTCATACTAGATGGAGTTATTATATTTATCTGATTTATCAGCTTTTAAGCTGTCTTTATTACTCTCTTATTACTTAATAATTTAGTTATTATTTTTCTGAAAAATGACGAACTTCGAAAAAAATAGATTTTTATATTGTAAATATAAAACTTAAGTTTCGCAAGGGATCTGATTCGAAGATTTTAATTTCTGAGTTTTTTTAAGTCGGGACTGCTTGGAGTGTTTTAGGAAATATTGCACTGGAGATTTTTATTCTTCTTACTATTGATATGTGACAGTTTTTCAGTAGAACCATAATTTGAGTTTCAATTTTTTTCAAAGTTCGAAGAAAGGATTTTGGACATAAAATTGTGAAGCTCTCAATATTAGAAATTTTTCACTTCTGAAAATATTATCATTTCGTAGCCTTGGCCGGGGCCATCGTTAACTATATATAATGGAAATTACCATTCACTATGTTTATGTATATTTTTTAAATAAGTTTTTGGAACATTCAAAGTTGCAAGGTTCGCATTTTAGATTGCATAAAGTTTAGAGCATCTTTAGAATTGTTCATTAATTCGTATTTATATCATTTGAATTCGATAAAAGATACAAGATGAATAGATATAAACTATTCATTTTCTAACTAAAGAAGTCTGTAACATTTTCCAATGAGTGATAATCGATTTTGATCAATTTCTCGAATAATCAAAAGGGAAGAGTAGTGCCATTTGACCTTCCGTGGGAGGTCAAAGTATTACGAGGAGGCGGCATCGATAATCTTCGATACTTTCTCGGAATTGAAGCGTCAATCTCGAACAATGCAAATCGAATGACTCGGCTGTTTGCCTGAATAACTCGCGCTCTCGCGGGATCTTAAGAGTTTGAAAAGGACCGTTCTTACAATTACCATAACTCGTTCGTGGACGGTAAAACATTCATCAATATAACCCATTAGTCGACAGTCATTGAATCCCGTCATTCATGTCAAGTAATTTACTGAAATCAGGTCCATTATCAAATTCAAAATTGACTGATTCATTTTTAAGATGAAGGAATTAATTGACTTTTTAGAAAATGAGTAGAAAAATTATGCGAAATTAAATGCTTCTAATTTTAATGACTAAGCAATCTCTACTTTTAAAAATATGAGTCATTCCAAAGATTTTTTTTCAATTCCAGCAGCAATTCTGCGCGACAATATCAGCGATTTAGCTGAGAATTTTTTCTTTAACAGAAGGTGCTAGAAATCCCCCAAAAACGAAGTATTAGATTTTTTGAATGAAGAACTTGACGTGAAATTTTTTTTAATTTGATTTTTTTTCGTCAATTTTACTTTTATTTTCAAATTTGCATAAAAAGGCAAGTCATGACTGATGTCGAAGTTCATTAGCTAAATTTATTGGTTTCAGATATTAGTTTTAGCGTATTAATTTGCCACGCATGTTTGTGAAATTAAGAAAAAAATCGCCAGCTAAGTCGCGTACATGGTCGCGTTGCCGATTTAAAAAAAACCTTTGAATCAGCAATATGTACAAATACATTTCAAAATAATTCGGAAATATATTAAATTTTTCAAATTTTAAAAAGACAAGTGCAAATCTGCAAACTTTATATTTCTAAACAGTCACAAATTGTCTTCATTTCTCTATACTTTCAAATTTTAAGTTTTATTTCTTTTTTGTTCTCCTTAATGACACCGGAAAAATGTCCAATGTTACGTACGTCTGATTTTATCGTCTTGGATTATTTGTTGACCCACTGTATCATAGAATTAAAAAAATGTAATCTTCTCTAAATGGAACGTAGGAGAAGACAAAGGCTGATAAACGAAAGAAAGGACTTGAGCAGTGAAAAGGTAAAGCCGAAGGGTCGGCCAGAGTATTAGTTTTAACGCATGCGGAGCATAAGAAGAAAAAAATAAAACTTGAAAAACAAAAAGTAAAAAGTCCTTACATACCCATTACAATACACATCGACTTGGAGAAGAGACGGCGTTCTCTTCGCCACACAGATATCTTGAATCGGAACGCGTTCGATTCATTTAAGAGATAAAATCTTTCGTTCGAAATATGAATATTATATTATAAGCGTAGCCAGAGCTGCCTTCAGAGTGAGAAAGAAACCATTTGCTAAGAAAAAAAAGGGGTTTCAACTTCTTCTGATGCAGATCGTCCGTTTCATCTTTTTCTTTCTACTTCATCTGTCTTTACTCTGAGAGTAACAGAACGAGAAATGCGATCGAGCCAGTTTCTGATTTTTGAAAGGTCTTTAACCTCCGGGGCTTTAAAGTGCATTTTGTTTTTCTGAGTGATCAATTACAGATTTTTATTTTATTCATTTATTCAGAGTCTCCCTGATTTTTCAGTTAATTTATAAATAAAGAGACTTGAAAGTATTGATTTTCTTTAAAGTGCCCAAAGTATAAAGCTATCACATACTGGATATTTTAAATTTAGAAACTCTTAGTTTTTGTATGAAAAATTAAATTAGAGTAATTAATCTTTAATCGAATAATGTGCAAAAAAAGGTCTGAGGTCAATGAATTTGAAAAAGGGTCATTAAACCCATTTAATTCTGAGTCGAGACCCAATACGATTTTTCGCCCCTGTCTCTGGACCCTCACCTCCCTCGCACCCTGGGCCGAATCCCCCCCCCCCCCAACTCATCCTCTCAATTCCACTATTTCATCCTCGAACCCCGTTTGGTTAAACGTCAGTTTGAAGAATTCTTCACGAGTCAGAAAAATGAGCATCGTCATGATTTTTGAAAGTAAAAAATGAAGAGCATTGAGCACCCTAGTCTGCCGGCGAGAGCGGGCCCTTTTCAGGCCCTCGGCCCCTCCACCCGCAATCATTCTTCACAACCACAAACTCGCAGTTTAAATCTTTCTATTCTATCCGAAAGTCCACCAAGTGTATGTAATTATCTGGGCACAGGTCGTTTTTTATAGTGTGAGTTTACGCGTTTCTAACTTCTATAGTAATTACCAATAGAATTCTGAAACTGGCTATTCTGCAGGGCTTCATTATTTTGATTAATTAGATAATATCAATCTTAGTACGTTCTTTAAATAAAATTTTTCAAATTATAAAAAACTGTGGTTTAAATTAATTTATTTTGTCTTATTTATTTGTTTGGAAGAATCGATAAAATGCTCGAACTTTCGTAATTTAATAATTCAATTAACATCTCCTGAACGATAAACTATGAAAATAAAATCTTTCCAAAATTAAAAAATTTATAATTTCAGGTATATGAGCCTGAGAAATTATAGTAATTTTAAGCTTTTTAAAAATTGCTGTGAAATTTGAATGTTCCTTAAAAATTCTTTTGAATGTTTTCTAAGCATAAAAAGTTGCGAAATGTTATAAGATCCAAAAGTTCAGACTCTAGACTCTAGAGAATAAAAGTCTTCTAACTTTGACTAAATTTTGTAAGTATGAAGTTTATATGGAAATGTCAATAATTTAATAAAAGCAGGTGAAATTATTATCCGTCACTGAAAAAAATAATAATAATTTTCTTCTTTTCTCATATGCTTTTCAGCGAAAAATCGTTTGTTACATTCCTTACCGTCACACTAAATTCCGATTTTCTCGTCACGAGAAAGTTTTTATTTTTGTAGATAATTAAAAATTTGATTTTTAATCGCCACCACAAGCCGATTTTCAAAAACCTATCAAATTGTAACCTGAAAATTCTTGGACGATTTATCCGGAATCTGCAGCCGAGCCTTCTCCAATTCGTGGTCAATGTCACTTTGAAATTGTCAAATTTCACATCTATTTCTTCAAAACTGGACAACTTATTCTATAATCAAATTTTTGGGAATTAAATCCGCAACACTTCAGCTCAGGAGTGTACTTTTTCTTATCTCTAAATGGTAATTTCGATTTTACAGAATGATTTTCCGTATCCGGAGCAACTAAAAAATAATGAAAGTGAAAAAACCACCCTTAAATATTTTCGGCCTTTGGATGATTAATAATGACCTTCTAAAAGTTAAAATGTGTGCCTGTGATAGAAAACAATTTTTTGTTCTATTTTGTTTATTTTTTATTTTCAGGTGCAACTCTTAAGATACGTAGGGTTTTAAATAAATCTATTCTTCGATTTTAAAAAATAATGTTTGAATAAGATTTTGCTGATTTCACTTTTATACATAAAGAACACATATTTACACATAATGTAAAATTACTATTTTAAAATTATTATTGCAAAAGATCATCAGAGTGAACAAGCAAAATATTTGTGTGAAACTACTATATCAAAAGGTGCTTTTTTGATTTTTAGAAGTGATTCTCTTGAATAAAGCGTTTTCTAATTCAAAATCGTGAAGCAGATTTATTTTTAAATCTAAGTAACTTAAAAGCTGATTTAAAAATAAAAAAATGAAAATTTATGACTTAATATTCTTTATAAAGGGAAGTTTTAACCTTCTAAGGGTTTTTAAGGGCTTGTAGGTAAGTTTGTATGAGGTACTGATATTGCTTTTTGATGTCTTAGCCTCATCTTATGAAAATTTCACTAAAAACATTTAAACACTTTTCGCCAAAAGATAGTTAGTACTTTAACTATTGTTTCTAATTAAGGGTAGTTTAAAGGCCGAAAACCTGATCTGATCTAAAATTTTCTTAAAATTATTTTGAAAAGACTATAAAATATTTAAGTAATATTCCTCCTGAAACTTTTCTTATGAAAAATTATGTAAAGAATTGTGTAAAAAGCAAAATATTGTTCCAAGGGGTAGTTTCTAAAAGTTCAAGATTAGTTTTGTATCGATAGCACAAATTTTAACTCTTAGAAGGTGAAAGCTCTTTTTTAATCAATAAAAGTACATTATACATTTTTAACATATTCTAGAGGGTATAATCATATTCAGTGGTGCCTATAATTTTATTGTCATAATTATTGCTTTTATATAACTCATTCGTCATTTTTACACGCACAAAAAATAATTCACACTTTTTCGCTTTCAAAGGCCTTGGACGACGGGTTGAAGATTTTTTAATTCATAAAAACTTGTAGAATTATTTTTGCATCAAATCAAAGAAAATAAAGGGGTGCGACACAGACAAAAAAATATTTTATTTTTGTAGGCCACCCTATTGTACACACTGGTATTTTTTAAAATTTTCGAAAATTGTTGGCAGAAAATGAACTGTTAGTGCAGTTTATTTTTGATAGACTATTTTCAATTTGAAGGATGTATTTCATTTTGGGTTCGGAGTTTTCGAAATTTTCATCACATTTTGAGATTCACTATTTTCAAAAATCTCTATATATTGTATCTTTATTCAGGTAAATAATGGATATTTATTTCAAAATCTGCATCTGTTGTTGAAATATTAAATAAATATTAGCGACTATTTTTTGGTCATTTTCAAAATTTTCGTGTTTTTTAGGCAACATTTTACTAAATATTTATTAATTTAACTTCTCGCTCTCAATCGAAAAAATATCGATGTGAACCATCTTCCAAATATATTATGGAATATCTCTTTAGTTAAAAAACTAACTAAAAACCATATAATTTGAAAATTTGTCAGCTCTATATTTTTGAACCGTACATAATGTACTTTAAAAAAGAAAAAGAAATTCACTTTTGTCTCTATGCAAAACAAATTCTTTAATACACACACTAAGTTTTTCATAATCACTACAAGATTTCGCCTGGCCCATTTCCCCCTCCTGTACCCACCTACTCAGGGCATTATCGTTATTATGCTTATTCAACTTTGTTTCTTTTGCCTGTTGATGCGAATCGATAGAGAGACGGAGAAAATGGTAAATGAGAATGAGAGATTGATAAAGAGGGAGGTAGAGAGAATTGAAAGAGCGTTTGAGCGGCGGGACCATTGTTCGATTATTTGAATATCGAACGCGCACGCGGACGAGAATCGATTCGTGGGACTTAATGGGGATTACACGGCCAATCAGCCTTTGGGAAGACTTCTCTTTCTTTAGCTTTTATCTTTTGCTGGCTTTCGATTCCTTTATATTCTTCCATCCCTCTCCTACACAGTATTTCTCATTTTGCAGTCAGCCTCTTATCGATCATAATCTTCTCATATATGGAGTTCTCACGATCCCTAACTGAAAAGTTATCTCCGCGATTCCCGACTCTCTTGATCTTAGATCGATTAGGATCAATTTTTATAGAAACAATGATAGTAATGGCTGGGAAAATCGTGAGTAAGCTGATTTGTTTGTTTAAAGAGAGATTCGCCTAATAAGATTGGATTTTGCATTTAAAAAAAGGAAATTGAAATAAGAGAATTCATATAATAAAGATTCGATATAATTATTATATTCATTTGAATAGTTCATTCAAATAATATTGAACTTAAATAAATGTATATTCATTTTAATTTATATTTTTTAGAATTTAGAATTCACTTCATCTTGTTCGAACACGACTAAAATATTGCTTTCTATTCATTCTAAAATGAATATCAAATGAAAAATGGTCTGCAATTGTACAAAAAGATGCATATACATCGAATGAAAACACCGCGAGAGATAAATCAATAAAAGTGCAACAACGTGGGATGAAGAAAGGCTCATCTGGTTTGATGCGTTCGCGATTCAAGATTGAGAACTAGTTAGCAATTATGAGTCAATCAATGCATATTCATACCGAGAACGTTTCTGGAATGCAAAAACCTACCATCTCTCTTTTAAACATGCATTCCATTCCATTTTGACAACGATCCTCAACATAAGTTTCACCTGTCCTAAATTTTTTTAACTTACAGCTTGTATTTATTTTAAATTGATTATATAAGATTTATTATTAAAATATATGGCTTCCCGTAATTATTATTCGACTACTGAAAAAAATAGTTGGTTGGAACAACTAATAAAGTAGTAGGGCCAACTACCTTAGTTTGTAATATATATGCCACTTCTATTTAACTGGTTGAGGCTGCTACTTTTACTTGCAAGAATGGTAGTAGTTGTACATACTACTTTACTTGCTGTTGCGACAACTTTCGATGGTACATACTAATTTCAGGTAGTTGTACTAACTACTTCAATTAGTGAGTCTTACTATTAAATTAGTTGGTCTTACAAATAAACTACACTGTTAGAAATTTCTGTAGGAATTTTCAGAGACACGTCACTAAAGCTTTATGCAGAAACCGTTTCTAAATTTTCCTAAACTGTAACAGAAATTTCAGCAACGGTAACTGCATACAGCTTCAGTTACATGTTTCGGAAAATTCTGTCACAGTTTAGGAATTTTCAGTTACTGTAACTGAAAATTTCAAGGGGTTGAAAAATTTTTTTCGGTTCATTAATTTTAATATAAAATGTGTAGTATATATTTGTCCTGAGAATATAAATAGAAGAAAAATACGAGTTAAGTTATTACAAATGACTTTCTTATGTATCTATGTTATAATAATACGTACACTTATTGTATCAAATATGTAATCAAAGCCCATCTTTTATGATTAGAAATTTTCTTTCACATTTGATCAATTGAGTATATTATATAACATAAATATATACGTATAGTTATTTAGATATAAACTTCGCTCGTATTTAGTCATACTATAATTTATATTTTCAAGACAAATATATACTGCAAATTTATATTGAAATCAATGAACCAAACAATACTGTCTCTTTATATTACATGTTCTGAAAAATGTACGCACAAAATTTATATAAAATGTTGTTTTGTTTTTTATACAAGATAAAAAATCTCAATTAAACTTTCTTTTAATATTACTATATCAATATAGTATATGAAATAATATAAAAACACATAAAATTTCTTATATTGTCGGTAAGAAGTTGTCAATTTGTTTTGCTAATTTTAATTAAAAAATAATTTAAAAATGTAGCAAAGAAGAACTTAAGAAAGGTCCTATGCATAATGTTTTCTAATGTCATTGATTTAAAACAGCAATGAAATTATATTGTAACTAATCAAATAAAAACAATTTCGGTTTGTTTATTAAAATTGCTATAAAATTAACGTCATGGTTTATCAAAAAACAATTTCTAACTTGACGAAGAGGCAGATTAGGGGTTATCCACAAAATACGAGATACTTTAGAGGGGGGGGGGTATCAAAGTATCATTCTCCGTGTTAAGTGTGATTGGCCGTACTTAAATTAGGTGACGGTTTATAGGCCATTTCTGAGACCCCCCTCCCTCCTGTAACAAACTGCAACAAAATATTTCTACCCTCCCCCACTCTTTCTGTACGTAATTTTTTTTGCCAAAAATGTTTTACTAGATATTGCTGGTAGAATTGGGCAGGGTATTGAAATATCAGCATTTTAATCTTGTAATACTTTCAACATAGAAACTTTTATAAACGGAATAAAACAGTATTTCAGATACAAATTTAAAAAATTCAAATTTATTAATTTATTTTAAACAAAGAAATGTCTTTTCTACTATAAAATATGGATTTTTAATAAGACACTTGAATTTTCAACAAAATAATTAACTTTTTAACATAATAGTTGAATTTTCAACCTAAAAATATAAATACCCAACAAAAAGTGTTATAGTTTATATTTGAATAAAAAAACATGAAATTTATGCAAAAAAAATTTCAACAAAAAGACGAATTTTCTCTACAAAAATTGAATTTAAATACAAAAAATATGACTTCAGCAAAAAATTATGACTTCAGCCAAAAATTATTTTTCCACGAAACTGGTGTATTTTTACACAACAAAAAGGAAATTTTAAACCAAGAAAATTATTTTTTCCCTACCGAAAAAGGAGAAATTTCAACTAAAAAAGATCAATCTTAAAAAATAGAAATGTTACATTTTCAACTAAAAAATTAATTTCAAACAAAAAAAAAAGACTTTCCCACTAAACATTTAAATTTTTAACCAAAGACATAAGCCTTCAATCAACCAAATAAATTTTTAACAATGTAGTTAAACTTTTACCCAAGTAGTTGCATTTTCAATTTGAAAAAATTAATTTTCAACAAAATAATGAAACTTTCAATCTAAGAGATGAATTTTCAACTAAAAATATAACTGTTCGAAAAAAATGATTTCTGAACAAAGTGATTCAACCAATTCTTTCAAATAGGATAATTGAATACTCAAGCAAAGAAGAAGAATTTTTTACCAAAAAGTTGCATTAAAAAAAAAGAAATTTTTACCAAAGCGGATGAATTTATAAATAAAAAAAAAAAATTTTTAAAAAGAGTTTAATTTGCTGTTAAAAAAGATTTTAGTTGACTTTCCACGATCAAAATATGAAATTTTAACCGAAAAATAAGTTTCTGCGAAAAAAATTAAATGTGTAATCCAAAAAGACAAATTTGTACCAAAAAAGGATGACCTTTTAACAAAATTTTTAAATTCTCTACCGAATAGTTGCATTTTTATCCAAAAAATATGAAATTTCTCTTGAGCAGATAAATTTTTATTTAGAAAGAAAATAAACTTTAAAAAAATATGTAGCTGGATTTTCATCCCGAAAAGATTCCAGTTGACTTTCCGAAATCAAAAAAATGAAATTTTCAATAAAAAATAAGTTTCTACGAACAAAATTCAATTTTTCATCCAAAAGGACGAATTTTTATGCCAAAAGGGATGAATTTTTAACGAAATAGTTCAATTCACTTCCAAGTAGTCGAATTTTTATCCAAGAAAGATTCGTACTAAAACTTATGAATGTTTAATTAAAAGGACACATTTTTTTAAAAAGTTGAACTTTCATCCAGAAAAGCCTTCAGTTCATTTTTTAACACCAAAATGTGAATTTTAAACAAAAAGTAAAATTTCTACGAAATAGTTAAATTTTCAACAAAACAGTAGAATTTTCAACCACAAGTATGAATTTTTTACAAAATAATTATATTTTCAACCAAACGCAGTTGCATTTTTATCCAATAAAGATAAAACTTCTCTTAAAGAAGATACATTTTTAATTAGGAGAAAAAATATATCATTTACGTAGTGTATACAGATACGGCATTTTTTGCCGTATTTTCATTTTGGTGTACGGCATTTTAGTCACTGGTCACAGAAGAGTGGTCTGTCACATCTCGAACCCCTTTTCCAAGTCTCCCTTCAAAAAATACGAGTGTTAGTGACTGGTCACAGAAGAGTGATCGTGAGAATTCGTGATTCGAATCTGAAGATAAACAATTCGCAAATTAGTGCCGGAGCTCAATACTCGACCTAAAATTTAACCAAAAAATAAATTTTCTACAAAATAGTTACATTTTCAACAAAACAGCAGAATTTTTAACCAAATTAAATTTCGTACAAAATAGTTGAATTCTCAACAAAACAGCAGAATTTTCAACCAAAAAGTAGGACTTTTCAACAAAATTGTGAAATCTATAAGCTAATTTTCTGCTAAATAGTCGAATTTTTAACCAATAGTATGACTTTTTAACAAGATTGTTAAATTTTCAAACAGTTGCATTTACGTACAAGAAAAATGACAATTCCAAAAGGATTTCAATAGACTTTTCTACAGAAAAATACAAATTTGAAACAAAAAGTACATTTTTTAGGAAATAGTTGAATTTTGAACAAAACAGTTGCATTTCTGTTCAAGAAAGATGCAATATTTCTACATTAAAAAATGTGTATGAATCGAATCCATTTCAAATCAGGCAGAACAAATTACAAGGCAGACGAATAGCTAGTGTGCAAACATAACCTACTTATATACAAGAGGGCGTAATTAGAATTACAAGTAAATACTATTTAATCTCAATGAATAGCTGTCTTACCATTTTGTATCTCAACTTTAAGTCGGGTAATATCTCGGGACTTAGCCCGTTATACCGACGAATTTTTGAATTGATGTGTCACTTCACTATAATTCACTATGCTAACACGGTCTGCTATGAACGCGACCGAGGTGGGTCGTGAAGCGAGGAGTGCGCATGCAACTGCGCACTTGTTTCGGTTACGATAACTTATATTTCTGTTACCATTTAGGAATTTTACGAAACTATTTATAATTTTCAGATACCGTTTCTGAAGTTCACTTAAAATTTAGTAAATTTAATGTAAAAGTTACTGAATTGCGTTTTCAGTAACATAATTTTATCAATTTCAGTTACTTTAGTTTCTTAAATGTGTCGGAATTTTCCGAAAATTTCTAACAGTGTAGATGATCGCACTGCTTATGTAGTAATCCTCACTATTACAATGTAAGTTTTACTATTTAAAATAGTAGTCCTTACTATTAAAATTGGCAAGTTCCACTATTCAAATCAGAAGTCATTGCTATATTAAAACTAAAAAGTTTTACTATTAAAATTACTGGTTTGTAGACTACTACGAAGTCATTTAAATAAATAACACGAGAACTCCAGATCAATCTAAAACATCTGTATACCTAATAGGGTGGCCCAAAAATATACATTTTGGAATTTTCGACGGGCGTCGACGCTAAATCGTTCTCTCGTAGAAACAAGTGTATACGTATTTTTTTATTTTGGAATAAAATTATTTTTAGTACTTTGTAAACCAATTTTTGTGTCTTATGGAGTTTAACACGTAAAATGTATACTTTTTCTACTACCTTGATTTTGTTCAAGAAATTACAAGTCAATTTATTTACCCTTTTATAAACTTGTTCTCTTCTCAGTAAAGATGCATTTTGTCAAATTTTAATACATGAAAAAAGTTATAAATAAATTTGAGACATCTTGAAAGTTACATAAAATCACAATATTTGTAGACTCGTAGCGATCCTTTGATATGATTCTTTAACTTCAAATT
>CAKNXH010001766.1:12391-22501 GCA_932178445.1 Andricus quercusramuli
AAGAAGTTGAAAATTTATCTCTTTGGTTGAGAGTAACTATTTTGTTGAAATTTATTATTTTTAAACTGAAAATTCATCTACTTGAGTGAAAGTTAAACTACATTGTTAAAAATTTATTTTCTTGAATGAAGGCTTTTGTCTTTGATTGAAAATTTAACTGTTTAACGAAGAGTTTTTGTTGGTTTGAGATTAATTTTTCAACCGAAAATGTAACTTTTCGATTTTTTAAGATCGCTATTTTTTAGTTGAAAATTCTCGTTTTTTGGTAAAAAAAAACAATTGTCTTTGTTCAAAATTTTATTTTTCTTGGTAAAAATGCATCAGTTTCGTTGAAGAATATTTTTTTGCTAAAGACATATTTTTTGTTTATAAATTCAATTTTTATCGAGAAAATTCGTCTTTCGCATTTCAGGCTCAATAATTTAGGTGAAATTTTCTTTCTTTAGTGAAAAGTCTTAATTTGTTGAAAAATTGTCTTTCAAGTTTTGAAAAAAAATTTTTTTTGTTAAAGTTTCATCTTTTTTTTATTAAAACATAAACTATGACACTTTTTGTTGAGAATTAATACATTTAGGTTGAAAATTCAACTATTATGTTAACATTTTAATTTTTTTTTTTGAAATTAAAGTATTTTGTTGAAAAGCCATCTTTTATAGAAGAAAAGACATTTTTTTTGTATAAAATAAATTAATTTTGAAAATTTTAAATTTGTACCCGAAATACTGTTTTATTTCGTTTATAAGAGATTCTATGTTAATAGTGTTTCAAGCTTCAAATTTTGGTATTTGAATTATAATGATCAAGGCAAATGAAAAGTTAGAAAAGGAAAAATTAGGGAATTTTGAAAATGAAGTTCTCGGACAATAAAAGAACTGAGAGTTTTTTGAGGCCGGGAAACACCGAGAAATGGACATTTATTTTTTGATAGAGAATTTAACACATTTTTAGAAGAAAAATTTATCTCTTAACATTTCCTGAATCTTAAGTTCAGTTGTTAACTTCTTATCTTAATTAAAAAATTCGAAATTGAATTGTGTCAAAATGGAATCTTTTAGACTGAAACAATATTTAAAATTTAATTAAAGCTTTTGATGATGGATATATTATTTTGAAGTTATTTTGAAATTGAAAATAGACAGTATATAAAGTTTCAATAGGTGTTTACATTTGCTTAACCAATAAGGCTTTCCAATTGAAAAAGTTTAATTTTTAATGCAAAAATCTGGAAATTCTGAAATTAAGAACTGATTTCCAATCGTCTTAGAAAATCAATTATCATTCACTTTTTAATTTTTTAATTTTGAAAATTATTAATGTAATTTATATTCAGAGTTGATCAACTGAAAATATTTTTTATCCAAAACCATCAATTCCAAGCGCTTCTAATTTCTAATTTCTACTAATCGTTCTACTAATCAATTAGTGACATTTCACTAATTCAGATTTAGAGAGATTCTTTATTCGGTTTTAAAACATGTATTTTTGTTTCACGCGAAAGTCGATTTGAAATATCGATTTAGAACGTGATCTTTTCAAAAATGTTTTATCGTGAAATATTAGGAAAAACAAGACAAGGTATAATTTCAAAAATCAAATTTGAAATTTCCAACAGCGATGTATCTTTTTGTAGTCATGTAATATGCAAATTCTATGAAGTCCTTGACAAAAAGGTGACATTCGAATAATTCAAAAATTGATTCTCAATAAGACAACACGCGTATTGACATTTTTTAAATTAATCGTATAATATGTTTTCTAGAAGATCAAAGAATAATTTTCATTTGCAAACCCGACTTAATAGATTTTTAAAAGGTATATATAAATTGAGATAATAAACATTTCTTAATTGCGTCATTTTGAATAACGAAGATGAGAAAAGCAGATGCAATCATATTTACAAACCATTAATATTGAACTAATTTCGTAATTACTGACTACAAGTCAAGTTTATTTTTATTTTCACGCCCTGGCAAGATTTAAGATAAGAAATCGTGTCTGAGTGAATCTGATATTGAAAAAAATGGTCACTCAAGAAAATTAATTTTGTATGAAAAAGAAAGTTGTATACATTGTTTACCAAGTAGTTGAATTTTCAAACTCACAAACTTTTATTCTTAATCTAGAATGAAATAATCAAATTCTTACATAAAAACTGAAATTAAAATTTTTTTAAACATATTTTCTACAAAACGGTTCAATTTCCTGCCAAATAGTTGAATTTCCTAGACGGAAACACGAATTTTCTACAAAACAGTTTAATTTTCTACCAATTAGTTAAACTTCCAAGAGAAAAAAAAATAATTGTCTACAAAACGGATTGGATCGTTATTGGATTGTTGTCGAACTATCAAAAAATGTTAAAAAATGTGTTATTAACAGTTGATTACAGAAAAAAAACAAGTTTAAATGCTGAAAAATAGCCAAATCATGCATTTGTCAATTAAGTTTGGTTGAAAAATTATCAAATGTTATCAATTCACAGCAAAAAATCATTGCTAAATAACTGGCTGTTGATTCCGTAAAGAAAACGGTATTTTATTTATGAATACATAAAATGATACAAATTTGTTTAAACGATTGTTGCTTACAATGATAAATTGTTTACTGTCATCAAAATGTTCTTGGAAATTTAGAAGTTAGTTATTATTTTTATTATTATTTTTTTTTCATTATATTTATTGTTATTTATTATTAGAATTATTATACTATTATTTATATTGGTCAAGTGGAATGTTTGTGACCATTTCTTAATTAATTTTCAAATATTTAAACAAGTGGAATTTGTTTAATAATTTGTTATCCAAAAATAATTTTTTTCCTAAAAATTATTACTATTGGTCTAGTGGAATACTTATTAACAATAATTTATTAATTTTCAAATAATAAAACAAATGAAATTTGCTTAATAATTTGTTCTCGAAAATTCTTTTTTTTTTCCCTAAAAATTATTGCTATTGATCTAGTGGAATATTTATTAACAATAAATTATTAATTTTCAATTATTTAAAAAATTGGAATTTGTGTTGATAATTTGTTTTTTCACTTTTTTTTCTCTATGAAAATCATTATTGTTGGTCTAGTGGAACATTTAACAACATTGATTAATTAATTTTCAAACATTTACACAAATTCCATTTGACTAAAAAATGTTTTTTCCAAAAATTCGTTGAACTGGCAGTTTATTATCGTTATTTATTTTTTATAGAATTGGGAAATATTTTTTAATAAATTTATGTTATTATAGATAATAAACTACCAGTTCGACGAATTTTTATACAAAAAATACTTATTTCTTAAGAAAAAAACAAATGGTCAAGAAAAATTAAGTAAACAAATGGAATTTGTTTGAAACTTTGCAAATCAATTAACAAATGTTGATAAACATTCCACTGAAAAATAAATAATAAACTTCAATGAAAAAATTTCGAAATAAAATTATTTGAACAAATTCCATTTCTTCAAATAATTGAAAATTAATAAATTATTCTTAATAAATATTCCACGAGCAATGATTTTGAGGAAAAAAACGAATTTTCGAACAAAAAATTTAAGAAAATTCCATTTGTTCAAATCAAAAAAAATTGAGCAATGTAAATAAATATTCCACTAGACCAATATAAATAGTTTTTGGTAAAGAAAGATGAGAAAAGGAATATTTATTATGAAGAATTGATATTTTTGGTTTTGAGGGTAGTTTTCAGGGACTCGTAGGGGTGTGTTAGCGGTGTCAAACCCATATGTCCGATACATGAGATTCTTCGTTAGATAATTCTCTACAAGCCTCCGTACTTTTCAGTCACATTTTTTCAAACACTAAAAAATGTTTTCAAAAACTGAAAAAAGTGATTTTCCCCATGCATTTTACATGGGAAACTTCGAGTCAAAACCGGCAGCAGTTAAAATAAAAAAAACGAAAAAAACAAAAAATTAGGGATTTTCTCTTTTCGGATTTGGAACAAAATGGGGGGGGGTGGATCGTTGCCCTCTAAGAAAAAAAAGTGTTTTTGAGCCACCCTAGTGCTCATACAGCGACGAAACAACGACGCTATCTCCGCTATCTAATTTAAAATTCTTAAATTTGAATCAGAGCACTTCTTTGAACCGGTATAATTTAAAAGTCAAATTTTCTATATTTTTTTTATTGAATAAACAAAAAAATGAACAAAAATTTTAAAATCGGCCATGACAGTTCGATGTGAAATTTTACGGGCTCTCATTTCAAGAAAAAGTTAAAATCGGATAATAATTGTCTTCTGAAAATCAATTTGTCCACGGACGTTTTTTTTGCCCCACTGCGATACGTATTGAAATTTTCCAGAGATTCGTGAATGCATATTTTCCAAATAATTAAAGCATAATTTTTATATACAAATCAGACGTCATAGTTTTTTGAAAAGCGATAAAAATTAAAATGATAAAAAGATCTTAATTGCCTCATGTTGAACGACCAAGGTAAAAAAATTAGACGCAATTATATTTATGCAGCATGAGTATTTACCTAATTCTGTAAATACTAACTGCGTGTTAAAGTTATGTTTATTTTTAGGCCTTGCAAGATTCGAGAAAAATATCTTGTGTGAGCGGATCCGGTATTGAAAAAACAAGAATTTTGTTGGAGAATATTCAATACTTATTTGTAATTATTGTTTATCATGCGATATTCTTATGATAAAAAAAAGGATATTATAATTTTGATGAAACGAGCGGAATACATTTCTAATGTGTATTTTTGGCTGTCCTTAGCTGGAGTTTCATAGTTTTAATTGAGGAATAAGGAAACAAAACGCGATAAATCAATTCTTTCGCAAGAATTAAGATAGTTATTGTTTTTGTACGTTTGTAATATCATTAATTCGATTATTATCAAACTCAAATTGCCAAAAAAATTTATTCTTCTCGGTTTCAACGTCTACCCACAAAAAGTTTTAATTTCCGATTACAGATTCATTACTTGAATAGATCAAGGTTGTTTCTCTCCTAATATATCATTTAAGAAAAATTCATTTTTTAAATTAAAAACATAGTAATTCTTTATAAAATTATATCCTGATTTCATATGTAAACCAGATACTAAAATTTTGTATTATCAGAACATAAATAATTAGTGAAGTATGCCTTTGCTGATTCATAAGCGAATAAATCCATTTTAGTTTTCTTAATAATTTCAAAACAGCATTAAATTGAAAAGCTTTTTGCATTTTATTTATTTAAGAGCCTGGAAAATCATAATAGCTGATTCAAAATTTAATTTTATAGTTCTATTGGCCAGCTAATTTATTTGAACCAATCAACCAATAGAGTTTTTTTCATTCGTTTTTTCCGAGTTGGCATCATTTCATAGGCTAATTTTTATCTTGACTCTAAATGTGATTGTTAAGTGTCGAAATATACCCCGGAAAATATGTAGCCTCTAAAATTTATGATATTCATGCAAGAAATACAGATTGTCGTAGATTAAGTGTTTTTGTGCATGTAAATGAAAGTATAAATAAACTTCCAAGTGAAACCAAAGTACTGTAATTCTGTGAAGTTCTTCGAGGACACTTCGTCAAATTATTACAGGTACGTCTACTTAGTCTCAATTGTACTATGATTAATTTACAAATAAAATTCGAGATTTTAAGAATGGCCTATGTTCACCGAAATTCAATGAACATAAAATAAATATATTCGGTTTTTTTGAAAACCTTCAATATTTTAAGTAAAAAAGCCTTATCTTTCTTTTGATGTACTGGACAATATTCTTTCTTCATAACTAGAAAAGTTTGAAATCGCCGTAATAGACGATATCAACAAAAATCTAAAAAATTTTACACCTTCCTGGGAAGTAACCCAATGACAGGACACTTTATCTAAAGACTAAGATTGGGCAACTTTGATTTTTTGAGTGAATACATTTGAAAAATAATTCCGTAAGGAATCATATCTCTTGTAATAAGGAAATAAACATCCAATTATTGAAAAATTTTCAGTTTTTCTAATATTTCGATTGAATTTTTTTGCAGATGTATAAGTTAATACTTTTCCTTGGAATATGCTCAGCGTTCGCTGCAGGTAGTAAGCCGCCAAAAAAGCTGCCAGTACCTGATAATAAGTGTCAAAGTAAGATATATATGTATATATCATGTCAAGAACCGTTCATGATCTACGTCACGCTATTTCACAATCTTTTTCCACTTCTTTACTTTCATGTCACAGAGCAACACACAAAGCTTGAGTTTTTAAATGAAAAAGATTAAACATCAAAAACAAATAGTTTCAGTTTCAGACCAATAGTAGTCTGTATTTGCATGCTTTAATTATAAAATAAAATCACCAATTTTTCTTTTGTCCAAGCATTTCAAAAAAAAAATTTCACTTGTATATTTTCCATGTCTTATGTCACATACTTCATTAACCTGTACCCCCCTACGTCCTAGATAGTCACAAAATATCTTGAACTCCCTTCCCGCCCTAGGAGTGTGACGTACTTTTTGAACGGCCTCTTATGATAAAAAAATATTGTAAAAAAGGGAAGTGTGTTATTTGTAAATCTAAATCTTCTTATCAATAATTTCCAGAAATCTTTGGTTGCTACTATAATGATGAAAGCAATGGGGCGCCTGACCAACCGATAAACATAGATATGACCGATTTGTCTCTTTGCACTCACTTATTTTACAAAAGTCTCGATAAAATTGTAAAAAACGGTTCTATAGATTGCAGTAGTGAAGATGGGGATATGGACACGACTGGCTTTCAAAGTTTCAACAATCTTCGAAAAAAAAACAGAAGCTTGAAAACCTTAATCGCCCTGACTGAATTGATTGGGGATGAAGTTGGTGATGTTAAGTAAGTTTTATATTTCCGTACAAGATTCAAGATATAATTCTGCATTATTAAAATTGATGAAATGTTATCTAAAGAATTTTTAAAAATGAACATATTAATTTTTGACACTTCATAGATTGTTGTTTGATCCGAAGCTGCGAGGAAATCTTGTTAATAATGTTGTCAACTTCGTGCAGAAATATAAATTCAATGGTATTGAACTCGAGTCGCAATATCTGGCTCAAAAGAAAGCAGATGCTTCTGATAAGCAGAATTTCGTTTTACTATTGAAGGCACTCAAAGAAAAGTTTGATAAAAACGGTTTAATTTTATCTTTAGCAGTTGATTCGAGAGAATCGACTGCTAAGAATTATGATATTAAAGAAATATCAAAGTATGTAAGCTTCATAAATTTGAAGACTTACAATTTTCACGGAGGTGCTTATGATGATAAGAAAATAGTAAAAGCTGGTCATATTGCTCCACTGTATAAGTCATCAAAAGAAAATACGGAGGATCGAAAATTGAACGTTGTGAGTACTTTTTAATTTCCAATTGAAATTATCTAAAACTTTTCTGATTTCACAAATGGAAAAACATTTCATTTGATTTTAATTAAGAAAATTGAAATCTTTCTCTGTGAATATCTGCAATTGTTGAAAAGCGTTATCATTTATCATATTTTTTATTTGCTCCTTAAAAAATGAAATTATATTTGTGTAGGTTTTAAATGGAGAAACATCCAATTCGATTTTAATTGATACAATTGAAATTGTTGACTGTTTATATTTTAGATATTCTTTTCTCAATCGTGCAAGTGCAATACTTTTAGTCGTATCTGTAATAGACCAATTCCACTTCGAATGAGAATTTTTTTCCAAAGTCCAGCTGAATGTGTCAGATAAATTTGATATTTGGATATATCATTCAGTGGTGAAGATAGAGAAACTCGCATTTCACAGTCTAATCAATTTTTTTCGAATCTGTTACAATCCTGCGAATTAAAAAAAATGTCAAATAGTTTTTTCGAGATATTGTATCATCTAAGCAAGCGTAGGTATTCGTTATTTTACTTCATTTGTAAACAACTGCTTCACATTGGAAACATTATTTTTAAAAAATCTAATTTTTTCATTTATCCCGGAAACAAATACTCTTTAGGTTTCTGAAAAAAAAAGATTTCATTTCTTCAGATCAAATTAAAATCAAATCAAGACTGCGGACGTCGAATAAAAAAAAAGATTCTTTTATTTAAGATCGTCTTAAAATCTACTTTGTTATCCATAATTTTATGCAAAGAAGTCTTGGAAAATGAAATAATCTTAAAATATTGGTTCGGTTTCTTTGAATGGTTGTAACAAATCCAAAAAAATTATGACTCAACTATGAAATGAATGTTAACTAATTTTCACAGTAGAAATAAAACAGAAATAAAAAAATTGAAATAATAATATGACACTTGATTTGATCTTGATTTGACTTCAAAAAATGAAATCTTTGCATTCTTTTCAGAAACCACAAAAGATATTTACAAAAAAATGTCCTGATAAAAGTGTAAACGCATTTGAAAAGTTTTATGTTTTTACAAATAATAATAAATAAAATTAGAATTATATTAAAAGTTCCTTTTTCTAAATTTTAGATAAAGAAAGTACTTTAATCAGTTTTTAGAGTAGAAGTAGTATTTCAAAGAAGAAATATTTCTGAATTATAATAGACAATTTTTTTACATTGTTTGTTGCAAATTCATCTTTCAAGAGTTAAAAATTCAACTACTAGGTTAGAAGTTGAACCCTTTTCTAAAAATTAATTTTGATGTTCGAAGATTAGGGTGGTCCAAATTTATACCTGTAAAAATTCGACTTTCGATTTTTGGTGATAAAACCCCCCCCATTTTGTTCGTTTTCCGGAAAAAGAAATTCCATAATTTAATTTTTTTCTCAACGTTAACCCGTGCCCCCGGGCTTTTAAAATTAACATGGGGTTTTAATTGGGAAAAGCTCGATTTTCAAAAAAATGGAAAAAAGAAGTACTTGTTATATATTTTTTCTCAATTGAAGTATTGTCACCTCTTAAGGAGTATTTAAGGAATAATTTCCACCCAAAAGCTTTTAATTTTGGCACACCTGAACCCCTTCAATTGTGCCCGGAATATGCCCTAAAAAATGCAAAATAGCAGTTTTCTATCAAATTCATGCTAAAGACGGTATTTTAAAAAAAATTTCAACATGAATTATTTTTACTCGATAAGTGACGAGTTCTAAAGTATATTTTAAATAACTGTAAATTGTTCAAACTATTAGTAATTGTTTAAACAATTTTTTTCCCCCCTGCAAATCGTGAAAAGTTATTATCTTTCGGAATAAATCGTACAAAGTCGATGAATGTCAAGAGTAGTAGTTTTTGTTTAACTTATTTGGTAATTATTTAAACAATTCTCATTTGTTTAAACAATTTTTTCTCCCTTAAATCGTAAAAAATTATTATTTTCTGAAAATAATGACACAATTATAGAATGTTGAAAGCAATACATTTTTGAAGGATTTTTGGTAAGTATTTAAACAATTTTGATTTGTTCAAACAATTTTTTCCCCCTGTAAAGCATGAAAAAATATTACTTTCTGGAATTAATGACACAATTAAAGGAATTTAAGAGCAAAATTTTTTTCTACAGAATATTTAGCAATTTTTAAAAAAAAATTTTATTTGTTCAAACAATTTTTGTTTGTTCAAAAATGTTCGTTGCAAAAATGGTTTATATTAATGATTATTGATTGTTAAAATAATTTCAAAGTATCTTAAACAAAAAAATATTATTCTTAAAATTTGTTAAGTGTGTCATTAATTGCTGAAAAGAATAAATTTTCTCGATTTGCAGAAAAAAAAAATTTTAAACAAACAAAAATTGTTTAAACAAATAAAAATTATTTTAAAAATTGCTCTATATTCTGTAGAAAAAAAATATTACTCTTAAATTCCTTTAATTGTGTCATTAATTCCAGAAAGTAATAATTTTTCACGCTTTACAGGGGGAAAAAATGGTTTAAACAAATCAAAATTGTTTAAATAATTACCAAACATCCTTCAAAAATATATTGCTTTCAACATTCTTTAATTGTGTCATTATTTTCAGAAAATAATACTTTTTTACGATTTTAGTGGGAAAAAATTTTGTAGACAAATTAAAATTGTTTAAATAATTACCAAATAAGTTAAACAAGAACTACTAATACTCTTGACATTCATCAACTTTGTACGATTTATTCCGAAAGATAGTAACTTTTCACGATTTTCAGGGGG
>CAKNXH010001766.1:23145-41204 GCA_932178445.1 Andricus quercusramuli
GGGGGTTTATCACAAAAAATCGAAAGTCGAATTTTTGGACCACCCTATTGAAGATTCATTATTTCAATTTAAAATTCATATCTGGTTGGAAATGTAAATACTTTGTTGAAAATCAATTTATCTTTCTTGGGGGAAAATTCAAATATTGCTGAAAATTGATATTTTGTATTTAAAATGTAAATATTTGTTTGTAAATTTATGCAATTTGTGGAAAATTCGTCTTTTCTTTGTAGAAAATCAATTTTTCTGGTTGAAAATTAATTTCTTTTATTGTAAATTCAAATATTCCATTTCTTGTTGAAAATTGATCTGTTCTAGTTCAAAATGAAAAAATGTAGATGATAGTTAGTTTTTTTTTAATGGAAAATTGAAGTATTTCGTTGAAAATTCATGTATTTTGTTGAAAAATCGATTCTTTTTTTTTGTACAAAATTAGCTTTTTCCTTGAAAGTCAATCTTCTTGATTAAAAATTCTTCTTTCAGGTTAAAAACTCAAGTATTCCAGTTAAATATTTATCATTTCAGTTGAAAATTCATATTCTAGGTTGTAAATAAACTTATTTGTTTGAAAGTTAATCTCTTTTGATAAATATTTTTTTAGTTAAAGGTTCGTCCTTTTAATTAAAAATTCATTTCATTGGTTGACAAATTAGCTGTTTGATTGAAAACTTGTTTTTTCATTGGATGTTTTTTGGTTGGAAATTATTTTTTTTTTATAACTGAAAATGTAACTATTATTCTAGTTAAATGTTCCATAATTTCAGTTAAAAATTCATCTCATTGGTTGAACATACATTTTTTTACTGAAAATATAATTATTCAATTTTTGATTGGAAAATTATATTTTTTAGTTGAAAATTCATTTGGAAATGTAGTTGAAAATTCATCTGTTTGATTGAACATTAATTTTTTCAACTTAGAATTTAATTATTTAAATTTTGGTTGACAATTTATCTTCTTCAGTAAAAATTAATTTTTTTGCCTGCAAACTCAACTAGTTCAGTTGAAGATTCATTATTTTAGTTGAAAACTATTATTTTCGGTTGAAATAAATTTTCTAACTAAAAATGATACTATTCCATTTTTGGTGGAGAATTATTATTTTTTTAGTTCAAAATTCAACTATTTGATTGAAAATTTGTCTTCTTTAATTAAAAATTCAACTATTTCGTTAAAAATTCTATTTTTTGGTAGAAAATTAATCTTTTTATTTGAAAATTAATCTTCTTGTTTGAAAATTCATCTTTTTGGTTGAAAAATTCAAGTGTTGCAGTTAAATATTCATCATTTTAGTTCAAAATGATTGAAAAGCGTTATCATTCATCGTATTTTTTGTTGTTCTTCAAAAAATGAGATTATATTTGTATGGGTTCAAAATGATGAAACATTCAATTCGATTTCAATTGATACAATTAATATTATTCACTGTTTGTATTTTAGATTTTTTTTTCAATCGTACAAGTGCAATACTTTCACTCGTATCTCTAATAGACCAATTCCGCTTCGGATGAGAATTTTTTTTTCAAAGTCTTGCTGAATTTTTCAGATAAATTTGATATTTGGATATATCATTCTGTGGTGAAGATAAAGAAACTCGCATTTCACAGTCTAATCAATTTTTTTGAATTTGTTACAATCCTGCGAATTAAAAAAAAAATGACAAATAGTTTTTTCCGGAATAGAGTATTTTCTAGAGGAGCGTATTCGTGATTTTTCTTTATTTAACATCTGAATTTTGTATTTGTTTTATTTGTTGTATTTGACATGTGCTAGATATGTCGAGAATTTCGATCTCGCCAAACATCTGCTTCACATTGGAAACATTATTTTCTTTAAATCTAATTTTTTCATTTATCCCGGAAACAACGAAAGTAAGAATATATCTTCAGACAAAATTTAAAACATCTGGAAAAATCATTTTTGCACCCAAAGACCGAACCGTGTGATGCCGAAGGACTTTGGTATCCCAAAACCGAATCCGTTATCCAAATTTTTTTCTATACGTCAGGTTTTTGAGATATCCTAACCGTTTTATCTTCCACTTTTATTTTTGATCATCCCGAACCGATTTTTTTCTCCGGAATATGACACACTAACCATTCGGTTTCTCTTCGCCTTGCATTGTGGAACTAAAATGGTTAATGTGTGATATCTCGAGGAAAAAAATCGGTTCGAGATGATTAAAAATGGAAATGGAAGATTAAAACGAGTACTAAGCGATGGCGTTAGCAATTATTAGACAAAAAATTGCTGATTGTGTTTTATTGCCTCAAATATGGCTGAAAGTAGCAATTTTTTCACTTTCAGGTTAGCATACTTCAAAACCTGACGTATAGGAAAAATTTGGTTAACGGATTCGGTTTTAGGATACCAAAATCCTTCGGGGTCACATGGACCGTTCCTTGGGTTCAAATTTTGTCGGCCAATGTTATTATTTATAATCAATTCTGTTCTCAGGATTACATTGTGAAATACTGGCTTTCGGAAGGTGCTCCACCAAGCAAGTTAATACTGGGAACAACTGTTGACGGAATATCCTATACTTTAGCTAATCCAAAAAAAGTTGGTAGGGACGCGCCAGTTCTTTCAAATGAACTCACTGATACATCAATAATAAGCTATCTGGATATTTGCCCAAAGGAACAAGATCGAGCATGGAAGCGTTTCTACGACAAAGAACAGCAAGTGCCATATATCTCTAATGGGAAGGGTATGGTTGCCTATGATGATGTTGAGTGAGTCTTTACATACAATTTTGTTCAATAATAGATTTAGTGCTTTCACGATGATTCATTATGATAAATTAAAATTTTGAAGCTCTTTCGGACCGATCAGGTCTTTTAAAGAAAACCGGGATTACGGAGAGCCAAATCGGATTGGTATTATGTACATTGTCCCTATTGATATGATGCTCAGCTAGTGCTGATTGCGTGAAATGTTTTAGTCTCACTTTACTCTCATGTTCCTTTACACGTTGGCTCACAGGCCTCCCGGTTCTGTGATACCTTAAATGTAAGTAAGGATGGTGGTTGTATCAGGATTTGTTTAACATTTTGTAGTTCTTTTTGTAAGTTATCTTTATCTGTTATGGCAGGGTGTCTAGCGTTTCTTTTAACAAAAATTCCAGGACTTTTCCAGGTTTTCCAGGACAGAAATATACATTTTTCCATGTACTTTTTACAGTAAAAAATAATACTTTCCACGAAACGTAGTAGAAAATGTAGGTCTAGTGGAACTGAAAAAGTGTCATATGCGAAATTTCTCTTACGCCCCTAAAATCTGATTTTATAGAAAAAAAAACGTTTTTTGGGCATTGTTCATTTTATCAAGGTGAAATATCACGATGCGAGGATAGAAAATATTCAAAGTTTCTCTTTTTTCAGCTTTAAAAAAAATTAAATGAAACTTTTGAAATTCAGTATTTTTTTGCTGTTTATAATTTAGCTAATTTAGGTTTATTTGCAATGAAATAATGAAATTGTCAACAAATAAGTTTATTTTTTAAACAATTGTTGAGCTTTAACCCACAAAGATGAATTTTCCACTAAATAATCGAATTTTAAACAGATAAGGTTAAACTTCAACTAAAAACAGTTGCATTTCCAACGAAATAATTGAATTTTTTGGTAGACAGTTTAATTCTTAATAAAAACCGTGAATTTTAAATCCAAAAGCACGAATTTTCTGTCGAAATAGGCGAATGTTCAATAAAACAGTTGAATTTGCAACCAAAACTTTAACTTTAACTCAACGAAAAATTAAATAGTTGGTATTTCAACAACAACAAAAAAACGAAATTTGAATAAAATAGTTAAATTTTCAATCAAGCAGTTGAATTAAAAAAAAATAACAAAATAGTTAAATTTTTAACCAAATAGTTTAACTTTTAATCTACAAAGATGAATTCTTAACCAAAGCGACAAATTTTCAACAAAGAAAATTAATTTTCTGCTAAAAAAAGATAAATTTTCAACGAAATAAACCAATTTTCAAACAAATAATAACATAGATTTTCAACCGAATAGTTGAATTTCCTACTAAAGACGATACACTTCCATACATAAATGGACTAGTTAAATTTTCAGTTAAAAAAAATTAATTTTCGTAGAAAAAAAAGAATTTTCAACAAAATAGTTCAGTCTTCAACCAATATAATAGATTTGAAGAAAAGTAGTTTAATTTTCAATCAATGAGTTGAATTTTCAATAAAATGAGTTTTTAACAAAGTATTTCTACGTTTAACCAAAAAGTTGATTTTTAAACCACAAAAGGTTAATTTTTAATGAAAAATTTAATAATTGAATTTTCGTCTTTTCAACAAAATAGTTCACTTTTCAGCCAATAAGATGATTTTTTATTAAAGTTTTCTTAGATTCCAACCATGTAATTGAATTTCTAATGAAGAGAATAAATTTTGTAATAAAAAAGAGATGAATTTACAACAACAAAGAAACAAATTTTCAATAAAATAGTTAACTTTTTAACATTTAACCTACAAAGATGAATTCTTAATCAAAACGATGAATTTTCAACAAAATACACCAATTTATAGCCAAATAATTTAATTTTTAACTAAAAATGATTAATTTTCAGTAAAATAAATTTGAACTAAATAGCTGAATTTTGAACCAAAGAGAGGAATTTTCAATTAAAATGATGAATCTGCAATTCTGCAAGCAAAGAATGAATGTTTAATAAATTAGGTCAACTTTTAACAAATAAACAAAAACAAATTTTCTACAAAACAGATGAATTTTCAATCCGAAATTATTAATTTTCCACCAAATAGACGAATTTTCTAATCAAAAAGACGAATTTTTAACAAATCAAGATTTTTCAGCCAATACAGGAAAAAATATCATCAAAATTGTTCATCGTTTAAGCCAAAAGAATGCTGTTTCAACAAAAAAGTTCATTTTTAACCACAAAATTGCAGTTTTAATCAAAAGAGAGAAAATTTCCACCGACAGGATTAGTTTTCTACCAATAAATGCCAATTTTTGACTTAAAAAAAATTAAATTTCAAACCATCGAAGAGATCAACCCTCAAACAGATAAATTTTTAACAAAGTGGTTCAAGTTTTACCCAAGTATTTGAATCTTCAATATAAAAAATATCAATTTCAGCCAAAAATAGTTACGTTTTTAGTTTAAAAATTATTTTTCAACTAAAAAACGAAATTTTCAACCAAAAAGATGAATTTGCTACCAAAAAATATGAATTCTCAACGAATAATGTAATAGTAAATATTTCAAATAAAAAGTATGACTTTTTGATAAAAATTGTTGAATTTTCAAGCAAATAATAACATTCTTCATTATAATTACAGTCGTCAGGATAAAGCAATTGTAAAAAAAAAAATTAAAAATACAAGGCAAATAAATTATTAACTAAAATAATTACTAGTCCCAAACTTCATTTTTAAAATTCTCTAACTTTGCCCCGACCAATTTTTTGTTGGCTCTAACCATTCTTTCCCATTCGGGAAATTCCCGAATGATAAAATTTTCGAATTTGTAATAAAATTTCTGATTAATAAAATTCCCGGAAAATGAAATTCCCGAATTGGAAAATTCCCGAACAGTTTATGATATCACCGAAACGGATAAATCCCAATAGTTTATAATATTACCGAATTTAAAAATTCCCGACAGAAAATTGCCAAATTATAAAATATCCGAACTAGAAAATTTCCGAATTTAAACAAATATAACGATGAAATATTTTTATCAAGAAACAAATTATTTTTAATGTTTAAGGTTTCTAAAATTATTTGTTTTCTTTGGAATAACAATAATTGAAAAAGAAAAAATTTCTGGATGAAAATTGTCTTCAAGTATTGTTATTTTAAATTCATACTATAATTTTAGAAACTTTGGATAAGAAAACTATTTGATTATTGTATTTTTAAGAAATAAATAATATTGATTGAAAACCCATTTTTTTATTGTTTCGGGAGTTTTAAAATGCAAGAAGTTTCCAGTTCGTATATTTTTAAATTTGGCAATTTTCTAGCGGGAATTTAAAAATTCGGTAATATTATAAACTGTCGGGAATTTTCCATTTCGGTAATATTATAAACTGTTTGGGAACTTTTTATTCAGGAATTTCATTATTTGGGAATTATATTATACGGAAATTTTATTTTTTAGGATTTTTCAATCGTCCAAAAATTTTCATCCAAAAATATATTTTTTCAATAATTTTTATTTTGAATTCAAATAATAATTTTAGAAACTTTGATCAGAAAAAAATATTTTTTTTTCATACAAATATTTGATGATTGTATTTTTAATCAATAATATTGATTGAAAACCATTTTTCCATTGTTTTGGGGAGTTTTATAATTCAGGAATTTTCCAGTTCGGATATCTTATAATTCGGCAATTTTCTGTCGGGAATTTTCAAATTCGGTAATATTATAAAGTGTCGGGAATTTCCTATTTTGGTAATATCATAAGCTGTTCGGAAATTTTTTATTCGGGAACTCCCCAAATCGGGAATTTGAAAAAGTCATGAATTTTATTTTCTGTAATTTTTCAGTTGGCCAAAAATTTTCATCCAAAAATATATTTTTTTCAACAATTGTTGTTTAAGATTCACGCAGTAATTTCAGAAACTTTGAAAATTACAATTTGTTTGATAAAAACGGTTGATCATTGTATTTTTAATAAATAAATAATATTCATGAAAACATTTTTTCATTTGTCTAAATTCGGTAATATCATAAACTGTTGGGAATTTCATCATTCGGGAGTTTTTCATTTCGGTAATACTATAAACTGTCCGGGAATTTTATTATTATGGAATTTTCATATTCGGAAATTTTACAGTCTCGAGAATTTTCCAGTCTTCCCGATTTTTCAATATGAGTGCATTTGGATATTATTTTTCATTTCGAGAAAGCTATTTAATTGAATAGTAAAATAATTACACATTTTTTATGGATTTTATAATTTAATTGAATAGTTTTCAGCAAATAAAGAACAATATCCAAATTCACACATGGCGAAAAAAATTTTTTTCTGAGTTTTGAAAAAAATAAAGTTTTGACCCAATACAATTGGTATTATTGTTCATCCCTCAGCTTGCAAACATCTTTGATTTCACCCATCTAACCTGAAATACCTGATAGAATATACTTAAATTTCCATCAATATTATCTTAATATAAAATTTTATCTACAGTACAAAATTAAGATTTTCAATTTACATTCAATATTCTTGATAAATATTTATTTTATAACTTTTTTGAATAAAATTTTACGACTCTGGGTGCCCTCATACGTAACAAAAATTCTGAGTTCAGAAAATTATTCAAAAAATGAAATGTTAAATAATAATAATTTGAAGCATGAAATAAGGTCGATAGGAGTTGTAGTTGTTCAGAAATCATCTTTCACCATTAAAATTTCACTTCGTAAAAAGGCTTTTATATTGAACTGCAATACCGAGGGATCTCGAAACTTTCAAAACGGAAATTCATATGTCATAACTGGTGAATTATGGTTAAGATCGTACTAAATATGGCGATTTTTTCGAATGTTGTCGAGTGCTTTATTGACAGTCATCAAAAATATATAACCATTGGTCCGCGATAAGTACAATTATTTTTAAAATAGAATGGTAATAAGTGCAATGTTTTTAAAAACCTCGTGACCTAATTTCCAGACCAATTCCTTGCACTGCTGTGAGCTACCTAGCAGAAGATGCTTTTTCTACTGGCAAACAACTGACAAATTATTCCGAGATGGTTTAAAAACACAGAATTATCTTAATTTCATGTAAAGTTTATTCGACAAGGTTAATTTTTGTTGCAGCGAAACTTTCGTCGGAAATCGATGTAAAGTTTATCTTCTGTTTTTTCTGTGAAGTAGGTTTAGAAGGGTTTTTGTTTTGCTGACTATTGTTTTTGTGGGGTCTTTTTCAAGTTTTTTAAATGTATCGTCAGTTAGAAGATCCATGGTTTTGTTGTTATAGTCTTGTTCATCCATTCACAGAAAAAACGGAAGATAAACTTTACATCGAATTCCGACGAAAGTTTCACTGCAACAAAAATTAACCTGGTCGAATAAACTTTACATGAAATTCAGATAATTTCGTGTTTTTAAACCATCTCGGAATAATTTGGCAGTTGTTTGTCAGTACAGAAAAGCGTCTTCTGCTATGTAGTTCACAGCAGTGCAAAGAACAGTGTGAAGTATGGATGGAATTGGTCTGGAAATGAGGACACGAGATTTTTAAAAACATTGCACTTATTACCATTCCATTTTTAAAATAATTGCACTTATCGCGGACGAATGGTTATATATTTTGTATGACTGACAATAAATAAGCACTCGAAAACATTTCAAAAAGTCGCCATATTTACTATGACCTTAACCATAATTCACAAGTTATGAGATATGAATTTTCGTTTTGAAAGTTTCGAGATCCGTCGGTGTTGCAGTTCAATATAAAAACCTTTTTACGAAGTAAAATTTCAAAACTAAAAGATGATTTCTGAACAACTACAACTACTATCGGCCTTAATTCATGCTTCAAATCATTATTATTTAACATTTCATTTCTTGAATAATTTTTTGAACTCAGAATTTTTGTTACGTATGAGGCTATATTGAGGTTATATTGATGGAAAGGAATCTTTGATTCTATCAGGTATTTCAGGTTAGGTGGGTGAAATCAAAGAAGTCTGCAAGCTGAGGGACAAAACTTTATTTTTTTCAAATCTCAGAAAAAAATGGTTTTTCACCATGAGTGTATTTGGATATTATTTTTTATTTTCTGGAAACTATTCAATTAGATTATAAAATCCATAAAAAATGTGTAATGATTTTATTATTAAATTAAATAGCTTTCTCGAAATGAAAAATTTATGCAAATACACTTATCTTGAGAAATCGGGAAGACCGAAAAATTCTCGAGACTGTAAAATTCCTGAATTGAAAAATCTCCGAATAATTATATTACCGAATTGGAAAATTCCCGAATAATAAAATTCCTGACATAAAATTGCCGAATTCTTGAATATCCAAATAACTAGAAAATTCCCCAATTATAAAATTATTATAAAATTCCCGAATTTAGACAAATGAAAAAATTTTTTCATGAATATTATTCATTTATTAAAAATACAATGATCAAATATTGTTATCAAAAAAATTGTAATGTTTAAAGTTCTTGAAATTACTGCGTGAAACTTAAACAACAATTATTGAGAAAATATATTTTTGGATGAAAGTTTTTGGACGACTGAAAAATTCTACAAGATAAAATTCATGACTCTTTGAAATTCCCGATTTGGGAATTTTCCGAATAATACAATTTTTCAAAATGTAATAAACTTCCCTGACTGGAAAATTCCCGAAAAAAAAATTTCCGAATAGCTTATGATATTATCAAAATAGGAAATTCCTGACAGTTTATAATATTACCGAATTTGAAAAATTCCCGATAGAAAATTGCCGAATTATAAGATATCCGAACTGGAAAATTCCTGAATTATAAAACTCCCGAAACAATGGAAAAATGGGTTTCAATCAATATTATTTATTAAAAATACAATCATCAAATATTTGTATAAAAAATATATTTTTTTCTACTCAAAGTTTCTAAAATTATCGTTTGAATTCAAAATAAAAATTATTGAAAAAATATATTTTTGGATGAAAATTTTTGGACGATTGGAAAATCCTAAAAAATAAAATTTCCGAATAATATAATTCCCAAATAATGAGATTCCCGAATAAAAAGTTCCCAAACAGTTTATGATATTAGAGAAATTGAAAATTGCCAAATTATAAAATATACGAACTGGAAAATTCTTGCATTATAAAACTCCCGAAACAATAAAAAAATTGTTTTCCAATCAATATTATTTATTTCTTGAAAATACAATAATCAAATGTTTTTATAAAAAAAATATTTTTCTTCTTCAAAGTTTCTAAAATTATTGTATGAATTTAAAATAACAATATTTGAAGACAATTTTCATCCAGAAATATTTTTTTTTTCAATCATTGTTATTTCAAAGTTAAACCATGATTTTAGAAACTTTAAACATTAAAAATATTTTTTTTCTTGATACAAATATTTCATTATTATATTTGTTTAAATTCTAATTCTCGAACCTGTGATAACTTTAGTACATCGTCAACACTACTTTTTGTTTAGAATTTCGTTGAATATGAATTATGTACTTTCATCCAATATATGGTATGCATAATTATTCTTTCGAATTTTTTCATCTCAAAAAAACTTCTGCTAACTTGAATAAAGAGAGTCTAATTATCATATAAGTGTTATTTAATTGCACTTATTTGTTCGTTTTATTTTGTGAACAAAATTTGTATTTATAATTTATTTTTAAATACCCGTCTTATTGCTGTATGAATTCTCGTAATTTCAAAGAATTTTCGAACCGATTTGAATATTTTAATTTGGTTAAACTTTTAAATTAGGCATGAAGATCCTGCATTTCAATTTGGTTATAGATTTCAGAACATAGTGACATTTAATTCATAAAACCATTTTTGAGACTGAAATCGAGATTGAAACTTGAAATAAACTTTTACATTAGGATTGATTTTTAATTAATTAATATTTAAACTTACACAGTGTCTTGTCTCGATATTCAGGACGACTAGTCCAATATTTTTCTTAAGCTTGGCTAGTCATCCTGAACTTTCGGGACGACCGCAGTCCATCATCTTTTCTAACTCTCCCAATTTTTCTGGGTGAGATGCACCCTTAAACTTAAATTTATGCTGAAATAAATTAAGGATGCAACTTATTTATCATATTTGAAATCTTATTATTGTTTTCAGTTTGTTTCCGAAATCTGTATCCAAACTAACCCCGAATCAATCTGAACAAATCCGAAAAAAGTTTTACATTTCGTTCGATCGAAATCGGTCAAAAATTGATCTGGTTCAATTCGAACCAAATTTTCAATCCAAATGAATCGGAATCAATCCGAGTTCGGATTGCATTGGATTCATTCAGACTGAAAATCGGTTTGTCAATCCGAGTTCGGATTCATTCTGATTGCAAATTTGGTTCGAACTGATTCGGATTGGAAGTTCGTATTGAGTCGCATTAATTTTTAACCAATTTGGATGGAACGAAATTGAGAACTTTTTTTTGGATTGGATCTAATACAGATTTCGGATTGTTTCGTTTATGAATTCCTACCCAAAACTTTCGGGTACATGTCTTACTGCAGATTCAAAATCGAGTAGTTAATTTCTGTTAGCCTCAAGAGCAGCAAATTCTGTCAGACCAATGGCGGCAAATACCTAGATCCGCCACTGAATGAATGTTCCAACTTCAAATATAATTCGATTCCTAATTTTTGGTTTTGTTTCTAACCTACAATACCGACTGTGGCAGGAAGCATATATAAAGCATAATTATTTTTAAAATAACAATTAGGCAAATAAAAAGTTGTTCTAAATCTAGTGTCCTGATTTATAGCTTTTCAAGTTTGCACGTATACTTCGCCGTTCTTCCATTGCTGCGAAGCACTGCGAAGGACGTAGCAGACGACAGCTTTTATTCCATCGTAAGATAAACTTTCGCCAAATATCATGTAATCTTTAACAGCTGAACATTTTACATGCAACAAAATTTATCTTCAGTTTTTTCTGTGTTAGACTGTTGTGTTGCCTTTGTCTGCGGGTAATACATATTATGATGTCTTTAT
This sequence comes from Andricus quercusramuli, assembly GCA_932178445.1. NCBI lineage: Eukaryota > Metazoa > Arthropoda > Insecta > Hymenoptera > Cynipidae > Andricus > Andricus quercusramuli. Next base: position 34,850 of record CAKNXH010001766.1, read on the forward strand.
TCTGATTGAGTTCTCTAATTGCTGTTTTTTCTTGTTCTGTCAAGTTTGAGGAGGGAAGTTGGGCTTGGCGTCAGATGTTGGCCACCCTGTGCCGTATGTCATTCGCTTTTTCGGGTGGAAGGGTATATTGTAGTTTCCAAATTACTGATAATTTCTTCTTTCGGGATTTTAGAAGGGGCTACTGCAATGTTATGTTCTTTAGATAAGGCTGAAATCATTCCACTGCTGAGAGGATGTTTAGAGATGTTCTTCACTGTGTTAGTTGATGGTGCGTGCTTTGCTGGAAGTAATTTGTCAAATTATTGTTTTTGTTTCTGATCGCAAAAATCTTTAATAATTAATATTTCAAGAGAAGCAAACTTGTTTTATGTAGAATTGATTTGGATTTAGAAGTACCCGAATGGGTTTTCAACTATAAGAATTTTGGGACGATGTTATTGTCCCTACACCGTTTCCAGAAAACCAAAGATGTTAGTAGCAACAATCATAGTTTCGCACACGATTAAAACCCGAAAAAGCTTTGAAATTTTAATTTATCACAATTTTGTTTAAGTTTCTATTTCAATGATGACATGTTCAGAATATTTTAATTTTAATATTTATTTCCAGTTCCATCAAGAGCAAGGCTGAGTATGCTAAAAAACTGAAGCTTGGTGGTATATTCTTAGATAATATAAATACAGCAAATTACATTGGATACTGCAAAGGAGGGAAGACCCACTTTCTGAAGACTATGAACCAAGTCCTCAGAAACAAATGTTAAATTCTTGTTTAATCCTATTTGGAAAAATAAAGAATTTTTTACACCTCTAAAAATCTACATTTTTATATAATTGTCAGAGTTGGCTAGTAACTGGTTGGGGGGGGGGGCGGGGACGATATTTTGCGGCTCTCTTGCGCGGGGGGAGATACGGAGACAAAACCATATCTTACTATTTGGTTTTACAAACGTACAATTATATAATTTCTTTAGGGCCTAAAAGTGGTACTTTGCTTAAATTATTATCTTTTGACCAATAAATGATAAAAATTCCTACTATTTATAAATAGAAGTTCAGAAGTGCAGAAATATGTTCTGGTTAGGAATTCATCCTTTTGGGTTAAAAATTTTAGTATCTGGTTCAAAATTAAATCACTTGTTGAAAATTTTATAATTTTGTTAAAAATTCCTCCTTTTAAATACAAAATTCAACTAATGTGTTAAAAACTCGCCTCTTCAGCTTAAGAATTCAACAATTTTATTGAAATTTTGTTTCATTTTTGGTTTGTAGAATCATCTCTTTTTGTAGAGATTCCACCTTTTTGGGTAAAAATGCACCTGTCTGGTGAAAAATAAATCTGTTTTGGTTGAAAGTACCTTTTTTGTAAATCTTCACATTTTACAGTTCTAAAGAATGCTGTTTCGTAAAAATTCGTATTTTCAACTTGAAGATTCAACAAATTGGTAGAAAACTCAACTATTTGGTACTTTGTTAAAACTAACTGAAATTGACTGAAATTAACTGTTTTGTAGAAATTTCATCTGTTTGACTTGAAACAAAAAAAATTTGGTAGAAAATTCAAACTGTTCTGTAAAACATTATTTTCCTAAATTTAAAATTAATTTTTTTAAATGAAAATTCAACTATTCCATTTTTGGTTTAAAATAGATCTTTTTTGAATGAAGAATTCAACTATTTGGTTGAAAGTTTATGTAATTTGTTGAAAATTTGTCTGTTTGATATAAAATGAATCTTCTTAGTTGAAAATGTAACTATTTAGCTTGAAATGTATGTATTTTGTTGAAAATTCGTCCTTTTGGTACGAAATTAATCTTCTTGGTTTAAAATTGTCTTTTTGGTTGAATATTCAACTATTTGATTGAAAATTCAACTGTTTTGTGAAAATATTTTTTTAGTTAATAATAAATTTATATTAATTATAATTTTTTTTTAAATATTCTTCAATAACATCCCTAACGAAGATTTCCAAAAATTGTATAGAAAGCCTTGCATTGTTAATATTTTACAATGTTAAATTTAAACTTTGAACGTTACAATTTTAATTGCTCTATTTAACAAATTTCTAATATGTAAGTGAAATTATTGAATCTTGATGCATAACTAACAATTGAACAATTATCAATTTGGAAAAAACTTTCGTTACTTTTAAGAGATTTTTTCAATTTTTGAGAAGATCCAAGCTTATTTTAAAACTGGGAAATATTTCGAAGATCGGAAAACTAAATTTAGATTTTTGAAGATTCGGAAATAAATGTTTGAAGCTCTTTAAGGATCTTTAAAGGTTTTAAGGAAATAAAAAAATTCTTAAGTTTGCTGGTAAAATTTAAAATGACTTTTTATTTTGAACAAAAAATAATAATAAAATTAATAAAACAATTAAATTTTTGGACAAAAGACACAATTAATCTTCTTGGTGACTAATTCATCATTTTGGATAAAAATTCATGTATTTTGTTAGAAAATAATTTTTTTGTAGGAAATTAATCTTTTCGGTTCAAAATTTATTTCTTTGGCGTGTAAATTAGTTCTCATCCATTGAAAATTAATTTTTTTAACTGAAAATTTAAATATTTCATATTTGGTTAAATAATAATCTTCTTCAGTTGAAAATTCAACTATTAGTGTGAAAACGTCCATATTTTGGTAGTCTTTTAAATAGAAAATTAATCTTTCTGGCTGAAAATTATTTCACTATTTGAAAATTAGTGTATTTGATCGAAAATTAATTTTTTAAATTAAAAATTCCACCAAATTTTCACTCAATTTTTTGTTTATAAATATGTAACCTTTTTGGTTGAAAATTAATCTTTTTCGTTAATGATTCTTTCTTTTTGTTAAAAATTATTATTTTTAAGTAGGATATTAATCTTTTTGGTTGCAATTTCATTTCTTTGGTTAAAAAGTATTTTTTTCAGTAAAAATTATTATTTTTTTAAATAAAAATTTAACTATTCCATTTTTGGTCGATTTTTTGTATAGACATTTAATCTTTTTCATAGAAAATTAATTTTCTTGGTCAAACATTTATTTTATTTGCTTGAAAACTTATTTGTCTAACTGAAAATTAAACTATTCTATTGTTTGGTTGAAAATTCATCTATTTTTTTTAAATTTGTCTTCTTTTGGTAGAAAATTCATCTTCTATGTTAAAAATGCATCAATTTGGCTACAAGTTAATTTTTTTGATTGAAGCTGCATCATTTTATTTGAAATTTTATTTCTTTGGTTAAAAATTTAACAAATTTTATTGAAATTTTTCGTTTTTTTTTCAAATTTTTTTTTATCTAATATGTAGCTATTTCAATTTTTTTGGAAGAAAATGAATATTTTTGTGTTGTAAATCCATATTTTTTTTTAATTTCGTCTTTATGACTTAAAAACTCAATATTTTAGATGAGATTTTTTTCTTTATTGATTAAAAAAATCTTTCTTAGTTGAAATTTCAACTCTTTTTTTAATTCGTATTTTTTGTTTAATTTAACAGTTTTTCATTGAAAATTAAAGTATTTCTTGGTAGAAATATCAAATAGTACACTTTTTGTTGAGAATTCATTTTTTTATCAAAGATTCATCAGTTTGGTTAAAAATTTAACTTTTTTCTTTAAGATGCATTGGAAACAGAAAAAATTGATAATTACTTTTTTTTTATTATATATCAGTTTTCATCGACATTTTAATTGAGATATGGATTATTGACAATCCCGTTATGCAGAAAATACAATAGAGAAATCACGCGATGTATATAAAGAGACAATGTTATATATTTCATTCGAATCATATACGTATATAATAAAACTTTATCTTATGATGTGTTAATTATTATTAATATTATTAATAATTGTGTATATTCATTAAATTTTGATTTACATCTCTCATATAAAAAATTACGAACAATTTATATTATAATACATTTTTAACAAAAATTTGTTGGAAAAGGGAGCAGATCCAAAGCAATAAAAGTGTATATAGAAAATAATAGCATTAATGAACGGGCGAGAAGATAAAAAAAATTGCTTGTAAAATAGGTTAGAAAATGAGTATTGGAAATTGGAAAAGAGTAATGACAGAAGGAAAAAACTAGGTCAAAATGAATAGAAAAATATAATTTTTTTCATAACATTCCTGGAAAAATTTTCAATGAATATTTATTTTGAAAAATAAATTTTCAGGGAAAATCGAAAGAGATTTCAGAATATTTCAAATGATTTCCACAAATTTCGAAAAAGAATCTAGAAGATTTCCAATCAAAATTTTTTTATTTTTCTAGATTACAAAATTTAAAATTTGAAGGATTTAAAAATATTGAAAATAATTTCAAACTTGAAGCCACTTGTAAAAATTTTAAGCAAAATGTAGATTTTTGAAAATTTTGAAATTAAATGTTAAAGCTTATTACAAATTTTAACAGGTTTCATGATAATAACAAAATTTGTTGAAGATTCAAAACATTTACAAAATGATCAAAAATGAATATGGCAGATTTTCATGCAATTTTTTAGTTTCAAAATATTCAGAAAAAATTCTTATCATTTAAAAAAATACTTACAAGGTTCAGAAGTTTTGAAAATATCGAAAAAAATGTTTCAGTTAAGAATATTTCAACAAAGAAAATTTAGAATTTTAAAGATAACGAAATAAAATTTTGAAGCTTCAATAAGAAAATTTTCTTAAGATTCCTGGGCAAATTTTACCTGATTTTTCATTTGGAAAATAAATTTTAAGAGAATATTTGAAAACATTCCTACATATTTTAGGAAGCATTCGAATCACTTCAAAAGGTATTTAGAAGGTTCAGAAAGTTTTAAAAAGATTCAGAAACAATTAAAAATTTCAAAATATTTCAAAATACTCTCAACAATATATACATTTTTGAAGATTCAGAAGAGAAATTTCGAAGATTTTTAGGAATTTAAAAATGTTTTAATAAAACAAAAGACTTTTCTTAAGATTTCTGGAAACATTTTTTATGATTTTTTATTTCAAAAAATTAATTTTTAAAGAAAATTTTGAAATTCTAATCGTGATTTATTTTATTCATTTCATGATTTTGATTGTTTGAAAGTCAAAAGATTTCAAACATTTTCTAAAAATTTCGAAAAAAATCTGAAGAATTGTATCAACATATTTTTTGGAAATATATTTCAAAATTTAAGGAATAATTCGAGGCATTCTAAATAATATTCGAAAATTCATCTCTTTTTGTAGAAATGTAACCTCTCTTGATAATTGAAGATTCAACTATTTTGTTGCTAATTTGTTTTTTTCGCATGAATTTCAGTTTTTTTTTATTTAAAATAAAAATACACTCTTTATGGAAATGTCGTCTTTTTTTGGGTTAAAAATGCACCTCATTGAAAATTAATATTTCTTGGTTAAGATTTCAACTATTTTTGTTGAAAACTCATATTTTTTTGATCATTTTTACTATATTTTATTGAGAATTAAAATATTTTTTTGGTTGAAATTTTGATTTCACATATATGAAATATTCCAAAAATTATATCAATATTACCTTTAAAACATAAACCAAATAAACTCCAAATACAAATAATGATTCGCAATTTTTATTTTTGAACAAAAAAAATAATTTTTTCTATCAAATACTAGTAAGGTCATAAAGGAGATATAAAGGATTAATTTTTTAAGAAAGTAAATAGGATAAAAATTAGTCAAAGTCCTCCTTCCCCTCCCATACTTTCCCTCCTCTACTGTCCCTAATTCTCCTCTATCCCTCTACTCATCCTTCTCACCCTCCACTCACCCCTTGTCAACATTCACCTATTTCTTTCTTCTGCATGCCCCTCTCTTCTCTTCACAAGCCAACACTCCTCTGACCCAACTTCCCTTCCTCAGTCATCACTTCTTCTCCACTACTCATTTATAATCATTTATCATCATTTATAATCATTTCCTCAACTTACCCTCACTCATACTAACCTCCCCTTCATAAATTCCCCTTAATTCCCCTACTACTCCTCCCTCGCTTGTCCTCGCTTCATTCACCTCAACTGCACCTTCTCCTTCACCCTTCATTCCACCCACTTCCCTTACTCCACATCTCCTTATATCCCCTCACTCCAGCACCCTGGTTTTCCCTTACTTCCCAAAATTCCCACCTTGTCATCCCCTCTCACTTCCCCTACTTTAGCTTCCCTCCTTTCCCATCACTTCCCCTCCACTCTCTTCCCCTACGTCCTCTCGCCTCATTTTCCCTACTTTCCCTACTCTTCTTTCCTCTCAATTTCCCTACATCCCAGCCCATCATTTCCACTCATTTTCCCTACTTTCCCGTCACTTCCCCTCCAGTCTATTCCCCTACTTCCTCTCGCCTCATTTTCCCTACTTTCCCTACT
>CAKNXH010001766.1:44558-68942 GCA_932178445.1 Andricus quercusramuli
ATGAAATTCCCGAATTATAAAATTTCCTGATAATAAAATTCCCGAATAACAAAATTCCTGATATTGAAATTTCCGTATGGGAAAATTTCCGAACAATAAAATTCCTAAATTGGAAAATTACAAAATGATGAAATTCCCGAATTGTAAAATTTTGAAATAATTAAATTCCCTTTCAATAAAATTTCCGAACAATTTATAGTATTACCGATTTGGAAAATTCCCAAATAATAAAATTTCTGACAGTTTATAACATTACAGAAGTTGAAACTTCCCGAATATAAACAATTTTTAAAAATTTAGGTAATATAACTTTAATTGTAATAATTTTAATAATTTTATAATAAGAAACAGTTATAGTTTAAATTTGGAAATTTTAGAATTCGGGAATTTTCTAGTATATATATTTTATAATTCAAAAATTTTCTGTTGGGCATTTTCAAATTCGGTAATATTATAAAAAGTTCGGGAATTTTATTATTCAGAAATTTCATTATTCGGGAATGCCGTTATTTGGGAATTTTCGAATTCAGGAATTTTACTGTGCCAGGAATTTTATTTTTCGCGATTTTTCAGTCGTCTCTGTACACTGCTGAATTATAAAATATCCCGACTTTATAATTCCCGAATTATAATATTCCCGGATTTAAACAATTAAAAAATTTCGTTTAATAAATATTATGTATTTATTAAAAATACAATAATAAAATATTTTTATCATGGACATTTTTTTTGTTTACAATTTGAAAACATTTTTTGATTAAAAAAAAAACATTAATTGAAGAAAATATATTTCTGAATGAAAAATTTCGTTACAAAACGTGCATAATTCTTTTTTAAAAATTACAAAAAACGTACTCAAAAATCCAGTTTTCAAATTAAAAAAAAAAGATATTTCGAGATAAATCAGTGCTAAATTGAATTCTGCAAATTAAAAGAAAAATTCTCATTTTGAATGCAAAAAATAATTGTTAACAACTTTAAACATTAAAAATTGTCCTTCGATAATAATATTTTATCATTGCATTTTTGATAAATGAATCATATTTACTTGAAAATAAAATTTTTAATTATTCAAGTTGGGGAATTTTCTAGTTTGGATATTTGTTAATGCGGCAATTTCATGTCAGGATTTTTCCAATTCAAGAATTTTACAATGTTTTCATTTGAGTTTTGTTGTGTATTTTTCATTGGGAATTCAACTCGTTTTGTTAGCAATTTTACTATTTAGTTGAAAATTGTACTCTTCTGTTGAAAATTCAACTATTTTGATAAAAACTCATTTTTTTTTGTAAAAATTCAACCACGTACTTAGTTGACAGTGGAAATACTTTTTTGAAAAATACTTTTTTTGTTTGAAAATTTATTTCTTTGGTTGAAAATATTAAAAATTGCGTTAAACATTCGTTTAACGTTAGGTTCAAAATTGATCTTCTTTAGTTTGAAATTCAACTATTTGATTGAACATTCGTCTTTTTCAGTTAAAAAATGCAAGAACTTGGTTAAAGATTCATTTAATTTGTTAAGAATGAATCTTTCTGCAAAAAATTAATCTCCTTAGTGAAAAGAATCAACTTTTTTGTTGAATGATCGACTCTTTCTTTGAAAATTCTTATTTTTTAATTCATCATTGTAGTTCAAAATTTAAGTATTTTGCTAACAAATATTTGTTTTGGGAATTAATTTTCTTCACTGAAAATTTAGCTATTCCCTTTTTGTTTGAAATTCAAGTATCATTTTTATTTAGAAGTTATTTTTTTAACTGAAAATTTATAGAAAAATAATCTTCCGTGTTTCAAAATGAACTTTTTGGTTAAAGAGTCATCTCGCGGTTGAAAATTATTTTTTTATTAATAATTCATCTCATTTTGTCACAAATTAATCTTCTTGGTTCAAAAGTCTACTTTTAGGTTGAAAATCACACCTTGTTTACTGCAAATATACTCATTCAATATGTGGATGAAAATTTATATTTTTAATTTAAAATTGATCCTTTCTTATTAAAAATTTGTCTTACTCGGGATAAAATTATTCTACTTGGTTGAAAATTCATCTTTTCAACTTTTTCGTTGAAAATTCGTTTCATTCTTGGTTAATAAGTCAAGCACTTGGTAAAAAATTCATATATTTTGTTGATAATTCATCTTATTTTTTAGAAAATTAATCTTTTTGGTTTAAAAAAATCAACTATTTTGTTAGAAATTATCCATTTTTATTGAGGATTCCACTATTTTTACTACTTTGTAAAGCATTTTTTTTTTTTTTGAAGATTCATCACATTAACTTTTTTATTGGAAATTTATATTTTTGGTTGAAAACTAAACTACTTTGGTAGAAAATTAAACTTATTGGTTCAAAAGTAAACTATTTATTTGACAATTGAACTATTTTGTTGGGAATTCGTTTTTTTTTGCTATCAAATTATTTTTCTACCTGAAAAATGTAACCATTCCATATTTGGTAAAAAATTTTACTTCGTAAATTGAAAATTCAACTATTTTGTATAAAATTCATTCATTTTTATGAAAATTCACTTACTTCAGTAGGAGATTGGTATTTTTTGTTGGAAATTCATCATTTTGGTTGAGGATTCAACTATTTTTAAAATAGTTTTCTTTTAGTGTATTCAACTAATTGATAATTCGTTTTTTATTGAAAATTAGTTTTTTATCTGCAGAATAAACTATTCCATTTTTTTGTTCCATCAGAAGAAAAATTATAAAAAAATTACTTTTAATTCATTCAAAATTTTACATCGCAAAGTATATTCCATAATCTTCAATTATAAATTAATTCGAATGGGTAAATTGAACCCTTAAGCCATAAAATTAATTTTAAACAAATTTTATCCGACAACATAAAAACTCGGAGAAGTTTATAAAGTGATTATGAATCCTAAACAATAACTAAAAATAAATAAAAAAATTTAATTAAAGAATTACAAATATCGTAATTATTATAATAAGCTCAGATATAATAAATAGTACATTTTAGGAGGTTAAAAAGTAATAAAATAATAACTGCTTCTGAAGTTAGTGAACTCAAGTCTATTTTCGTAAAGAAAGGAGCTTTCAGGAAATAAAAAAGGAAAGTCACGTTTTTTCATATATAGTTAATGAAAGGAGGGATAAAACTAAATTACAATGGTTGGCTAAAATTAGGGGAAGAATTGCTTTTTATTCAGATAGGGCAATATACCCATTAATCTTCCTTACTTTATTCGAATAGCCCGATTGAACTCCATAAGTTGGATTTTATCAGAAACATTTTCATTACATCAATTAATAAATATTGTAAATAAAAAAAAACTAAAAATAAAATAAAAATCGATATAAATCGTTTGAAAATAAGTTTCGTTCTTTTACGGATGGAATTTATGAAAGAAAAAACGATAAATTTTCCCACAGCAGACGAACGTTTATTCTTAGCCAGTTTATTTTTGTAAAGGCTGCAAAAGAATAATAAAATCGATCACTTTTTTTTATAGCGACCAACCACAGAAAACGAATTGAGCTGTACGTTTCTCTGCGTTATTCTATCCAATAAAATTTGTTTAACTTTTCGAGGGGTTGAAAAATTTGTTCAATTAAAGAAGTTTTTAATTAATAAAAAGAGCGAAATATAGATGCTTTATTTAAATTATATAAATTCATTTTTTTTTAAATAAAGTTATACTAGAAGTAAGAAATTGGTCGCCATTGTTACTGACTGTATTGACTGCGCTTCAGTATAAATAAAAGAATCGAACAATTACCACTAAAAATAGAACGAGCCATTTTTCTAAAGAATCAATAAACAGATTTTGCTACTATTGTTTATGATTGGCCTACAAAAAGCTAGGTTCAGTTTCTTAAATAGGTCAAACAAATTTTTCGTTTGTTTTTTAAGGAATTTTGGAACCGAGTTCGTTATTTAGTAATTTTCTCTTGAGTGTAACTTTTTAAGTAATGAAGTTATATACAAGGCCATGCATAGAATTAGGTCAAATAACTTTTTTCCCTATGTAACTTCAGAAGAAATATTCCAATCATGTTGTACTTTGAGAGATCATTTTTAAAAGTAGGTCAAATATGGCTTTTAGTGACCAAGAAGGTATCTAAAATTGGGTAATCTTCTACAATCTACTAATTCAATGTGAGGGAATTGTCAAAATTAGGTCAAATATACTTTTTTGCTCATGATTTGAAAGAATTATCAGATAATTTGGTATATACCTGTTAGTGGCCAAAAAGAAGATACCTGCAATTGAGCAACCTTTTACAATCAATGATTTCAATATAAGGGAATTTTTTAATTAGGTCAAATATGTTCTTTGTGCGTAACTTTTGAAGGAATTGTTCGATCACATTACCTTTTGGAATGTTTCTTTCAGTGGCCAAAAAGAAGACATCTACAATTGGGCAATTTTCTACAATCAAGGAATTTGATATAAAGGCATTTTTAGGATTAGGTCAAACAGGTTTTTTCTGTATATGTTTTGAAGGTATTCTTCAAATTAATTGAAACTTTGAATATATGTTTTAGCACTAAGTTGTAATTATCCTCTTAACAGACAAATTTCGAAAGGACCCGTTACCCTTTGCAATCAACTCATTCGGTATTAGGGCATTTTTAGAATTAGGTCAAATACATTTTTTCTGTGTAAATTTTGAAGGAATTCTTTGATTATGTTACCCTTTAGTATGCACCTACAGGTGACCGGAAAGAATGTATTTACAATTAGGCAATCCTCTATAATCTACCAATACAATATAAGGTCATTTTTTGAATTAGGTCAAATATATGTTTTCTGTTTAACTTTTGAAGGATTTCCTTGATAATGTTTCCCGTTGCTATTCATATTCCAGTGGCCAAAAAGAAAGGTACCTACAATTGACCAACCTTTTGCAATGAACCAATTTGATTTCAGGGCATTTTAAAAATTAGGTCAAATATGTTTTTACTGCGTAACTTTTAAAGGGCTTTTTTGATTTAATTCAAATTTTGAATATATATTTTAGTGATATGTTTTTCTCCTGAAAAAACATCCATACGATTGGGCAACTCTAACATAAATACATAGAAAAAACAAACCTAATTTTTGGATTTAAGTCAAATGATTTTGTTGTTATAACTTTGAAAATAATCGTCCGATATAGTTGGCCTTTTGAAGGCACATCAGGATCCTTAAACCCAAAATCCCCACTAATTCTCAATCCTCATACGCCAGCTAATAAGAATCTAGCCAATTTTTTTAAAAAGACTGCTTGTTTCTCACCATTTTTCAACAGCTTATTTGGCCTAAAATATGCAAAATAGACCTCTGTCTCAATAGTGGAATCTTTTGAATTAGGTCAAATAAATTTTTTCCGCATAATTTTTGAAGAAATTTCCAGATAATATTACCCTTTGATATGCATTTTGAAAAAGCCGAAAAAATAGTAGATATAATTCAATCTTCTACAAAGTACGGATTTAATTTGATGGCATTTTTAAACTGAGGTCAAATACGTTTTTACTGTCACATTTTAAAGGATGGTTGAATTGAATTGAAATTTCACATACTTTTCTAGTGATAAGTTGTTATTACCCTAAAAATAGGGAATCTTTGAAAAAGGCTCGATTGGATTTTAGGTAAAACTTTTTTTGTATAACTTTGAAACTAATTGCACGATCTAGTTAGCATTTTGAAGGCACATCAGGGTCGTTACATCTGATATCCCTACTAATTCTCAACCCTCATAGAGTAACTAATAAACATCTAGCCTCTTTTTTAATAAAGTTGCTGATCTCACAGCATTTTTCAACACTTCATTTGACCTTAAAAATACCAGATAGACCTCAAAAATATCAGATAGACCTCAAAAATACCAAACAGACCTCTTTTTTATAATAGCCTCGAATCGGAAGGAACAAACATTAAGTAAAATAACTTTCTGATACATCAATCCAAGAAGTAATCTGATTATGTTTCCTAGATATTCGATCAACCATTTTTTTGTTACTTTCAGTGACTAAAAAGCAGATACCTGAATGTGGAAAACTCTTTACAATCAACCAATTCAATAACAGAGCATTTTAAGGACTAGGTCAAATATATTCTTTCTGTATAACTTTTAGAGGAATTCTGTGATAATGTTCCCCTTCGGTATACATTTTTAAGTGACCGAATAGAACGTATCTACAATCAGGCAATTTACTTTAATTAATCAGTTCAATATGAGGGCATTTTTGGAATGAGGTCAAATATGTGTTTTCTTCGTGATTTTTGATAGAATTCTTTGATAATGTTGCCTTTCTATATATATATATATATATATATATATTTAAATAACAAAAGCGGAGGTATATATAATTGGGCAATCTCCAATGTATGAATTGGATTCTTCGGCATTTTTAAAATTAGGCCAAATACCTTTTTATTTATAATTTGTTAAGGGATTCTAGAATTGAATTGAAATTTTTTATATATTTTCTAGTGATAATTTGTAATCGCTCTACAAATAGATAACCTTTAAAAAAGGATGAATTGAATTTTAGGATCATTTAAAAAAATAGGTCAAACTTGTATTTTGGTATAACTTCCGAAGGAAGAATCCGATGTAACTGATATTTCGGAAACATGTTTCACTCCCAAGAAACAGCCTTTCTACTATAGGATGACTCGTCAAAATCAAACTAAAAGAAACAAATCCAATTTTCTGAACTAGGTCAAACAATTTTTTGTTATAACTTTGGAACTAATCAGCCGATCTAGTTGCCTTTTTGAAAGCACGTCTGTTTTGTTAAACCTGACATCCCCACTAATTCTCAACCCTAAACCACCAACCAATCAAAATCTAGCCTCGTTTAAAAGAAGCTACTAATCGCCCAGAATTTTTCAACAGCTAATTTGACCTCAAAAATATAAAATAGACCTCTTTTTTCATGATGGCTTCAAATCGGAAAGGTCAAAGCGTCCTATTGAGCCCAAAGAGCCTTTTGAAAGTAGTAAACGGTGCAGTTGTCTCCTGTTCCCTTACCGGAAGTAAGAATGCCTAAACGTTGGTGAAGCACGTGCCAGGCCGTTACGACTTAGTCTACCCGATTCCAAAAACCGTTCTGTGCCGCGTTCCTCGTAACACGGTCAGCAGCCAATGCGCTGCCCAGGGTAGAAAGGGTGGATCGGGGGTGGCGCGCATGCGTCGTCGGCGTATCGACGCCCGGGCACCTTCGCTGTCAACCCTTGCGGCGAAACAGAGAAAGGAGCAAGGAAAAAAGAGTGGGAGGGAGATGGAAGGAGACAGCGTGAAAGAGAGAGGGCCAAGGCAGAATCCACAGTAGTAAAGCCCAGCCTAGTCAGCCGGGCGCACCTCAGCGGCGCTCCTTACCAAAATTCGGACTTGTCAAAATTTTTCCGCGATCGTGCTCAGTGAACTTTTTCGATTAGATCGTGAAATCAGTGAAACTGGAGAGAGGATTCGAACTCAAGTGGATGAGATCGGAAAGGTATGGGTGATCATTCAAGCTCGTAAATATTATCTTCAAAGATGGCAGTGTTTTGTAACATGGAGGCTCGCGAGCGGGATGCTGCATGGAGCCGCAATCACTCTTTTGCCTTTGGCTCCTAAAAAATGCATCATTTTTCTTCCTATTTAGGGGAAAAATAGAGATATAGTGAAAATTGAGTTGGGGCATTTTCCCTCGAGAGGGCGAAATTGAATGTCGTGTGTTCATTTCAATATGTGACAGGTTCGATCAAATATAATTTTTGTTCGTTGATGATTTAGGGCTTTCATTTTATTGACAGGGAAGAAAAAGGGAGGTTTTATTGACAATTTACTCATGAAGTTATTAGGTTCAGCAGTATTTCACAAATTTATTTTTACATAAATATGTAAATACGAAGGTGATTGATTGCCTCGGTTTTTTCACTTAATGTTCAAAGAGCTTTTTATTTTCCTTATTAATCCTTCTATTTTTTGTATAATATTTAAATAAATTCGGAAATGTAGAAGAGAGTTTGACTGGGTTTGTGTGACAGTTTTAAAATAGAGAATCTACATTTTTTTAATAGAATAACTATTTTTGAATCTTTGCCAAAAATCGTATTTTCAATTTTTGTTTCAATTTGACTTTCACTTTTTTTGTAAGTGTTTTTAATGTTTTCGGAAAATTGAAAATATTTTTTAAAAAATAGGGGAGAAAAAAAAATATATATATATATATATAAAATAAATATATATATATATTTTTCTTTGATATTGTTTTCTTACGCCTAAATGCCTTTGAACTGTGAATGAATATATAGCAAAATTGATATCACAAGGGTGACAAAGGAGAACATACGTGTGCATCGTCAAACAAATATTCGGTTAATTAAACAAAGCGTATGGACACAAACAGTGGAATGCAATTTCAAATTCCAGTACAGAAATGTTATTTGTTTAAAACAAAATTCAGGAAAAAACCTCAATCTACCTATTTTGTAGAGATTCTTATTTTATTTTTATTTTTATTTTATTTTCGTATAATATTATTCCTATTTTTATAATTTTGGGAGACTGTATATAATTATTTGAATAATTAAACCAGCTAAATTAAACACACACAGAGGACTCGAGTTCCCTCTTCAATTATTTAAAATTCCCGAGGGTTGGATAATTACATGGGAACATTTTCAAAGGAGCAACTAATTTGATGAGTCGAATATAGAAAGACTTTTCTTAGAAATCGTTCAATTACAGAAAATATATTTGAAAATGATTCAGGGTTTCGGAATGACCGGAAAATACGGAAATTCGAAAAAAACTCGAAAAAATAATTTAAATGAAATAAGATATAATAAAAATTTTACAAAGTTGATAACTTATTTAATATATATTTTACAAAAATATTTCTTCCAGCAGAAACCTCTTTAATTGTGGGGGAGGAAAAATGTGGTTGGGGAAAAGACCGGAAAAAATCCAGAAATTCAAAATTGCCTACTCACTGGGCACCCTGATAATTTGAATTAAAAATTTACCTATAATTTTTCTATTTTAAATAATTTATTTGAAAAATTGCTTTGACGAAGTATTGTGCAATAAATAATATTAGATTTTCAATTTTTGATATTGGATTAAATTGGAAGAGAAATTATTTTTTCCAAACCCTCGGGAGGGATATTATAGGGAGAAATGAGTTCAATATCAAGTTTACGAGGGAGCTATTCTTGAAAGAAAAACAAAATGCATATTTAATATTTTAATATGTTTACTTACTCCTTAAGCATTTCATGGATTATCAGGTTATAAGTTTTCCAAGTATAATTTACATCCAACCTATAAATCGATAATAGGCTAGTACATACACATAGTTTTCTTAAAATAGGAATCTATAATATGATAATTGATAATTTATTATTCGAAAATCAAATATTGCTAAAATAATAAACAGAATTAAGTAAAATTCTACTAAAACAAAAATTGAATCTATTTTTATTATTTGAATTTTGTGCTTTGTTTAAAAACATTTTTTTTTCTTAAACCACTATCACTTTTTGATTGTGATATTTTTAATAATTAATATTATTATTATTTTCGCTAATTTTTGATTAAAATCGTTACAAATATATTTTATTCTTGGTTTTTTTTATTTGCTTTTCATTTTGTTTTCATAAGATTTTTTTATCAACAAGTATCATCAATATCGCACTACGCGCGCGTTTAGTTCTTTGATTTGGAGGTATAAACAATTTTTAATAAAGATAAAAATTTGGAATAAATATTTATTTTTTAAGTTCATTTGTTTTGAGGATTATAAAAATTTAATTTTTATGAGAATGTTCCGAAAATTCAAAAAGATTTTCGAAGAAATAAGATACATCGAATCAAAACTGTAACAAAAAAGGTCATCCTGAACCAAAAAGTTGAATTTTGAACCTGTTTTCAATTTTATGAAAAGTCGATTATTTTCTTCAAACCTTTCAAAATTCTTAAATAGCTTCAAATCTTCTTCGAAAACTTCGAGAATTTAACTTTTGTTCAAAATGTTTTGAAACCTTCACATGTTTTAAATTAGCTTTGCATCTATTCTTGAAACTTCTGAAGAGCTTTTCAACTCACTTGAATTTTTTCTACAATTTTTCATGATTTCAAAATCTTGAGATCTTTTAAAATATTTTTGAATTCACTTTTAAAATTACTTTTTCATCAAAAACAATTTTTGAATTTTTCCCAGAAATCTTTTTAAAAAAATTTATTCTCTGGAAACTTTTCGAAACTCTTTAAAAAGTTTCGAATTTTCGTTTTGAAATTTTCGGAAATTTAACTTTTGCTTTCAATTTTTTGAAATTTTTTAAATCTAAAATTATTTTTGTTTTCTCAAAACTTGAATGTTTGAATGCTTGAATGTTTTCTTCAATTGTGTAATCTTACAGAATTGAAATTTTTGATTCGAAACCTAATTACTGTTTCGAAATTTCAGCAAATCATTCAAAGTCCTTTCTAAATCTTCTTGAATTTACTTTTAAAATTGATTTTTCAGCGAAAAATTCATTTGAATATTTTCCAGGACTCTTAGAAAAAATTTTTGTTCCCTTGGAACTTTTCAAAACTCTTTAAAAGCTCCTGTTTCGAAATCTTTCAAAATCTACATATTGTTTAAAAATTTTTAAATATTCCCGAAATTTGAAATATTTTCGAAACTTTTCAGAACTTTTAAAACGTAACGACAGTCTATACGCTTACTAATTTAGGATTTCAAGATATTCCAAAAAAGATTAATTTTCTACAAAAGAGTTTAATTTTGTAACCCAAAAATATGAATTTTCAACAAAAAAGTTAATTTTTACCCAATTAGTTGACTTTTTAACCAAAAAACTTAATTATGAACGATAAATGTAATAGTTGATGTATAAATCCAAAAATATTTTTATTTTATATCAAGAACAGTTAAGTTTATAAAAACAAAACAATATATTTTCAACAAAAATCACCCTCCACCGAAAATTTAAATTTTCAACCAAAAAGATTAATCTTCTGCCAAAAAAAGAAGAATTTTAAACAAAGAGATTAATTCTTGTACTCAAATGATATGAAAACTAAAAAATATTTTAATTTTGATTATTAAAGAGTTTAAATTATCCAAAAAGACGAATTTTCAACAAAATAGATGAATCCTCTATAAAGAAAGATTTTAATTTTGAATGAAGCAGTTTCAATTTTAATAAAAATGAAATTTCTACCCAACAGATGAATTTTTAAACCAAAAATACTTTTTCTAGAAAACTGTTCAATTTCCAACCAAAAAAGATTGTTTAGTCAAAAAGAAAAATATCTTGGACAAATTATGATTCGACGGGAAGAATAATTTTTAATACAAAATAAACATTTCAAGTGACTAATTTTGAAGTTTTTTTTTGTTTATTTGCTTCAAGATTATATAAATATAATTTTTCTACATTTGTCAAGGAAATTAAAAAAAAAAATTAAGAATTTAGATAGTTTGAAAAAGTATCTAGACAATTTTCAAGAATTTTGTGTTTTTACAGGATTTTAAAAAGCTCAGGAAAAATTAGAGTCAGTTCAAAAAATCTTAAGGACTTTAAAAAACTTCAAAATCTTATTTCTTAATTTTCGAGAATCTACATTTTGTTTTATGTTTTTCGGAATGCTTTGATGCTTTAATTCGCCATGCAATCTTAAGAAAAATATTTTATTATCTCAAAACCTTTCAAAATCCTAAGAAAGCTTCAAAATCTCTTTTGTAATCAGTCCAAATTTTTTATTTTTTTTCCTGCAATAATGGCAAAAATTGTCTTAAAATCTTCCAGATTCTTTTTCAACCTATTTTAAAATCTTCAAATCGTGAAAACGATCTCTTAAAATAAAACCTTCGACATTTAAAATTTTTTCAGAAATCTTATCGTCGGTGTCGGTAATTTTTTTGTTTACCGTTAACGACGATTAAATTCTTAAATAAATACTCTTCGTAAATTAAGAAATTCCAAGTTTTTGTCCAGAATTGTTTTTCTTCTTATTTTTTTGAAAGTTTAAAAAATTATAGCATAATAGCAAGATTTTCAGAACAGAAATATCCCCCAATATTGAAAAACATTTGAAATTAAAATTGTCTCTTTCATCAATAATATTTATAAACATTCAGAAATTGTCACATTGAATAAAATTACTTATTTGGAAATTTTCATTCACAAAATTGATGGTGCAGAAAATTCTTAATCTTTATTAATAGATGAATACCTCATTTAATAGGGTCTAGGGGTTATCCTATTAACAAGAATTGTTGCCTTTACTATTAAAGAATGATTTCAAATCAAAATTTTCTCTTTCAGAAATAAATGTTTATAATTAAAATTCCTCATTCGGAAATTTTGATTAAAAAATTCCACAAAATTCAAAAAAATAAACTGAAAATAGCCACTTGAAGTCATATTCACGCAGTGTGCGAACAATCAGGTATTCAACAACGTGTCTGATATTTTCAAAAATTTCCTTCCATCAATTTTATAAGATAGGGCATTATTTTGGCCTCCTATTCATGAAAATTTTTTTTCATATTGAAATTTCCTTAAGTGGATGATTTAAGTAGAAAAGGGGTGGATAAAATTTTCTTAAGAGTTCATTGATTTATCAGCAGTATAGCAAAGTAAAAAGAGGGTGCATAAAGTAAACACAGGAGGATTTCTTGAAGAGAAAGTACACTACTTAAATCACTTTCGATGACTTCAGCCCTGACACAGAGCCACTGGCGAGTCATATTTCTGTGTAAATAAAGAAAAGGGTCGATATTTTGCCACGAACTTTCAAGGTAGTTGTCACGTGCCGTCGAAGTTGGTTTATGAGGCAAAAAGTGAAACGTAATTTCTTAACTCCCTCTGAGGGGCTTCCTGAGCTGATCTTTATGTAATACTCTTTTTTTCGAAATTTACTTTACTTAGTCAATTTTCATTTATAAATAATTTTTTATTCATTTATTTTATTTCTCAATATTGTTTAACATGATTTTTTGACAAGATACTTGCATTTTGAACAAAATATTTAAATATTCAACAAAATATTTAAATTTTCAACAAAATGCTGGAATTTTCAACAAAATAATTGAGATATCCACAAAGTCGTTCAATTTTCAACCTAAAAAGATGAAATTTTAAGAAAAAAGTGCAATAGTTGATATTTTAACCAAAAATATGAAATTTCGTTTAAAAAATGAATTTTAAAACCATGAAGACAAATTTTAAGCAAATAAAAACTTTTCAGTCATGAAGAAAAATGTTTACCTGAATTGTTCAACCTTTAAGCCAAAAGATGAGTTTTCAATGTAAAAATTGAATTTTCAATAAGAAAATGTGAATTTTCAGCAAAAAAATTAATTATTGACAAAAGAGATATATCTCATTCAAAAAAATATATCTTTCAACAAAGTAGTTTGGCTTGTACCCACGCAGTTGAATTTTCAGTTAAAAAACATAAATTTTTACAACAAAATAGTTCAACTTCCAACCAAAGAGATGAATTTTTAACTGAAAATAATAAATCTTCAACAAAAAAGTGATTTCTTAAAAAAGACGTTTAACCAACATTTTAAAACAAAATAGTTGAATCCTCAAGCAAACAAGATTAATTTCCAAACAAACCGTTGCATTTTCATCCAAAAAAGATTAAATTTCTACTAAGACAGATGAATTTCTAAATCAAAAGACCAATTTGGAAACGATTGAATTTTCATCCAAAAAAGATTTCAATTTGACTTTCAACATTTGAATTTTAAGTAAGAAGTAAATTTTATTTAAAGATACTCGAATTTCAAAAAAAAAAGTTGAGTTTTTTACCAAACAGAATGACTTTTTAACAAAATTATTGAACTTTTAACCAAATAGTTGCATTTTTATCCAAGAAGAGTGAAATTTCTACTAAAACAGATGAATTTTCAAATCGAAAAATCAAATTTGAATAAAATTTGAATTCTCATCGAAAAAAAACATTTTAGTTTTACTATTCAACTTTAAAATATGAGTTTTAAACAAGAAGTCAATTTTCTACGAAGATACTGGTTTTTCAACCCAAAAAGACGAATTTTCAACAAAAAAGTTGAATTTTTAAACAAAACTAATGACTTTTTAACAAAATTATTTAACTTTTAACCAAATAGTTGCATTTTTATCCAAGAAGGGTAAAATTTCTACTAAAACAGATGAATTTTCAAATCGAAAAATAAAATTTGAATGAAATTCAAATTCTTATCGAAAAACACATTTCAGTTTTACTACTCAACATTCAAATATAAGATTTAAATAAGAAGTCAATTTTCTACGAAGTTACTTGATTTTTCAAACCAAAAAGACGAATTTTCAACAAAATAGTTGAATTTTTAACCAAAAAGGATGACTTTTTAACAAAATTATTGAATCTTCTACAAAATAGTTGCATTTTCATCCAAGAAAGATGAAATTTCTACAAAAACGAATGAATTTTTGAATTAAGTGAACAAATTTTCAAATAAATAATTGAATTTTCAACCAAAAAGAATGACGTTCTAACAAAACTGTTCAATTTTCAAACAAATAATAAATTTTATAGCCAAATAAATTACTGAAAAGAGTATTATTCCACTGTCACCGCAAAAATTCTTTAAAAAAATGCCCTAATTTTTTCCTGAATAATTTTTTATTTTTCCAGACCATTAACAATTGAATACCAAAATCTCAAATTTGTGATATTTTTAACCTAGAATCTTTCATTAACGAAATAAAAGAATTTCAAATTAAAATTGAAATAAAACTTTATTCTACTTGACAGTTGTTTCAAGTTATAAAAATTCTCTGACTTTTGCCAGATTTTTTTTTCTAAATGTTTCTAAATCTTTTTCTAAATTTTTTTTTCTGGATTTCTTGAAACCTCCCTCCCCCCTGAACTGTTACGTGATTCAAGTACGGTCCCTTATCTAATTATTGGGCAGACTGAAATATATTGTTTTTCAAGGCAAAATATAAGACACGTATTTTTTATTTAAAAAAAATCATCACGTATTTTTTATTTTAAAAAAAATCATGAACTTAGAGCTACTTGAATATTTAGGTGAAGTGGGCAACAAACATGCATGCTATATAATGCACTAAAAAAGGCTAAATGAGCTGAAAATCGATATTTTTAATTTAATCAAGCACTTTACTTATCATCATCATATATTATTAGCGAGCGCTCTTTTTTGTACCGGGTTTATCATATCAAAAAATTATCCAATTTTCTTCGAAAATGGCTCAAATCGAAGAACTTGACATTTGGATATGAATAAGAAAATAAAATGTTCTATGTCTTAGTGATGCTTTTTTCTTATCAAAGATTGAAAAATGTGGAAATTTTATTTTTTAGACGACTATGCTTGGAAACTTTTCTATTAGTTCGATTTTATTCGAAAATTGTTTCAAATTGAAAGATGTAAAATAAAAAAAAAGTGTGTGGTAGTGGGGCCGCAAGGCCGAAGTGAAACTTTGATGGATTAACATACAAAATTTTCGTGAGGAATCATCATGAGTTTTGAGGAGATCGCATAGTAAGAGAGTGCAGAGATTGAGAGGAAATACACAGGCTTAGGTTAGCGTGGCAGTAGTGGGGATATCGAAGAGGAGTCTTCAAAGCAATTGCGAATCACCGCACAAAAGGGAGACGCGATTACAGAGAGAAAATAACAATTTTCTATATCGTAGTATTGTTTTTTTTTTCAATGGATAAAAAATAAGAAAAATTAAGAAATTTTGTTTTTATCCCACTATGCTGGAACATTTCCTATCAGTCTGGAAATATAACTTTTCACCAATAAATAATGAATTTTCAATCTGAAAGGACAAATTTTCAAAATAACAGTTGAATTTTCGACCAAAAAAGATGACTTTATTAAAACAATTCGATTTTCAACAAAATAATTAAACTTTCAACAAAATAATTTAATTTTTCACCATAAAGCTGAATTTTTCACCAAGAAGATGAATTTTCTATCAAAAGACGAATTTCCAACATAATACATAAAATTTACAACAAAAAGATGAAGTTACCAAAATAATTCAATTTTGAACAAATTAATTTTCTACCAAAATAGATAAATTTTCAACAAAATACAATAATTTTCTAATTTGCAATAGTTAAATTTTAGATGAAAAAGTTAATCTTCAACAAAAAAACTAATTTCCAAGAGAATGGTTAAATTTCTAATTAAACAGTTTAATTTTTAAACAAAAAAATTTTTTATTAAAAAATAGTTGAATTATCAACCAAAAATATAAGTTTTTAACGAAAAAAAAATTAATGTTCAAACCAAATAGTTCATTTTCCTCCAAATTGTTGAATTGCCAAGCCAAAAAGGTGAATTTTCTACAAAACAGTTCAATT
Organism: Andricus quercusramuli; assembly: GCA_932178445.1. Taxonomy (NCBI): domain Eukaryota; kingdom Metazoa; phylum Arthropoda; class Insecta; order Hymenoptera; family Cynipidae; genus Andricus; species Andricus quercusramuli. The sequence continues at coordinate 60,899 of CAKNXH010001766.1, forward strand.
TTCAACCCGAAAATAATAACTTGCGAAAAAATGAATTTACGACCAAATATTTTTATTATGAACAAAATAGTTGAATTCTTAAACAAAAGAAATTAGTTATTAACCAAGTAGTTTTATTTTGAACCAAAAAGAATACATTTTCATCCAAGGAGATTAATTTTCTAATAAAAAATATCAATTTTAAACAAAATAGTTAATTCCCTAAACAAACAAAAATAATTTTCAACCAAAAGGATTAATTTTTTTACCAAAATAGATTAATTTCCAACAAAATGGATAAAGCTTCAACTAAAAAATATCAATTTCCAATAAAAAATATCAATTTTCAATAAAAAAATATCAATTTTCAATTTAAAAAAATATCAATTTTCAATAAAAAATCTCAATTTTCAACTACAAGTGGAATAGTGACATTTTTAGGTAAGAAAATTAATTCTCGATAAAAAAAAAAGAATTTTTAGCAAAATAGATAACTTTTCGACCAAAAAGATGAATGTTCAATGAAAATGATGAATACTAAAAAAATGAATTTTCAAGAAAAGAGTTCAACTTTCAACAAAATACTTGACTTTTAAACCAAAAAGTTAAATTTTCAACCAAAAAGGTTTATTTTCCACCAAAAAACCAATTTTTTACCAAAAAGGCAAATTTTCAACAAAATACATGAATTTTCAATGAAAAAGTTAAATTTTTAACTAAAAATATACATTTTCAACCGAAAATGAAATAAATTTTTAACAAAATGTTTGAATTGTCAATTAATTCTCCAAGGAGATGAATTTTCAAAAAAAAGAATGCATTTTCTAAAATCGGAAAAGGGTGTAGAAGATTTTAAAAAAATTTTAATTTCGAAATATTACAAAATGAAAAAAAATTTGAATAAACTTAAGAGATATTTAACAGTTTTTTATGGATTGAAAAATTAATCAAAGTTTGAAAAGGTACAAAAAAAATTAAAACAAAATATAGATTTTCGAAAATATCAAACAAAAAATTTAGAAGCTTTTCAAGAATGTTGAAAGATATCAAGAGAATAACAAAATTTTCTTAAGATTACAAGGAATATTTGAAATTATTTTTAAGCTTAATAGTTAATTTTAAGTGAATTTTCATAAGAGATTTCAAACCATTTCATAAGATTTGAAAATTTGCCAAAAAAAAACGAAAAAAGAGTTTTTTGAAAACAGGGAAAAAGTAAGAATTTTTGAAAGAAGGGAAAAATAGGGGCCATCTCTCGCAACTTTTTTCAAATTTATCATCAGGAAACATCTGAATCCTTCCTCTCCCTGAAATTTAAATTACATAAATATTCTGAAATTTAAAAAATGTCTAAAGAATTTAATTAAAAGTATTCTCATACTAGTATCGAATTGTTTCAACTAATTATTTATTTTTCAATTGACGGTTTTGTGAAATTACACTTATAATCCGTATTTAAAAATAAGAGAGGACAAGTCAAAAATCACTAAAAATAGTGTCACGTAATATGTGGACGCTCCCTGATATTTGTAATGAAAAAAATAATGTAAAAATAAAAATAAAATAAATAATAAACAAAAAAATAATGAAATAGAAATGTAATAAAAATCCAAATAATTAATAATCTTTTAGTCTTATAAAATAGGTGTTGTCTAAACTAAAATGAAAATAATGATTTTAAAAATAATGAAAATTTATTCTATCAGTTTAAAAAATGGTTTCTACCAATAGAGAAAGTGCAAGTGTTTCCAAAGTTTGGAAGTTAGTTTCAACTTACAATGCAAACTGTTTGTTCAAATCAAGAATCCAAGTCCAAGAGATCTTGAAAGTTTAATAATGTCAGAATTTCTCGAATTGCATATTCATCGGACAACTGTCTGAAGGAGATCTTGTCTAACTTTGGACTCTTGTAGTTCTAGAGTTTCAGTGGGCTTGTCAGCCCCTCTGTTTTCTGCAAGAGGCAAACTCTGTATCGTGGAAATCGATTAAAAGCACTTTTACCAAGAAATTATGCAATCGCTTCAGAAATTCACATCGAAGTCATTTATTACTTCATTTTGCAGAAAAAAATTGTAAAAACTCAGTACCAATAAGTTCAAAAATGATGATAAAAAAAATCGCCTAGGGGTAACTACTTGTAATTACTTGTCTGATTACTGGGTAATTACTTGTGATGATTTGGGGAGAGGCGGCGAAAATAAAAACATTTTTCAACTGTACAAATAACTTTTTTTTAAATTAAATTCATTCTGAAAAAAAGATCTCCTTTCACTCCGTTGGGATTCGAACACCAGATCAACTGATTTCCGGTCAGGTGCTCTAACCAATTGAGCTACAGAGAGATCAGAGTAAGAATCCCTTTTTCTGAAATACGCTTTATTTAGCAAGATCTTTTATACAAATCAATTTTTACTAGGAATCTGTATGATCATCGGAGATGGTAACGATCGATCCGATGAGAAATCCTAACACACACCGTGAATAATGGAAATCTACAATATCGATCAAAGTTATATCCTTTGATACAGAAATTTTTTTTCGTCATCACAGACTAGATGGAGATATGAATTAAAAATTTTTTAATTAAATTTATTCAGAAAAAAAGATCTCCTTTCACTCCGCTGGAATTCGAACACCAGATCAAATGATTTCCGGTCAGGTGCTCTAACCAATTGAGCTACATGGAGATCAGAGTAAAAATCCCTTTTTCTGAAATAAGCTTTATTTAGCAAGATCCATTTTATTAGGAATCTGGAGCACCTGACCGGAAATCAGTTGATCTGGTGTTCGAATCTAAGTGGAGTGAGAGGAGATCTCTTTTTCTAAACAAATTTGATTAAAATTTTTTTTTAAATTTATATCCCCATCTGGTCTGTGATGAAGAAAATTTTTTTCTGTATTAGAGGATATAACTTTGATCGATATTGTAGATTTCCATCATTACCGTCTCCGATGATAATACAGATTCCTAATAAAAATTGATTTGTTCAAATAGTTTAAATTTTCAACCAAAATTATGAATTTTCAACCAAATAGTCTAATTTTCAGTTTGAAAAATTAATTTTCAACAAAATAGTTGAATTTTTATAAGAGAGATTAATTAAGCCAAGAATTAAATTGATAAACTTTCAATTCTGAATTATAAATTCTGAATAAAAAACTTCATAGTTGATATTTCAACAGAAGAAGATATTAATTTTAAATCGAAAACAGTTGAATTTAACCAAAAAATACAAATTTCAAACGAAATAATTAAATTTCTAACCAAAGAAAAATTAATTTTCAAACCAATATTTCAAATCATAATTAACCACAAAATTAAATTTAATTTCAAAGAGATAAATTTTCAACGAAGAAGATTAATTTTTCACATAAAAAAGACGAATTTTCAACCAAATAGTTAGATTTCCAAAAATAAATTATTAACAAACTAGTGCAAATTTTAAATGATTATTTAAATTTTCTACAAAAAAAAAATGAATTCCAAATGAAAAACATGATAGTTGATATTTTTCATATACAAGATTTTAATTTTAAATCAAAAACAGCTGGATTCAACCAAAAAAAATTAGGTTTCTACCAAAATAGATGAGTTTTCAAAGCAAAAAGACCAATTTTCAACATGATAGTTACGTCGCCAACAGAAAAAGAATTATTTTTAACCAAAAATTTTAAAGAATTTTCAACTAAAAAAGATAAATTTTCCACAAAATAGGTGAATTTTCTACTAAGAAACATGTTCAAGTCGAGAAAGAAAAAAATGCAAGTAAATTGTTGAATTTTCAAGCCAAAAAGATACATTTTCTGCAAAAAAAGATTTTTCAATAAAAAATGTAAGGAAATTTCATAAAAAAAAATGTTGAATCTTCATGAATTTTGTACGAAACAGTTGAATTTTTAACCCAAAAATATAAATTATCAACAAGAAATTAATTTTGGTTGAAAATTCAACTACTTGCTTTCAAATTGAACTATTTATTTGAAAATTTACCGATTTGGAAAAAATTTTACTACTTATTGAAAAATCTTATTTTAGGGTAAAAAATTTAACTGTTTTATAGATAATTAGCCTTTTTGGTTTTAAAATTAAACAATTTTTTGGGAAAATCTTTTTTGTTTGATAGGAAATTAATCTTCTGGTTGAAAATTTATGTATTCGGTTAAAAATGTAACTATTTTGTTGAAAGTTAAATTATTTTTTTGAAAATTCAACTATCTTGTTAAACCAATTTTTTGGCTTGGTTGAAAATGAACTTTTTTGTTGAATTATCACCTGTTTTATAGAAAATAGGTCTTTTTGGCACAAACATTAACAATTTGCTGAAAAATTAAGCTGTTTGGTTGAAAATGAACTTTTTTGTTGAAAATTCGTATGCCTTTGGTTTTCAATTTGAAAATTCAACAATTTAGAAAAAAAAATTATTTAGTAGAAAATTGAACTATTTTGTTCGAAATCGAACTTCCTTTAAAACATTTTTTTGTTGAATTCAACTCCTTAAAATTTCTTTTTCTTAAAATATAATTTTTGAAACTGAAAATTCATCGATTTTACTTTTGGTTGACAATTTATCTTTTTCAGTTGAAAATTCAAAAGTTTTGTTGAAAATCGATATTTTAAAATTGAAAATTCGAATATTTGATGAAATTGCATTCATTCAGTTACCTTTTTTGTTTAAAATTTAACTATTTCGCTTTAAAAGTCAATAGCTTTTAAGAAAAATTCGACTTTTATCTTTAAATCTTATCTTTTTTGTTGAAAATTCACCTGTTTTGTAGAAAATTTTTCTTTTTGGCTTGAAAATTTAACAATTTTCTGAAAAATTTAGCTGTTTGGAAGGAAATTAACTTCTTCGTTGACAATTTTTATATGTTTTTTTTTGTTTGAAAATTGAACAATTATTTTATTTTATTTTTTTTTTGGTAGAAAATTGAACTGTTTTGTTTCAAATAAAACTATTTGCAAACCCTCTTTTGTTTGTTGAATTCAACTGCTTGTAATTTTTTTTCATAAAATGTAATTTTTCAAACTGAAAATTTAACGATTTTACTTTTGGTTGACAATTTATCTTTTTCAGTTGAAAATTCAACTATTTTCTTGAAAATTGATCATTTTTAAATTGAAAATTCAAAAATTTGATGAAACTTCATGTATTCAGATACCTTTTTTGTTTAAAATTCATCTATTTCGCTTTAAAAGTCAACAGCTTTAAAAAGAAATCGAATTTTATTTTTGAATCTTAATTCTTTTATTGAAAGTTCGTCTGTTTTGTAAAAAATTCGTCTTTTTGGCTTGAAAATTCAACAATTTGCTGACAAATTAAACTCTTTGGTTGAAAATTAACTTTATTGTTGCAAATTTTTATAATCCTTGTTTTTGATTTCAAACTTCAACAATGATTCTCAAAACACATTTTTTTTAGAAAATTGAACTATTTTCTTTAAAATCAAAATTTTTCTAAAACATCTTTTTTGGTTGAATTCAACTGGTTGAAATTTTTTTTCTTTAACTGTAGTTTTTGAAAATGAATATTTATTGATTTTACTTTTGGTTAAAAATTTATCTTTTTCAGTTGAAAATTCAAGTCAACAGCTTTTATGAACAATTTTTTTTATCTTCAAATCTTAACTCTTTTGTTGAAAATTCGTAGTCCTGGGTATAGAAATAATCTTCCTTGTTAAAAATTCATTTGTTTAGTTAAGTATATAACTATTTTCTAAGAAAATTTTTTTTTCGTTGAAATTAACTGGTTGAAAATTCTTCTTTATTTTTGTTGAAAAGTAATTTCTTAAACTGAAAATTTAACTACTTCATTTTTTGTTGAAAACTTATATTCTCTAGTTGAAAATTCAGCTATTCAGTTAAAAATGCAACTATTTTGTTAAAATTTCAATTATTTTTTTGAAAATTCACCTGTTTTGTAGAAAATTCGTCTTTTTGGCTTGAAAATACCACAATTTGCTGACAAATTAAGCTGTTTGGTTAGAATTTAACTTTTTTGTTGAAAATGTTTATATTTTTGGTTTTTGATTTGAAAGTTCAACAGTTATTTGAAAAAAAAAAATTTTTTTTTAGAAAACTGAACTATTTAGTTTAAAATTAAACATTTTTTTAAACATGTTTTTTGGTTGAATTCAACTGGTTTAAAAAGTTTTCTCTTCAAATTAAATTTTTGAAACTGAAAATTTAACGATTTTTTTGGTTGACAATACATTTTTCAATTGAAAATTCAAATATTGTGTTGAAAATTGAAAACTGAAAAATTCTTTTTTTTTTTGTTGAAATTAACTGGTTGAAAATTCTTCTTTATTTTTTTTTTAAAGTAATTTTTTAAACTGAAAATTTAAGTATTCCATTTTTTGTTGAACACTTATTTTCTCTAGTTGAAAATTCAGCTATTCGGTTAAGAATGCAACTATTTTGTTCAAAGTTAAATTATTTGTTTGAAAATTCACCTGTTTTGTAGAAAGTTCGTCTTTTTGGCATGAAAATTCAACAATTTGCTGAAAAATTAAACTTTTCGGTTGAAAATAAACTTTTTTGTTAAACATTTTTATATTTTTGGTTTCTGATATGAGAATTCAACAAATATTTTAAAAAAAACTTTTTTTTTTTGTAAAAAATGGGAATTTTTTTTTTTAAATCAAAACTTTTTTCAAACATCTTTTTTGGTTGAATGCAACTGGTTTAAAAAGTTTTTTCTTCAAATGAAAATTTTGAAACTGAAAATTTAACGATTTTTTTGGTTGACAATGGACATTTTTCAGTTGAAAATTCAACTATTGTGTTGAAAATTGATATTTGAAAATTGAAAAATTCTTTTTTTTTTCGTTGAAATTAACTGGTTGAAAATTCTTCTTTATTTTTTTTGAAAAGTAATTTTTCAAACTGAAAATTTAAGTATTCCATTTTTTGTTGAAAACTTATTTTCTTCAGTTGAAAATTCAGCTATTCTGTTAAAAATGCAACTATCTGGTTAAAAGTCTAATTATTTTATTGAAAATTCAACTATTTCGTTAAATATATATTCTTGTCTGAAAGTTCAACTGTTTTGTTAAAAATCAGTTCTTTGTATTGAAAATTAAATTTGTTTAATGTTTACCTAACAAAAATGTTATTTTAAGGGTTGAGGAATACAAAATTTGGGTCATCAATGAGGGGGTTGTAGAGGGGGAGGGGGGGTTTGGGTGAAAAGCCAAAAATTGGTAAAGCAGTTTGAGGACTACCCCTTAGTAACTATTGAATGAGGAAAATGACCTACGCTTTAACTGGTGCAAGGCCTATACACAAATGCGATGGTACATAATATGTACTATATATACTTCATTCAGAATCGAGTCTGCTGAATTATGAATGGCGGTCGATACTTATACTGAGCAGGTTTCAAGCGAATGTCTTTCTCAGGGAAAAAATTATATGGCGCCTGTGGAATATAATTATTAACGTCGACGTAAGCCATCTAAGAACTCATCCCTCACATTGTCATCAAATTTCCTGCTTGCCTGCCTCGTTACGCGGAAAATCGCTTTTCTTGATCCAATCTCAGCTCGCTAGAATGCCTTACTTATATAACGTGTCATAAAACCCTTTCTCTCTAAAAATTAATTTTATTTCACTTTTTATCCCCTTCTTTAGTTCAGAAAATAGAACACTTAGAAATTTGTGGTTGATGTGAGATTTATTATTTTTTCCCCTAACGAAATGTTTTTATAGTTTGAAGAAAAAGGAAGAAGGTCTAGAGAAAGAAAATGAGAAAGAAATAAAAGTAAAAAAGAAGGAAGCTATAGAGAAATAAATAAAGAAAAAAAAAGAAACCATACGATAATTGCAATCGTAACCAATTCGGATGGTAATTCAGTCCTTCAAAACCTCCTCCTACTTTCCCTTCTCCTTCCCCTTCTCCTACTCTCCCTGCTTCCCTCTCCACACTTTGTGTGTAGCCAATTAGGACTTTCATTCAGTCCTTCAAAACCTTCCGCTACTCTCCCTACTCTCCATGCTTCCCTCTCCACACTTTGACCATCGCTTCCTTTCCCTTCTCCAATTTCTCTCTCATCTACTTCCCCC
>CAKNXH010001766.1:72840-104585 GCA_932178445.1 Andricus quercusramuli
CATCTCACTTCCCCTCCCAGGAGGAAGTACGAAGGATGGATTTTCATCATTGCAACTTACCTCAATTTCCTTGGCAAGATATAATTTATAAATCAGGAATCACTCCCACAGACGTTGCTTCCCTTCTATATTTCCCCTCCCAACCACTACTTGTTCTCGTATCACCATGATTCCCCTCCTCTCACCTCTCACCTACATTCGATCTTGTAAGTCTTCTACCCATCCTACTTCCCCTACACTACTCCCACTTTTCATCCCTCACTTCCCCTCCCAGGAAAAAGTATGATGGATGGATTCTCATAATCGCCACCTACTTCTTCTTCCGCGGTTAGACATTCATAAATCAGGAATCACACCGTAGACGTTAATACCCTTCCCTACTTGTACTCTTATTACCATATTTGCCCTTCTCTTAATCCCTCCCCTAGTTCCACTCTTCTAATTCTCCTCATCACCCTACTTACCCACACTCCCAATATCCCCCTCTCATGCTTCCCCCTTCCCACCCCTTACTTCCCCTCCCGAAAAAGCTTGACTGACGTATTTTCATCATCACAACTAACCTCAACTTTCGCGGTAAGATATCATTTATAAATCTGGAAGTACTCCCACGGACCTCTCATGCTTCTTCTCTCATTCACTTCTTCCCCTCTCATCATCATCATTATCCACCCCTCGCCCCTCCTCTACTTCCAGTCTCATAATTCTCCTCCCCACCCTACTACCCTTCTCCTGAATCTTTTACCATCTCTACTTCCCCTCTCATAACTCTCCTACACACCCTACCTACTTATCCTCTCCCATTCTTCCCCCTTTTGAAAATTCATTTTCAAACCTGAAAATTTAACTATTGCACTTTTAAAATGCATTTGCTTCGTTAAAAATTCATTTTATTCGGCTAAAAATTTGAGTTTTTTGTTGGAAATTTGTTTATTGTTGTTTTTATTGTTGTTGTTGTAAATTCATTTTATTTCAACTGAAAATTTAACTTTCATTACCGATGGAAAATTCATCTTTCTTATTTGAAAATTCAATTATTTGGTTGAAAATATATATTAGTGGGTTTGAAATTCGACTATTTTGATAAAAAAAATCCTCCTTCTGGATTAAGAATTAATCTTTTTTGGTAGCAAAGTTCTGGTTTAAAAATTCATTTTTCTTGGTTGAAATTGAAGCTACTTTCTCAAAAATTCATTCTATTGGTTGAAGATTTAATTTTTTGGTTGAAAATTAGTTTTGCTCTTTTCCTGTTTAAAAAAATTTTTTTTAAACTGGAAATTTAACTTTTTTGCTTTTAGTTGACAATTGATAACTTTCAGTTGAAAACTTATTTTTTTTCGTTGAAAATGAATTTTTCTGTTAAAAATTAGACATTTTTAATTGAAAATTGAACTGTCTTCTGAAAAAATCAACTATTCGGATGAAAATTCATCTTTCTTTCTTGAAAATTCCACTGTTTTGTTGAAAATTTGAGCTATTTAGTTGAAAATGCATATTAGTGAGTTTAAAAAACGATTATTTGGACAAAAAATTTGTCCTTCTGGATTAAAAATTTATGTTTTTTGGTAGCAAAGTTCTGAGTTGAAAATTCACTTTCCTTGCTTGAAATTCAAACGCATTCCTTACAAATTTATTTTGTTCGTTGAAGATTTAATTTTTTGATTGACATATTTTTTTGCTTTTTTCTGTTTGAAAATTAATTTTTTTTACTAAAAATTTAACTATTTCGTTTTTTGTTGGCAATTTATAGCTTTTAGTTGAAAATTCAAATATTATATTTTTTATAAATGATTTGTCTTTTTCCTTGAACATTTAGCTAGTTAGTCGGGTGTTAAAATATTTTGTTTAAGATTCATTTTATTGTCAAAAATTCATCTGTTTTGGGCGTAAAATTCTCCCTTTTGGATTGAAAATTCGTCTTTTTTGGTATAAAACTGATCTTTTTTGGTTGAAAATTAATTTTTCCGTTGAAAAATAAACATTTTCAATTGAAAATTGAACCGTCTTCCAAAAAATCAACTATTTTAATGAAAATTCATCTTTCTTCGTTGAAAATTCTACTGTTTTGTTGAAAATTTTTCGCTTTTGATTGAATTCACCTGTTTTTGATTTTAGATTAAAAACTCGTTCTGTTAAAATATCAAATATTATATTTTTCATTGAGAATTTATCCTCTTTGGCTGAAGATTGAACTATTTTATTGAAATTTCGTTTTTTTTTTGTTTTAAAAATTAATTTTTCACCTGAAATGATTGATATCTTTAGTTAAAAATTTAATTAATTTGTTGAAAATTCATCTCTTTTGCTAGAATGTTCAACTATTTGTTTAAAAATACACTTATTCAAATCGAAAATTTAACTATTTTGTTTTTAGTTGGCAATTGACAGCTTTAAATTGAAATTTCAACTATTAAATTTTTCATAAATGATTCATCTTTTTCCTTTAACATTTAGCTAGTTGGTCGGAAGTTGAAATATGTTGTTAAAGGTTCATTTAATTGTCAAAAATTCATTTGTTTTTTTATAGAAAATTCGCCCTTCTAGATTGAAATTTTTTTTTCGTAGAAAACTTATCTTCTTTGGTTGAAAATGAATTTTTCTGCTGAAAATTAAACATTTTCAACTGAAAATTGAACTGTCTTCTAAAAAATCAACTATTTGGATGAAAATTCATCTTTCTTTGTTGAAAATTCTACTGTTTTGTTGAAAATTCGACGCTTCTGCTTGAATTTAACTGTTTTTGATTTTAGATTAAAAAATTTTTTAGTTGAAATATCAAATATTAAATATTTCATTGAGAATTTATTCTCCTCTTTGGCTGAAAATTGAACTATTGTACTTAAAATCCCTTTTTTTGTGTTGAAAATTAATTTTCCACCTGAAAAGATTAATATCTTTGGTTGAAAATTTAATTATTTTGTTGAAAATTCATCTCTTCTGCTATGATGTTCAACTATTTGTTTAAAAATTCACTGATTCAGTACGAAAATAGAATTGATTAAAAATTCGTTTTTATTTCCATTGAAAATCAACTTTTTTTTATGAAAATTCATCTTTTTAGGGTACTAAATGTAGAAATTAAAGTAGTGGAAGTAAGAGGAGAGAAGAAGGAAAAAAGGGAAATGTAGGAGGTTCGAAAGGAGAATGGAAAGGGGTGGGTAGGATCTGAAAGGATAAAAGAAAGGGGGGATATAAAAGGGGTTCAAGAAAGAGATATAATGTGTAATATAAAATTGCGCTACACGAACTCATTTTCGTCCTGATTTAATAACGAAAATGGGAAAAGAGAGCTTTATAAAACTTTATTCTCTTCTCTTGCATCATTTTATTACAAACTTTTCTTCTTCCATTACTCTGAACTTTCATCTAAAGGGACAATTAAGGGCTTGAAAGGATTATCTAGTTGCAAAAGTTTGATCGCGCCCCCCCGGGGGGGGGGGTCCTTCACTCATGTACGTAATTTTTACAAATTCGCAAAAACTTCCTCCTGAAGATCATCTTTTTAGTTATACATTTTATTCTTTGGTTTAAAATTCAACAATTTCCTTAAAAAGACAACTTTTTTTTGCAAATTCAACTGTTTTGTTAAAAATTCGTCTTTTTGAGTTGGTAATTCAATTCTTTTCGTATAATATTAACCTTTACTTTAAAATTCATATTTTGTTGCTGATAAGTCAACTGAAATCTTTCTTGGATGAAAAATATTTTTTATGCAAATTTTTTGTTTTTTGTCGAGAATTCAACTATTTCCTAGAAAATTTACTTTTTGTTCGAAATTTGTATTTTTCGATTGAAAAGTCTATTGAAATCCTTTTGCATGAAAATTCAACTCTTTTTTTGAAAATTTGTCTTTTTGATTTAAAAATTCACCTAATTTAGTAGAATTTTCATTTTTCTTGAATCAAAACGCAACTTTTCAGTTTGGTTGAAAATTTATCTATTTCGTAGAAAATTTACTTTTTGGTTAAATTTTATTTTTTGGTGCTGGAAAGACAACTGAAATCTTTGCTTGATGAAAATTCAACTATTTAAAAAAAAAAAAAAATTAATTAAAAATTCATCTGTTTTGGGAGAAAATTCATCTTTCTTGGATAAAAATGCAACTGTCTGGTTAAAAATAAATCTGTTTTGTTAAAAAGTCATACTTTTGGTTGAAAATTCTACTGATTCGTTGAAAATTTAACTACTTCGTAGAAAATCTACTTTTTCTTTAAAATTTAAATTTTTTATTAAAAATTCATCTGTTTTAGTACAAATTTCATCTTTCTTAGATACAAGTTCAACTATTTGGTGGAGAATTCAACTATTTTATAACAAATTCATCCCTTTTGGTTGAAAAAATTCGTCTTTTTGGATGAAAAATTCAATTTTGTTCGTAGAAATTTATTTTTTGTTCAAAAATTTTTTTTTTTATTTTGAAAAGTTAACTGGCATCTTTTCTGGATGAAAATTCAACTACTTTTTTTAATTTGTTTTCTTTTCAAATAAAAATTCATCTGTTTTAAGAGAAATTTCATCTTTTTTGCATAAAAATGCAACTATTGTGTAGAGAATTTAATAATTTTGTTAAAAAGTCATCCTTTTTGGGTAAAAATTCGTCTTTTTGGATTGAAAATTCAATTTTTTTGCAGAAACTTATTTCTTAGTTAAAAATTCATATTTCGGTCATGATAAGTCAACTAAAATCTTTTTTAACAGAAAATTCAACTATTTTTTGAAATTTTTTTTTTTCAATTAAAAATTCATCTATTTTAAGAGAAAATCCACCTTTCTTGGATAAAAATGCAACTGTTTGGTTAAAAATAAAACCATTTTGTAAAAAAGTCATACTTTTGGTTCAAAATTCTACTGATTTGCTGAAAATTTTAACTATTTTGTAGAAAATCTACTTTTTCTTTAAAATTTATAATTTTTATTGAAAATTCATTTGCTTTAGTGCAAATTTCATCTTTCTTGGATATAAATTCAACTATTTGGTAGAGAATTTAACTATTTCATTAAAAATTCATCCCTTTTGGTTGAAAAAATTCGTCTTTTTGGATGAAAAATTCAATTTTGTTCGTAAAAACTTATTTTTTGTTTAAAAAATTCGTATTTTGATCTTTAAAAGTCAACGAGAATCTTTTTTGGATGAAAATTCAACTATTTTTAAAATTTTTGTTTTCTTTTTTAAAAAAAATTCATCTGTTTCAAGAAAAATTTAATTTTTTTAAATAAAAATGCAACCATTGTGTAGAGAATTTAACAATTTTTTTAAAAAGTCATCCTTTTTGGGTAAAAATTCGTCTTTTTGGATTGGAAATTCATTTTTTTTGTAGACACTTATTTCTTAGTCAAAAATTCATATTTCGATCGTGATAAATCAACTTAAATCTTTTCCAACAGAAAATTCAATTGTTTTTTTTTTAATTTATCTTTTTTATTTATAAATTCATCGGCTTCAGTAGAAATTTCTTTTTTTTATGAAAATGCAACTTCTTGGTTAAAAATTATTCTTCTTTGCTTGAGTATTCAACTATTTTGTTTGCAAGATTTGGTTGAATCACTTTGTTAAGAAATTATTTTTTTTATGAAGAGTTATATTTTTGGTTGAAAATTTATCTCTTTGGATGAAAGTTGAAGTATTTTGTTGAAAATTAATCTTTTTGAAATGAAAATTCAAATACTTGGATAAAAGCTAAACTACATTTCAAAAATGTATGTTTTAATTGAAGGCTTATGTCTTTGTTTAAAAATTTAACTGTTTAGCGGAAAAGTCTTTTTTTTTGGTTTAAAATTCAATTTTTGAGAGAAAATTCGTCTTTTGTTTTGAATGTTCAACAATTAAGGTAAACTTTTCTTCTTTAGTGAAACATCTTTACTTATGGAAAACTCTTCTTTTTGGTTTTAACAACATTTTTTTTTGTATACATTTCATCTTTTTTGATTGAAATATAAACTATGTCACTTTTTATTGGGAATTTATCTTTTTAGATTGAAAATTCAAGTATTTTGTTATAAAACCACCTTTCATAGTAGAAAAGGCATTCTTTTGTTTAAAATAAATAAATAAATTTGAATCTGAAATACTGTTTTATTCCGTATATAAAATATTCTATGTTAAAAGTATTTCAAAATTAAAATGCTGGTATTTGAATATTAATGATCAAGGAAAATGAAAAATTAGATAGTGAGAATGAAGGATGAATTCGAATTCCACATCTATTTGATCAATTTATTAATATTTTTATTATTATTTGGTATTTGGTAATTTTTTTGATCTGGTGTTCGAATCCCAGTGGAGCGAAAGGAGAGAGATCCTTTTTTTTCTGAATAAATTTGAATTTAATCAATTTTAATTTATAGCTCCATCTAGTCTGTAATGATGAAATAATTTTTCTGTATTAGAGGTTATTTTTTTTAATTTTATTAATTATTTATTAATATTTATTAATTATTTCGTTATTACAGACTAGATGGAGATATAAATTACAATTTATTTAATTCAAATTTATTCAGAAAAAAAGGATCTCTCGCTCCACTGGGATTCGAACACCAGATCAACTGATTTCTGGTCAGGTGCTCAGATTCCGGTCAGATTCCTATTTAAATGGGGGTTGAAATATCGGGATTCTCTGATTAAGGAAAATGAAAAATTATTTCTCTAGGTCCCTCCGAGGTGATAAATTACTACCTGCTCTCATTGGCGACAGCGGATCTGCTTTGTGGTCTGCTAGTTGTGCCCCTATCCGTGTATCCTGCATTGGTTCGATCATGGGTTTACGGAGACATCGTCTGCCGATTGGTCGGCTATCTGGAGGTCACTATTTGGTCGGTGTCCGTTTACACCTTCATGTGGATCTCTGTCGATCGATATCTGGCTATCAGGTGAGATTATTATTATTATTTCATATTTATTTAAACATATTTAGTCAACTTATATCAAAATAAAATGTAAATGGGGCGGGGGTTGAAACTTATTAAATTCAAATTTATTCAGAAAAAAAGGATCTCTTTTCTCTCGCTCCACTGGGATTCGAACACCAGATCAACTGATTTCCGGTCAGGTGCTCTCCAGTTGAGCTGCAGAGAGATCAGAGAAAGATACTGTTTTTCTGATATACGCTTATTTAGCAAGGTGTTACACAATCAATATTTAAATAGGAATCTGTATTATCATCGGAGATGGTAACGATCGATCCGATGAGAAATCCTATCACACACTGTGAATAATGGAAATCTACAATATCGATCAAAGTTATATCCTCTAATACAGAACAATTTTTTCGCCATCACAGACTAGATGGAGATATACATGGAAAATTTATTAAATTCAAATTTATTCAGAAAAAAAGGATCTCTCTCCTCTCGCTCCACTGGGATTCGAACACCAGATCAACTGATTTCCGGTCAGGTGCTCTCCAGTTGAGCTGCAGAGAGATCAGAGAAAGATACTGTTTTTCTGATATATGCTTATTTAGCAAGGTGTTACACAATCAATATTTAAATAGGAATCTGTATTATCATCGGAGATTGTAATTATCGATCCGTTGAGAAATCCTATCGCACGTACTGTGAATAATGGAAATCTACAATATCGATCAAAGATAAATCCTCTAATACAGAAAAAATATTTCTTCATTGCAGACTAGATGGAGATATAAATTAAAATTTATTAAATTCAAATTTATTCAGAAAAAAAAGGATCTCTCCTCTCGCTCCACTGGGATTCGAACACCAGATCAACTGATTTCCGGTCAGGTGCTCAGATTCCGGTCAGATTCCTATTTAAATGGAGGTTGAAATATCGGGAATCGAACCCAGGATAGGGTTTGTGTTTCGTTTTGGTATGTTACATCGGGGGGGGATGGGGGGGGGAGTTGACCCGATTAAGTAACATTTTTAATTGCATGTCCTATTTACAAAAAAAAGATGTTACTAAATATCTTCAAAATATCGAACACATTATTGTGGTCGAAAACGAGAAAATTTAAATTGTAAATAATTGTTTAGTATTGGGAAATAGTTCTGTTCCTAAAATTTTGCTGGCACACTATAATTTGTAAGCTATTTTACATTTTCAATTAGATAAGAAAAATGAAACTATGTGCAAAAACTTATTTCGAAGAATTCGAAAAAAAATTTAGAAGCTTTTTAATAATTTAGAAGCTTGGAGATTATTTTCTTTAACATTTCTGGGAAAATTTTAAATGGTTTCGGTTTTATTTTAAAAGAATAATTTTAAGTTTGGGAGATTTCAAAATGTGTGGAAAAAGTATATGAAAGACTTCAAGACAATTTTTATTTTTCAGGATTTAAACCATTTTTAGGTAAACTGAATTTGGCAGGGTGTCAAGTGAATGAAAAAAAATGTTCTTAAGATTCATGGGAAAATTTCAAATGATCTTTAAAAATTAATTCTAAAAGAAAACTGAACAAAATTACGAAATATTTTTCATTATTTCCTGAAATTTTCAAGAAGATCGTAAAAGATTTTTGAAAAAAAGTGTGCAATTTTGCCATATTAGATCATTTTAGAACAAATCTGAGTAAGATTGAGAGATATTTAAAAGTTTCAAAACGATACAAAAAGAATTAAAACTTATACAGATATTTGAAAAATTTTGTAAGGTTTCAAGAAAATGAAAATTCATTAAGTTTCTGAAAAAAATTAAAATGAATTTCTATTTTGAAAAATTAATTCAAAGAGAATATTTAAAAAGATTTCAAAACATTTCAAAACATTTCTAAAATTGTGAAAAAAGAATCTGAAAGATTTTAAGACAATTTTTTTAATTTTGCATATTTAACAAAAATCAGAAAAAATTTGAATAATTTTGAAAGATTAGAAGGTTTACTAATTCTGAAAAGATTGAAAAAATAATAATTTTCCTAGGATTATTGGGGAAATTTTAAATGATTTTTTATTAAAAAAAAAAAACAATTTAGAAAATTGAGAAAGATTTCAAAACGTTTCAACAGATTTCTAAAATTGTAAAAAAAGAATTTGGAAGATTTTAAGACAATTTTTAAAATTTTGCACATTAAAAAAATTTAGAAAAATTTTGAATAATTTCAAAAGATTAGAAGGTTTATAAATTCCAAAAAGATTTTTAAAAAATTTTCCTAAGATTATTGGGGAAATTTTTAATGATTTTTTATCCTGAAAATTTTTTTTTCTCGAATTGAAGAAGATTTGAAAAACTTTCAAGCGATATCGTAAAATTTCGAAAAATAGTGTAGAATATTTGAAAGCAAAATGTTTCAATTTTGCAAAATTGAACAATAAAAAAATCGAGTAAATTCGAGGAATACTTATAAGATTTGAAAAGATTCTAAAGAAATTTCAAACTTTCAATGATTTTACAAAATGTAGATTTTTGAAGATTTCAAACAAAAACTTCAGAAGCTTTAAAAGAATTTTGAAAGGTTTCAAGAGAATAGATTTTTTTTAATTTCTGGGAAAATTTCAAGGCAATTTATTTACATTCATAATGATTTTTCAAAATTAGAATACAAATTCGAGTCAGTTAAGAATTTGATTTCTTCCAAACTTCCAAAAGTCCTAAATATGTTTTGAAAAGACGCGAATTTTACCTAATATTTTGCAAGCTACTGTAAAATAAAAAAAATGTCTTTAAAATCTTCCAGATTATTTTTTAACACATCTAAAATATTCACAAACCTTTTTTAATTTTCTCAAGAATCTTATAAAAATTATATTTATATAAATTTAAAAACAAACTAATAAAACTTCTTTTCCTGTCAGTAATTTCAATATTTGTATGATTAAAAAATATTTGAAAAGCATTCAGTGTTACTTCAAAATATTGTTTTATTTATTTCTAGACAATACTTTTTCTTAAAAAAAACCTTTTTTTTATTCAAGAAACGTATATTATGCTTTTAGACATAATACAAAAAATGTTACGTAACGACGTTGAGGGGGGGGGGGAGTCCGAAGGATCCCCCCCGCCCCGTCGGGGGAGTACAAAAGTAGAAAATAACGTCACGTAATATGTGAAGGCTCCCTTATGCAAATATATATTTTTATATCAAATAGTTTTTTTTAAATATTAAGAGATATAGCACTGATGAAAATTAAAACATGTTTTTGGAAGAAAAAAATTTATAAAAATAATCCTCATAATTCAATGAAATAGCCGAATGTTATTTTATTCATATCCATTCGAATTTTCTACATTTTTAATGAAAGCGTTTCAAAAATGAAACATTCTAAAAACTAAATATGTATTAAATTCGGAAACTTATTTTATTTAAATAAATTTTTAAATGTTTCCAATAAAATATTCGAAAAATTACATGTTATTAAAAATTAACGCGTCATTTATTACTTTAAATTAGTTGAAAGGATTTGCTTTGAAACACAAAGGATAGAGTAGAACGGGGCGAGGCAGCCAGTGGGACAAGGCAGCCAATTTCTTCTTATTTCCACAGCGTTAATTGAATTCCGCATTAGAATTTCGTGCTTAACACGACGGAATGGTTGGTTTCTCGATATTCAAAATACTTCTTTTGTTTGAATTTTTTGTGGAAAAAAGCACATGTTGGGCGAGGTAGCCAACAAACGTCAGATGATGCCGAAAAGGCTAAAAAGCGAATTGCTTGTGGCAACTCTTGACGAGGCCGCCCGAAGAACATATCAAATCTCTATGAAACTTTGGACAGCAGCAACGAAGATGACATATTCATTTTTCCGTTTTTTTTTTTTTTTTTGAGTTCCATTAAATGTCAAAGAAGACATTTAACTTTGGTTTTTTATTTTTATATACCATCTTGGACCTAATGAAGAACTTGCACATTATTATATGTCTGTGTATTAAAATTTGTGTGCCTCCTAATAACTGCTGAAATGGTCGGCTGCCTCGCCCCACGTTTTTCATTTAAGCAAAAATATAGCGTCTCTGAAAAACGGTTTTAGAAACTGCAATGTGCAAGTGAGGTCAAAATGCCATACGGCAATTTTGTAGCCAAAGAATCAAGCTTTCTAACGACACCATACACTTTTTGATATCATTTTAAACAAATGCTCTGCACTCCAAAATGTAGCATCTTGGCTGCCTCGCCCCGTTCTACTCTACTATTAAATGTTTATATTTACTACTTAATAGTATTTTTTCATATTTTGAACTTTTCCGCCCTAATGTTTGAAACTTTTCATTTGCTCAAAGTTTCATGAAACTTTACAACCCTAACCCAGGTTTGGAGATTAGATGGGAATAAGAGGGAGGTACAATGGATAAGATGATGGAAATTAGGATTGAGGGATGAAGGAGTTATAAGGAGGCTTAGGGGGAGGGGTGTGGATGAGGGGCGAGAGGGGGAGGAGAATAGATAAAGGGAGGAAAATAAAGTTTGATGTAAAAAGGGAGGGGCTTGGCGAAGAACAAGGATGAGAGGAAGGGAGAAGCAGTGTTAGGGGAAAGGAATCACAGTGGTTCTGCAGTTAATTTCTGGAAAAAATAGGGGAATTTTTCTTTGAAGAAAGGGGAAGAGAAAATGAAGGAGATAAAGGGGGAAGGGTAAAGTGAGAAGGGATGAGGAAGAAGAAGGAAAAGAGAAGGTAGAAGGGAGAGGGGTAAAGTGAGGAAGGATAAAGGATAAGGAAGAATGATGAAGGGAGAAGGGAGAAGGGGAGGTGGGGAAGTGCAGGAGGGAGGTGGGGGAAACGGTAAGAGGGAAGGGAGTTGAATATCAGTGGTGTCAGTAGAAGGGACGTATTAAATTGAAATTTTTTCAGGAAACCACTGAGATACGAGACAGTGCAAACGAAGACACGATGTCAGTGTTGGATGGCCTTCACGTGGATCAGTGTAGCAATGATGTGCTGCCCGCCATTGCTCGGCTTCAACAAGCCGATTTTCGATGGCGAGGCCTTCATCTGCATGCTCGACTGGGGCAATATGGCCGCCTACACAATCACCCTATCTATCCTCATATTAGGCCCCTCGGTCATCACCATCGTCTACACCTACTTCTACATTTTCTCAATGATGAGACGACTGAGATCAGGTGTGCCGATCCACGACAAAGAATACGCCACAGCTCTTTCCGAAAATCTAAGCAATCCCAGTCACATCATGTCCTTCGTCTTGGTGGTGACCTTCTGGATCGCCTGGGCTCCCTATGCAGGACTCAGGATCTACGCCGTTGTTAATGGACCCCCACAAGTAAGTATCAAAGTTGTTGGATTGATTGACCTTATTCGAAATATTCCCTGGTGGAAAAATTTTTATTAAAAAGTACAGGAAATTACAACCAAAATTACAGGATAGTGCAACTTTTTTCTATCATCGAGACGAATTTTGTACTTTTCTTGTATTTTTAGATTCTCATCCTATAAGGAGAAGGTATTAGATTTGTGCAAAATTTGAGCCCAACCGTTTTTGTTAAATGTCCAAGTTTTGAGAACCCCTGAACCCAAAAAACCAGTTTTTACGAAATGTCTGTCTGTTGGTCTGTTTGTCTGTCTGTCTATCTGTCTATCTGTCTGTCTATCTATCTGTCTGTATGTATGTCTGTCTAACTGTCTGTCTGTATGTCTGTCTGTATGTATGTATGTATGTTTGTCTAACTGTCTGTTTGTCTGTATGTTTCTCTGTCTGTTTGTCTGTCTGTATGTTTGTATGTCTGTTTGTTTGTATGTCTGTTTGTCTGTCTGTTTGTATGTATGTTTGTTTCTATGTCTGTATGTCTATCTGTATGTCTGTCTGTCTGTCTGTATGTCTGTCTATCTGTCTGCCTGTATGTTTGTCTGTCTGTCTGTATGTTTGTCGGTCTGCCTGTATGTTAGTCTGTCTGCCTGTATGTCTGTCTGTTTGTCTGTCTGTTTGTATGTCTGTTTTTCTGTCTGTTTGTCTGTCTGTAAATTTTTAGTTTGTTAGCACGAAAACTTTCAAAAGAATTAGCCTATTGGATTAGGCTTTGGTATACTCTTCAAGTGTCCTCAAATGAAGATCAAGTTCGTTAGCCAGCCATTTTGGATAAAAATTCAGAAAGTGATCGAAGTTTTTTTCGAAATATATAGCAATAGATTGGACACCATACATGTCATTTAAAATTATGTAATTGCAATGTTCTCAATATTGATCATCCTAGGTCAAAAAAGAACAAATTTTTTATTGCAAATGAAAATTGAACAATCAAGAGAGAATTGATCACGGTCATTGAAATTAAAAAATTCGAACTCTTGAAGATAACAATTTTTAATCTGAAATTATAAAAACTAAACCGCAAATCAAAACACTCAAACTGGAATACTTTTGAATTTTAAACTTTTAAAATGAAACCTTGAAAAAATGTTAATTCTAACACTCAATAATTTTCGCGTATAAAATGAAAGCTTTAAAAACTTTTCAATTGAACATTTTTAATTAAAAGCCGTTAAACTGCGAAATCGTTAATTTCATACAATGTAAGTTGAAGTATTCGAAAAATCTCTTAAAAATTTGTTTGAAAAAAATCATTTTGAAATTTTTCAGTAATCTAATAATAATTTTATTTTCTTAGAACTCGAATTTTTCCTATAATTTTTTGAAAATCCTGCTGAAGTAAAAAAACTTACCTCAAAATCATCCACACTTTTTTGAAAATTTCGGAAATCTTATTAAATATTCTTTTAAAATTAATTCTTCAATAAAAAAATTATGTTCAATTTTTCTAAGAATTTTGATACAAATTATTTATTATTTCAAAACCGTAAAGCACCGAACTTAAAAAATGTAAAATTCTGTAGTTTTCTGTAATGCCTTGTAGACTTTTACAATAAAGTTGAAAAAAATATTAATAAGCTATACAAATTTTTGAATTGTAGGAACTTGTACTCTATTGTTTTTTTTTCACTTTTCTACTAAAAAATAGCAGAAAAAATTTAATATTTGTATTTAACTGTATTTTTTTTTATTAAATTTTGTACATTATGTACGAAAAAGTACATGTTTTGAAGAAAAATTACAGTTGTAGAAATGTTGTACTTTCTTGTAAAAATTTTTTCCACCAGAGTTGTTCACAAGGGTAACCCACATCTTTCGGAATTTTGCTATTCTCGAGAAAAACGGCTTTAAAATATTAAAGTATTAAAATATGAATTTAACTTTACGCACTGAAAAAAACTGGTGAGTGAAAAAAGGAACCTAGCCCAAAACAATTTTTTGAAGTCATGGAAATTCAGGGATTTAGGAAAAAAATCTTGTTATTTGTTTGAAAATTGAACGGTTTTGTTAAAAAATCAATCTTTTTGCTTAAAAATTCCACTATTTCGTAGAAAATTTACCTTTTGAGAAAAATTCATATTTTGGTGTTGAAAAATTAATTAACATGTTTTTTAGATAAAAATCCAACTTTTTTTGGAAATTTATCTTTTTGCTTTGAAAATTCATCTACTTTAGTAGAAATTCCATCTTTCTTGTATAAGAATGCAACTTTTTGGTTGAAAACTCAATAAATTTGTCAAAAAGTCATCTGTTTTGGTCCCAGAAACTACTGTTTTGTTGAAAATTCAAATATTTCGTAGAAAATTTACATTTTGAGGAAAAATCACCTTTTGTGTTGAAAAATCAACTGAAATCTTTTTTGGATGAAAATTTGACTGTTTTTTTGTTGTTGATAATTTATCTTTTTATTTAAAAATTCATATATCTGGGTAAAAAATTCATCCTTCTTTGATAAGAATGCAACTACAATATTTAGTCGAAAATTCAACAAATTTGTTAAAAAATCATCCTTTTTAGTCCAAAAATCTACTTTTTTGTTGAAAATTCCACTTTTGTTTTTTAAATTTACCTTTTGAGAAAAATGACCATTTTGTGTTGAAAACTCAATTTCAATATTTTTTGGGTAAAAATTCAACTGTATTTTTTATTATTTATCTTTCTGATTTGAAAAATATTCTGTCTGAGTAGAAAATTCATATTTCTTTGATAAGAATGCAACTACTTGGTTGAAAATTCAATAAATTTGTTAAAAAAAATCATCCTTTTTGGTCCAAAAATCTACTTTTTTCTTGAAGATTCAACTTTTTTTTTACCTTTCGAGAAAAATTCACATTTTGTGTTGAAAAATCAAATAAATTACATAATTCGTTTAAAAAGTCATTCTTTTGCATACAAATTCAACTGTTATTATTGAAAATTCGTATTTTTGGGTTGAAAATTCAAGTATCTTTGTAGAGTTTGCTTCTTATTTAAACTATTTTGTTTGAAAATATTGTTTGACCACTTTGTTGAGAAATCATTTTTTTGTTGAAGACTCATATTTTTAGTTGAAAATTCATCTCTTTGGTTAAAATTTTACTATTTAGTTGAAAACTGATCTTTCCTAATTGAAAATTTAACTGCGTGGGTAAAACTTGAACTATTCTGTTGAATTTTTTTTAATGAAACTTTATCTCTTTGGTTGAAAATTCAACTAATTTGTTGAAAATTATTTTTTTCGCTGAAAATTCCTATTTTTTTCGTTGAAAATTCATCTTTTTATTTTAAAATTAATTTTTTTCTTAATGAAATTCAATCTTTTTTGGTTGAAATATCAACTATTACACTTTTTTATCGCGAATTTATCTTTTAAGTTCGAAAATTTAACTATTTCGTTGAAAATTTAATGAATGAGTAGAGAATTTAATTATTTTGTAGAAAAATTAAATATTTTCTCAAGAAGACATCTTTTATCGTAAAAAAGTCACTTTTACGTTTAAAATTAATAAATTTGAAAATTTTTAATTTGTATATGTATGTTAATGATATGTAAATGTTGATGGCCAAGAAAAAAAAATTGGTCGAGGAAAAATCATAGAATTTGGAAAATGAAGTTTTCACCCTGCAAAGCATGTATTATCTTAATAACAACAAATTTTCACGATTCAACGATTTTTCTTCGATGTCCGAAGGAATAATGTGTTTTCAGCAGTGAAATCAAATTATTATTACATCTATGACTGCGAAAGTTTATTTTGCGACGAAAGATGTATTTCTATGCATTTTCTGATTATTATTTTTTTGAAACAATTAATTTGCATATTTAAAACATTTTAAATAAGCGCGCGCTATGCAGCCAATCAGAAATTCTACGCGACGCATGCGCAGTGCGGTTGGGGAGCAAGATTGGGAGCACTGTGTTACGTCCTGGTCCGTTGGATCTGCTAGGAAAATTACAACCCAACGTTGATTGGTTGTGCTTTCTCAGGTGGTTCGTCGCTGACTTCTGTCGATGGAAACCGACTACCGCGAAATACCAATTAATTTGAAAGCAAATAAAAGGAAGAACAAATTAAATTAATTCTAAATCATTTCAGTTATCATGACACTTTATTCACTAATTCACACAATAATCCAGAATGAACAACACATGGTTTAATTTAAAGAAATTTAATCTAAGTTTAGTCTAAACCGTATTAGATTTTAAGATTCTTAATTCAACAGTAAAATACCCGTAATTTATTATTCTAGATTAGCCGCGAAGCTACGCGGAGCTTAAGACTTTAAATATATTTTCTAAGTCCAACTTATAAAATATTCAAAACTTTATTTTAGAGCGATGTAAGTTTTATGTTTGGCAAACGAAAGAGATCTGATCTCAAGCCTTGCCCTACATACCTTTATAGCCTCTGTTTTTTGGCTTACGTGCAAGGGTGGCATTAGAGCGGGGGACCCAAGCGCAAGGCCCAGCCGTTAAGCTTGACCAATAGGAGCGAGCTCACGTACGCCATAACGTGTGGAGTTGATCACGTAGGCCCGGTCTACGTGACTTTTAACAGGGTTGAATCTGCATGTACACAATCCTTTATGCTTGTTCAATCTTAGACTTAATTATTCTAATATTAAGGAGAAAGAGAGAGTATTGAAATAGATATATATATAATTAATCATTGTTATTGCAATGAAATATAAAATAATTTAACTCTAATTCAAATTTATTTTTAAGAAGAAGGTTTCTTCTTTATCGACCTAGCTTATAAAATCCTGATTTTAATCGACGGCTATGCGCATGCCGTTACACACTGTATCCGTGACGTAATTTAAGTACGGTCGCTTAGATCAGGTTAGATCAGCCGTTTTTCTCAAGAGCGGGAAAATTCAGAAGGATGTAGGTTCCCCTTGTTAGTTTTAAATTGAATTAGTTGACTAAAATTAATTAATTTTTTCAATTTTTCAGGTGCCATTCCTGCACTTTGCAGTGGTGTGGTTCGGAGTGACGAACAGCTTTTGGAAAGCAGTCGTCCTTGGGACCCTGAGTCCCCAGTTCCGTCTCGCAGCACGCGTCCTTTGTTTGACCTTGTGCTGCCGACACAGAAGACTTCCGCCGGAACTTCTCGGTCTTGATGACGACGATTAAGACATTTTGAAATACGCGATGCGCGCTAACTGCGCCGCATTCCTAGAGCATCGTCCTTTTTTTTCTATCGGTCAAACAGTCGCTTGCACTCCCTCGAGGTCGGCAGTTCTTTTGAATTATTTTATTTGACTTCCCTACATTTTTGAAAGGGAAAAGACTTTTACCTCATTTATATTTCGCTATCACTGTTCCTATATTAACTCTATTTGTTCAAATGTGGTGTGAAATGAAAAAGAAATTCGTATACAGTGTACTCTCACAAAGTACCCGGTGCTCGAGCCCGAGGTCCTCACTGAGTGCCCACTTGGTTAAGCCTTGGTCCTAAGAGGCACTTGATGATAGAAGGCGCTTTGTAAAAAAGTTTGTGAAAAAGGTACTTTGTGAAAAAGGTACTTTGTGAAAAAGGTACTTGGTGAAAAAGGTACTTTGTGATAGTCAACTGAACATAGAGAAATAATTATTGATGGAATTGACAAATTAGATCTTTGTAAGCCGAACCGCTTTAGATCTTATTTTATTCTTGCACAGTACTTGATCGTTTTTATTTAATCTTTTAACAACATTAATAATAAGAAAGGATAAAAACCCGAGGATAAAGCAAAACTATGTCGTCCTTGGAATATCAAGGCGACGAAACTCAAGATAATCAATTCTAGACGCAGGACAATTTCCAACTTGTCCACTTCCATGTCTCAAAAGTGTCTAAAATAATCTCGCTTCGCTCAATCTAGATTCTGTTAATTAGAGGTAATTTTTCTTAAATAAAAAGATAACAAAACTGAAAAAACTGCGTTGACAGCGACGAAAAAAAATACAAAATAACCGTTGCCTATAATATCTACATAAGATCAAGCTCAATAAATGTCGTAGCTAATTGCGCAGAGTTACTTAGGTCTGAAATCAATTAAAAAAGGGCGCGAAAGAGGGAGAGCAAGAATAAAAATCTTGAGAGAATGTGTGAGATGTAGAACTATTAGAGTGAATAAAAGAGAGAGTGAGAGGGAAATAGAGAAAAAAAGAGATCTATGATAACAAAACGAATCTAGTCAATTAATGGAGATGTCTCTGTGAATGCGACGCGCCACAGATGCGATTCATCGCGGGAGTGCGCATGCGCCGTAGATCACTCGAAAAGCGGGAGCTACTCGCGGGAAATTCAAACATTGTCTTTCTTTCTAACTCGGTTTTGTCTATTCCCGAGGATGAGATTGGCTCTCTACAAAGGAAAAACGAAATCTCCAAGAAAATTAAATGCAATCCAGTCAAACAAATCTGTATTTATGTTGCGATATAAATTCTATAATAAAAAGGGAGAATTTTAAAAACTATTGGAGGTTTCTATCTATTGCGGATAAGAGATGCAAATTAATATTAATTGCATTATTAACATTATTAAATAATTCAATTTCGGTATATTACAGCGCAATGTGAATGAATCGAAGCCGCACGAACCGCGATATAGAAAAACGCACTATTCAATCTCTACGTGTCATAAAATAATTACTATTGGCAGTTTTACGCGTAGTGCAATCAGCAGCTGTCGAGAGACCCAGCTACAATCTAACATCTTCAATTCAACTAATTATAGTACTATGTAACTATCCCAAAAAATCAAATGGGAATATTTCACGGATGTGGCACCCTCCGATGATCCAGTTTCAATTTTTGTAAAAAAAATTATTTATAAATATTTTTTTTAAATTAATTTATTATCTAATTTCCCAATATTTAGAATTCAATAGAACGAGCTTATAATGTCAAGCAGTGCTTGCAAAAAATTCATATCCCGAGAAGAGGAAAATTTTAGAGAATATAATTTTGGTAGCTGAGGGGTCGTGCAGAAATTACGTGAATTTTTCTGTAAACAAAATTCTTATATAAATTATTATTCTTAAGTCTATGAGTAATTAAATTTTTAGTTTAGGATTCATCTTTTTTGGTTCAAAATTCAATTATTTTGTAGAAAATTCAACAATTTTGTTAAAAAGTCTTCAGTTTTGGTTGAAAATTCAACTGTTTTCTTGATAATTCGACTATTTTGTTGAAAATTCGTCTTTTTGCTTTAGAATTATTATTTATTCATCTCTTTTGATATTCATTTCATTTTTTTTTATTCGATTAACAATCTTTTTGGTTTGAATATTAACTATTACACTTTTTGTCGAAAATTCATCTCTTTTTAATTCGACTATTTTGTTAAAAATTCAACTATTTTTTTGAAAATTCAATCATTTTGTTGAAAATTCAATTCTTTTCTTGAAAATTCAATTATTTTTGTTGAAATTTAACTTTTGCTTGAAAAATCACCTTCTCGGGTTGAAGATTCAAATGTTTCATAGAAAATTATTATTTTTGGATTAAAAATTCAACCATTTGGTATAAAATTTAACTATTCGGTATAAAATTTAACTATTCGGTTGCAGGTTGAACTAGTTTGTATGAATTTTCTTAAGATTCATTAATTTAGTTTAAAATTCATTTATTTTGTGAAAATATAACTATTTTGTTGTGATTTCATTATTTTAAATTGAAAGATAATTTTTTCAAACAAAAATTTAACTATTCCGTTTTTGTTAATAGTATTTGGTTGAAAATTCGCCTTTCTTGGTATGAAATTAACCTTCTTAGTTGAAAATTAAACTAAACGGATAAAGATTAATGTATTTTGTTGAAAATCTGTCTTTTTTGGCTAAACTCAACTATTTTTAACTTAAAATCTTTTTTTGTTGGAATATGAATACATTTTTCTTCAAAATTCATCTTTTTGGTTGAAAATTAATTTTTTAACTGAAATTTCAACTATTCTATTTTCAGTAGGAAATTAATCTTTTTAGTTGAAAATTCAACTATTTGGTTAATAATTAATGCATTTTGTTGAAATTTGTATTTTTTTATAGAAATTTAATCTTTTAAGGATAAAATTGATATATTTTGTTGTAAATTCGTCTTTTTTGGTAGAAACCCCATATTTTTGTTAAAAATACAACTATTTTTAACTCAATTTGTATTTGTCGAGGATTCACCTATTTTATTGAAAATTGGCCTATTTTGATTAAATGTAACTGTTTTTGATTTAAAATGAAAATCTTTTTTTTTTAAGTTTGAACTACTTTATCAAAAATTCATTTTTTTGGTTAAATATTCATAATTTTAGTTCAAAATTCACGTCTTTCACTGAAAATTCAACTGTTTTGTTGAAATTATTTTTTTTTGTAAACAATCATTTTTTCACTGAAAATTTAGCTATTCCATTTTTGGCAAATTTATCTTCTTTATTTTAATATTAAACTATTTTGTTAAGAATCCAACTACTTTGTGGAAAGTTGAACTCCTATCATTTCATCACATTTTTTTACTAAAAATTTAACTATTCCATTTTTGTTTTGAAATTTTTATTTTCTAGATGAAGATCCAACTATTTTATTGGAAGTTTATATTTTTTAGTTAAAAATTCATGTATTTTGTTGAAGATTCGTCTATCTTCGGAAAAAATTACAATTAAAAAAATTTCTTCAAAATTAATTTTTTAGTTGAAAATTCGTCATTTTAGTTAAAAGTCCATTTTTTTGGTTGAAAATTGAACTCTTTTGTTGAAAACCGTTTATTTTTTCTTGTTAAAAATGTATTATTGCAACTGAAAATTAAACTATTTGGTTGAATTATTTTTTTTTAAATATTTGGGACTAATTTTTTTTATTAAATGAGAAATATTTCTTTAATTAAAATAAATTGTTTTTTCTTATCTTAAATATTAACTATTATATTTTTTGTTGAGAATTCCAGAAATTACGGACCCCGAAAAAGTTCGAGATTCAAAAAAAAAAAATTAAGTAATTTATGTACGGCCCTTAATTAACTAAAAATTATTTTTGAATTATAAGTCCAAGGATTTTTTTTATGGTGCAATCAAGAGGGATTAATTAGAGTAGGAATTTAGAGATAGATGCAGCAGGACTGCCAATCTGTCGTCAAATTATTGCATTTTTATCATGCTCTCGTTAGTGTTGACTTGTTAGATCTTTCGGCGGGTCCCAAAGTCTATATAAATTGTATTTTCGGTAAAAATACCTAGGGTGAGTGCTTCTCTGTTCAACTATCTCGAAAAATGTACTTCTTTCGTGGTAATTAATGAGCGCTTGGGATTATGATTTTATATTATTTTCCTAAGAAACTTGATTTATTTCATAATAAGAGTAAAATTAATTAATTTTTACTAAATATTTATTTAATTTAAAAAAAATATATTTTATATTATTTAAGAACTTTACCCAATTTGTATTTAATAAAGCTTATTTTCAATCATTCCTTTTCATTATCAATCTTATTTTCTATATTTTTTATTATTTGCATAAATTGAGCCGGATGAAAATGTTGCTAACTTGATGTTTATGAAACTTATTTGCAGGAAAAGGATTAGAGACATTGTGAAGTTAGCTGACGAGCGCAGCTCGGATCTCACAGGTGCAGAACCGTCGGCCCGGCAACAGAAAGTAGCAAGGCAACGTGCGTGCCCGGCGTGCGCGCGCACGCTTGCCGCTAGTGTAACCGGGCTCTCCGCAACAGAGATCTCCGCACGTGAGAGCCGAGCTGCGCTTACGAGCGAAAAAAAAACTTAGCATAAAAAACTTTGACGTGAAACTTTGCAGTGAAATATTGTTGTCAACATATTTTATTTCAAGGCATATACTTGAAATCAGTTGCGAAAGAGTTTGAAATTTAATTTTGCTGCGCGGGTTTCTATCAGACAATTTAAATTTTGTTTGGAAATAAATTTTTTGAAAAATATTGGGTGACCACTGACGCACTCAGCCTGCTGTCTATAGTGTATGGCAATAAATTAGACAAGAATTTTGTGAAATAAAATGATTATCAAGAATTTTCCTATACGAGTGTGTAAATCACGAGTGTGGTGTCAAAGAATGAAATTTATGAGGAAATAAATTTCCAATTAACCTTTCTAAATCCAATAAATAATCATTATATCGATAAAAAAGCTGTTGGGCATAGAAGGGTTAAAAACTTGTTCTAACAAATCTCGACTATTATCATGGGCGGCAACTTGGAAACAATTTTGGAAATAAAATTTTAAAATTTTAAAAACTTCTTCCTTTTTTTTGGTGGCAAAAGTGGTAACAAAGTTGCTTCCATAAATGAGTAACATCTGGAATTTAAAATTTTCTACAATCTATAGAAACAATTTCAGAAAGAAAAAAATTAATGTCATTGTTGAATATAAATATCTTTCAGCCAGAATTCATATTTTTAATTGAAAGTTCAACTATTTCAGTTCATTCATCATTCTAGTTGAAAATCCAACTATTATTGGTTGAGAATTTATTTTTTAGTTAAAAATTTGATAATTTGGATCAAAATTAAACCATTTTAATGAATAAAGCAATCTATTTGGCTGAAAATTAGACTATTTTGATGAAAACTCGTTTTTTTTTGTAAGTCAGCTGCTTTTTATTCAAACCTAATTTTTTGGATTGAAATATCAAATATATTCTGATAATATAATTTTTTTTATGTGAAAATTCGTCTCTTTTTGGTACAAAATTAATTTTTGACTTTTTCTGTCGAATTGAGAATTCATTTTTTTCGTTAAAAATAAATTTTTTATTATTTTTTTTATTTATTCCATTTTTAATTAAAATTTTTTTTTAGTTGAAACTTCGTATTTTTTGGTAAATAATTAAACTTCTTGGACGAAAATTAATCTCATTTGTTTAAAAATTAACTATTCTATTGAAAATCCATCTTTTTCGGTTGATTTCAACTGTTTTTGATTTCAAACAAAAATATTTTTTGGTTAAAATTAAACTCATTTGTCAAACATCAATTTTGTTTGATAAAAATTCAACTGTTTGATTTGAAAATTGATTTTTTTTAGATTAAGATTCAACTATTTGGTTTAAAATGTATGTTTTTTTAGTTAAAGATTCAAGTATTTAGGTTAAAAATTCCCTTTCTTAGTTGAAAATTCATCTATTCCTTAAAATGTTAACGATTTGTTTTATGATATGATTAAAAGTTCAATTGTTTGATTTGAAAATTTATCTTCTTAAAATGAAAATTCGTCTCTTTGGTTAAATTTTGTCCTTTGGTTATAAATTTATATTTTTTAGTTGAAGATTCAAATATTTAGTTAAAATTGTCTCTTTCTTAGTTAAAAATTTATCTATTTCTTTAAAAATGTACTACTTTGTTCAAAATTAATCTTTTTATGGTGAAGCATTAAATTGTACCTGAAAATTTTAATATTCCATTTTTGGTTGAAAATTTATACTTTTAGCTGAAGATTTCACTATTTGGTTGAAAACCTTTCCTAGTTGAAAATTCATCTCTTTGGTTGGAAATTTAACTATTTTGTTTAGGATTAGTTTTTTTATATATTATTTTTCAATTAAAAATTGAATTATGCCATTTTTTATCAAAAAATGATCTTTTTTGGTTCAAAAATTCAACTCTTTCTTAGGTAAAAACTCATCATTTTGGTTGAAAATTTGACCATTTGCTTTAAGAATTTTTTTTCGTTAAAAATTTATATTTTTAGTTGAAGATTCAACTAATTAGTTAAAAATGTATCTCTGGTTTAAAATACAATTATTTAGTTCAAAATTCGATTTTTTGGTGAACAATTTAACCATTTAGTTGAAAATTAGTATTTTTTTCGTTAAAAATTTATATTTTCAGTTGAAGATTCAACTAATTGGTTGCAAATGTATTACTTTGGTTTAGAATCAAACTAATATGTTTAAAATTCCAGTTTTGGGTAAAAATTTTTTATTTTTTGTTGAAGATTCAACTAATTAGTTAAAAATGTATCTCTTTGGTTTAAAATACAATTATTTAGTTCAAAATTCGGTTTTTTGGTGAACAATTTAACCATTTGGTTGAAAATTTGTATTTTTTTCGATAAAAATTTATATTTTCAGTTGAAGATTCAACTAGTTGGTTAAAAATGTATCTCTTTGGTTTACAATTTAACTATTTGGTTTAAAATTCGATTTTTGGTTGAAAATTTGTATTTTTTGTTGAAGATTCAACTATTTCATTGAAAATTTTCCTTCTTTTTAGTTAAAATTTTATCTCTTTGGTTAAAAATTCAACTATTTTTATTAAAATCAATTTTTTAGCTTAAACCTTAATTGTTAACTGAAAATTTAATTATTTCAGTTTTGGTTGAGAATCGATCTATTTTTAGTTGAAAATTCCACTTTTTGGTTTGAAAATTAATATTTTTTAGTTTAAAATTCATATCTTTGCTTGATCATCAACCTATTTGGATGAAAATTCATTTTTTGGTTGGAAATTTATATTTTTTAGTTAATAATTCATCTCTCTGGTTGAAAATTCCACTATTCTTTTTAATTTAGTATTTTTCTTTTGTTAAGCATTAATTTTAAGCTTAAAATTTAATCATACAATGTTTTGATAGAAATTCAGCTATTTGTTTGATGAATTTATCTTTTTTAGATGAAGATTTAACTATTTGTTTGAGAATTAATGTATTTTCTTGAAAACTCGTCTTTATTGGTAGAAATTAAATCTTCTTGTTTCAAAATTGATCTTTTTTAGTAGAAAATTTAACGACTTGACTGAAAGTTGAACTCCTTTGTTCAAAATTAATTTTCTTGGTTGACGATTCATCATTTAAGTTGAAAATTTATATATTTTGTTGAATATTTGACGTCTCCTAAAATATTGTCAATATTGTCAATGCAAAAAACACTTTCAGCAAGAAAAAAAATGGTAAATTTTCAAAAATCCATAGCCGACAGAATCACAAGTCGCCGCCCATGACTGTTATCAACAAATCTAAGGATTATGTATATTATCCAAAAAGAGTCTACTGAAATGACAAATCTCAATGCAAATTGGAATAAAAAATGCGTTCGAATGTAAACCAGGAAAGATAAACTACCATCAGAATATTTTACTCTTCTGAAACAAAAAACATATCCTTGCAAAAGATAAATTTTTTGATAAATAAAATGAAGATAGAAAATTCTATACAGCACAGAAATGATACTAATGTTTTATTTAAAAATTAGCTTCGACTTGGTTTGTCTTTTCTGGGGCGAACCGGTCTTGGGATCCGCTTCGCTGTTCCGAACAGATTTCCGGGCAGATTCTTTCGTCCAACTTACTGCTGTCGTAAGCTTACAGTCCTATGATTTACATGTCTCGAATGCAGAGTGGTGTGAGAAAAAAAATGGCTGAATTAATTTACTTTCAGTCGATTGTTACGAGGTTTTTCGAAAAACCTCTCGTTCCCTAAAATTCTGGACACCACTCTGCACTCTTAAAACCGCCAAACCGCCGAGCAGTATTAAATTTCTCAGCGATAACGAGATTCTAAAGTGAGGGCGACCGAAGGAAGAAAAGATGGTGAAAAATGAGCCACATATTGTGAGGGGTCAGTAATGTCAAAAGAGAAAAAATTGCTGGGTACAATTTTGACCTGAGTACGACGAAGAAAAGAGAAACATGCGAAGGAAAAAAAGATTGAAAAAAAGAGGAGGGAGAAAAAAAATTAAATAAAAAAAGAGGAGATAAGGAAGAAAAATGGAAGTGGAGAAAAAAAGAGCTGATCCTGGCAGTTTCCGGGCGGCCTCCATTATTAATTACATTTTTGTACCTAGTTGCTAGTTTTGTACTAGTTTTGTAACGTACCTCACCACGGGCGTGCTGTTATCAAATATTTTAAATGGTTGTTGAAGAAAAAAAATAACGTTGATTGATTGTACGTTAAATACGTGTTCACGTAGTTGTAACGTCGCGATTGGTTTTTCATTGTCAACCAATTGCGAAAGGTGAAAAAAAGGAGCTCACAAAAAAACAAAGGGTAAGAAGCCTTGCAGGTGAAAATTCTGGTCGTAATCTCGGCATGCGAAAAAATGGGCGATGCCCATTCACCGTCTTTTAAGGCAAGCAAATACAAAGAACCCCCGCTGGCAGGGAATGGCGACAGTAGTCTGGCGATCCCTCAAGGTGTTCGTACAAGCAAATCCGTTGGAGCGCGCTGGAGACGTCTCTCGGACGTGCCGTCCGCGCACGAACTGATAGCTCCAACCAATCGCGTGCAACCTGTCGTGCTGCTGCGGTCCAAGCGGTAACGTACACTAGTATGTCGCTACTCACACTAGTTCGCAACCCACTTGAGTACGTGCTGCCACGGACCGTAGCAGCACAGCAGGTTGCACGCGATTGATTGGCGTTACGGGTCGCGCGCAGATGGCACGTCCGCGAGACGTCTCCAGCGCACTGCAACGGATTTTCTTGTGCGAGCACCTTGACGGCGACCAATCACGTGCAACCTGTCGTGCTGCTGCGGTCCGAGCGGTAACGTACGCAAGTATGTCGCTACTTACTCTAGTTTGCAACGCAGTTGAGTAAGTGCTGTCACGGTCCGTAGCAGCACGGCAGGTTGCACGCGATTGGTTGGCGTTATGTGTCGCGCGCGGACGGCACGTCCGTGAGACGTCTCCAGCGCACTGCAACGGATTTTCTTGTGCGAACACCTTCAGCTGCGTGAGGGGAAGTCGTACAGACGGCGATAAAATGGGCATCACCCATTTTTCACGCCGAGATACCTCCCAGGATTTTTTCCAGAATCACTTTTTACCCTTTTTTATTTTTTTGTGAGAATATGATATACTCGGTGTGGTAACTGAAGGAATCGCTCGCAAATTAATATTCATGAACTTCGACCCTGTAGAGGATTTAGAGCATAGAGCCTTCGAAATATTTTTTTCAATCACGCGCTATGCCGAGGCGGCGAATTATGAGATCACAAATTATTATATCCGTTCTAGAAAGCGTGTTTGCGACTTGTCGTTTCGAATTAAACAAGTTTCAAATTATACGAATTTTTCTTACGTGGTCTCTGTAATACTCGAATCCTTACTCACGCTGCTGGGACTATCTACTGTGTATTCAGTATTGTAACTGAAAAATCGTATGTGCGAATCGACTAATTCCGTGGGAATCGAGGAATTATCAAATTTGCGATTTTGGTTCATAAATAGATTTTTATATTACATGATACAATGCGTTTAAAAATTAATTCGAATCTAATTCTTTTTAATAATAAGTTTCAAATTAACATAATCATAATTAAACGCTTTCATTCAAATTCAAGTCCTATTCAAATATTTTTTCAGTCTAAAATATTCCATTTTCAAGCAATTCGATTTGAATTTTTTTAATTAAAAAAAAAAGGAAATCACAATTTAAATATTCAAATCTAAGAAATTTGAAACTGAATTATTAGAAATAAAAAGACTTAAATCCTTAAAATTTCAGAATGCTAAATTTAAGCTTAGAACATTACAGTTTTAATTGGTCGATGTTTCAAATTTTCATTTCATAGATGAAAGTCCTCAATTTCAATTTATAAATAATGATTGCACAATTATTAATTTGAAATCACAAAAGTACCTCTTCTTAAATTTTTATTAAGTTGAAGGCGGGAAAATTTGGTATATTTTTATCGTGTAATTGATTCTGAAACGAGGAAATTTTAGTGTTAAATTTTTGTTGAATTTTATATTTTTAAGATTTTTATCTCAACGAATAGAAGAAAATTGTGATTTTCAATATTTTATGAATTCGAAGAAGCCCTTTTCTTATCGTTTCTATTGAGTTGGAAGGGATGAAATTTTGGTCATTTTTCCATTCTAATTTGAAAAAGGCCCTGTTCATTTTTAGCATTTTCATTGTGTTTAAAGGGAGAATTTTTTATTTCCAATTTGTTATGAATTGCAAGCGAAAAATATTTTATTGTTGACACTTTTATTGAGTTTGAAAAAAGAAAATGTTGGTTTTCAATTTTTTCTGAATTGTAAGAAGCCCTGCTTTGTTTTTATTATTTTTATTGAGTTGTAAGAGATGAAATTTTGATTCTTTTTGTCTGATTTGGAAGAGTCTATTTTTTTTCCAAATTTTCATTGAGTTCAAGGGAACAATTTTTTATTTTGATTTGAATTGAAAGAAGACAATTTTTCATTTTTAATATTTGTATTTAGTTGAAAGGGAGGAAATAATGGTTTTTAATGTTATCTTTATCCAATTGAAGGAGGGTAATTTTTTTTTTAACATTTTCATTAAGTTTGAGAAAGGAATATTTTATTTTCAATTTTTTCTGAATTGTTAGCGGGAAATTTTTCATTTTAAACATATTTATTGAGTTTGAAGAGAGCAAATTTTTGTTTTTAATTTTTTCTGAATTTGAGAAGGCCTTTTTTGTTTTCATCATTTTTATTGAGTTGGAAGGAATAAAATTTTGGTCATTTTTTCTTGCTGATTTTGAAAAGGCCCTTTTTCATTTTTAGCATTTTCATTGTGTTTAAGGGAAGAATTTTTTATTTTAAATTTTTATTAACTACAAGCGGAAAATATTTAATTTTAACTTTTTTATCGAGTTTTAGAAAAAGAATATTTTGGTTTTTAATATTTTCAGAATTGTAAGAAGCCCTTTTTTGTTTTTATCATTTTTATTGAGTTGAAAGGGATGCAATTTTGATTCTTTCTTCTGATTTGGAAGAATCTATTTCTTTTCAACATTTTCATTGAGTTTAGGGGAACAATTTTTTATTTTTATTTTAATTGAAAGAAGAAATTTTTTTATTTTCAATATTTTTATTTAGTTGGAAGGGAGGAAATTTGGATTTTCAATTTTGTCTGATTTGGAAGAGGGTTTTTTTTCATTTTTAAGATTTTTATAGAATTTGAAGGGACAAATTTTTGGTTAATTCTTGTTATGAGTTGGATGAAACCATGTTTTATTTTCAGTATTTTGATTGAATTGAAGGGGCAAATTTTTATTTTAAATCTTTATCTGAATTGAAGAAGGATAATTTTCTTATTTTTAACATTTTCAATTTGAGGCAAGAATTTTTTATTTTCAATTTGTTCTGAATTGTAAGAGGGAAATTTTTCATTTTCAACTTTTTTATTGAGTTTAAAGAGAGCAAATTTTGATTTTCAAATTTTTCTGAATTGGAGAAGCCCTTTTTTGTTTCCACCATTTTTATTGAGTTGGAAGGGATAAAATTTTGGTTATTTTTTTCTGAATTAAAAGAGGCTATTTTTTTCTTTTTAGTATTTTTAGTAAGTGGAAGGTAGATCTTTTTATTTCCAATCTTTCTTCTGACTTGGAGAAGGGTAATTTTTGTATTTTATTCAAATTTTTATTGAGTTGGAAGGGAGAAAAATTTATGTTTTCTTTTTTTTCTGAATTGGATGAGAAACATTTTATTCTTTTCTAAGATTTTTATCTTAGGAAGGAAGAAAATCTTTTTTTTTTCGAAGTATTTTAAACTGAAAGAGACACTTATTTTCTTTTGAATATTTGTGTTGAGTGGGACGGAATTAAATTTTGGTTATTAATTGTTCCTCATAATTGGAATTCCAATTTTTTTAAACAATTTTTTGTGCACAATTTTTTTTAGTTTTAAATATTTTCAAAAAATTTTGAATTTTTTTCAAAACCCCTTATTGATTGCCAGGACCAAAATCCTAAATTTGATAATATTGTCCAACGGATACAGAAGGCCTATTACGTTCGAACGAGGATACCACACTCGGTATAATAAATATAGATTTCGTTGACATTTTCAATGCAACAGTCCCACCATATTTTATCTACTAAAACTTGCCTTAATCTTCACATAATAGCAAACTTGTAATTTCCTAAAGCAGTAAGCTGAGCTTTTTAGTAATTCTCGAGAAAAATGACTTGAAAAAATCTACACACGTTCCATGGACTGCGATGTGAACGTCTTTCGCCGGTTAGATCAGACTCTAGCGATCCGGATTTGTAAGCAGAAGGTCTGGGTTCGATTCTTGTCGCCTGCAATTTTTCCAACTATTTTTTTTTTTAATCAAAAAAATTGCCATTGACTATGGAAGTTATTTTAGTCAAGCCAAAACGTTTATTTTTAACAATTGATGTTCGCATCGCGGTCAATGTAACATGCGTGGATTTTTTTAAATCCATTTTTCTCGAGATTGTTAGAAAAGCACTTCTTATTACTGTCTCATGATACGAAATGAAATAAAAAATTAATTTTCTGTCTGCCTTTTAACCTTAGGTTTTAGCTACTTATTAATTAATACTTTTTTATAATCTGTTAGTATGAAATATATTTAAAAGGATCTAAAATTGTAAGTTTTTTTTTAATTTCTAATAATTAAGTTTGAGACTAAAGAAATTATGGTGAAGGACGAGTTGTAGTTTGAGAATAATAGGTTACGGGAAATGTGTAATATTGCGATGATAAGTGAGGCGATTCCGATGATAAAGGTACAATATTAAACGATTATTGTCCTAGAATATAGAGTAGAATTATTTATTCCAATAAACAGTGAGAGACGTAGATACTGCAATTTCTCACTCGACACGATGAGTACGTTTAATTCTTACTTACCTGGCCTTTCTCCTTACTTCCACTTTAATTCTTACTTTTTTCAATTTTTTTTTAATTCTTCATTTTCATTTCCGAGTCAAAGGGGCATGACCATTAGGGTGGTCCGAAAAAATTTTTTTTGAATTTTTATGGGGACCCCCAGAAATTCGTTCGAATCCACACAAAAATAAATGAATTTTTTTTTTTTTGAGAAAAACTATATGTAGGGGTGTCGGAAGCCCCATGAAGTTTAACATGTATTCCCCATAAGAAAAAATACGTTTTTTTCAATCTTATTCAGAATACTCAATATTATCTCAATCGAGTTGAAACTCATTTCTTTCAGAATTAGCCATGAAATACGAATAGAATATCACTTTATAAATACCAACGCCATAAGTCTGTTTTATATGGTCCCAAAGAAACCCCATGAGTGAAAAAATGGGTTTTTAACCAATAGTTGATTTTTTCAAGAAGAAAATAGAGAAGAATTTTGAACGAAAAATAGAATAGTTAAACGTTATATTTAACAAATGAATTTTTAACAACAAAAAAAAGAACGGATTTTCAAACAAACAGTTCAATCTTCAACAAATGTGATGAATTTTCAACTATAATGATGAATCTTCAACTGGAATAGTTGAATTTTATACCAAAAAGATACACCAAATTTTCACCAAATATTTCAATTTTTAAATAAAAAAGATCAATTATCAATCAAACAGTTAAATTTTCGTCTAAAAAAGAAACATTTTTAACTAAATATAGAATAGTTAAATTTTCTGTTCAAAAAAACTGATTTATAACAAAAAAGAAGCGACTTTTCAACAAAATAGTTAAATTTTCAACTGGAATAGTCAAATTTTCAGAGTTGAATTTTTCATTAAAATGATGAATCTTCAACTGGAATAATTGAATTTTATACCAATAAGGTACAAAAAATTTTCACTAAATATTTCAATTTTTAAATAAAAAAGATCAAATATCAAACAGTTGAATTTTCTT
>CAKNXH010001766.1:107264-120624 GCA_932178445.1 Andricus quercusramuli
TTTTGTTAGAAGAATTCATATTTTGATCTTAAAAAGTCAACTGGAATCTTTTTTTGTTGAAAATTCAACTATTTAAAAAAAATTTGTTTTATTTTTAAATAAAAATTCATCTGTTCCAAGGGAAATGTAATCTTTTTTGGATA
This sequence comes from Andricus quercusramuli, assembly GCA_932178445.1. NCBI lineage: Eukaryota > Metazoa > Arthropoda > Insecta > Hymenoptera > Cynipidae > Andricus > Andricus quercusramuli. The sequence goes on from CAKNXH010001766.1 coordinate 107,408, forward strand.
AACATGCAACTATTGTGCAGAGAATTCATTTTTTTTTTTTTGTAGAAACTTATTTTTCGCTTCAAATTTTATATTTTGATCGTGACAAGTCAACTTAAATCTTTTTTGACAGAAAATTAATTTTTTTTTAATTTATCTTTTTGAATTATAAATTTATAACCTTTGGTAGAAATTTCTTTTTTTTTTTGTGAAAATGCAACTTTTTGGTTGAAAATTCTTCTTCTTTGCTTGAGTATTCAAATATTATGTTTGAAAGATTTGGTTGAATCACTTTGTTAAGGAATCATTTTTATTTTTATTTTTTCGAAGAGTTATATTTTTCATTGAAAATTCAACTGTTTAGTTGAAAATTAAACTATTTTGTTGAAAATTGGAAAAGTGGAAAAGTCTGTTTTTGGTTTGAAATTAATTTTTCAACTGAAAGTGTACTTTTTCCATTTTTTTAAGATTGATCTTTTTTAGTTAAAAATTCTTCTTTTTTGGTAAAAAAAAAATAATTTTCTTTGTTTAAAATTCCATTCTTGTCGGGTAAAAATGCATCAGTTTCGTGAAAAAATAATTTCTTGCTGAAGTCATATTTTTTGTTTGTAAATTCAATTTTTGTAGAGAAAATTCGTCTTTTGGCTTGAAAGTTCAACAATTAAGGTAAAATTGTCCTTCTTTAGTGGAAAATATTTATTTATTGAAAATTCGTTTTTTTGGTTTTAAAAAACTTTCTTTCCATAAATTTCATCTTTTTCGATTTGAATATAAACTGTGAGACTTTTGTTGTGAATTTATCTTTTTATGTTGAAAACTCAAGTATCTTGTTCAAAAGCCATCTTTTATAGTAGAAAAGACATCCTTTTGTTTAAAATAAATTAATAAATTTAAAAATTTTACATTTATATCTGAAATACTGTTTTATTCCGTTTATAACAGATTCTATGTTCAAAGTATTTTAAGATTAAAATGCTGATATTTCGAGATTAAAATGCTGGTATTTGAATATTAATGATCAAGGAAAATGAAAAATTAGGCAAGGAACAATAAGGGTATTTTGAAAATGAATTTCTCGGACACCCTGCCTAATTCTACTAGCAATAACTAATCAAACATTTTTGGAAACTAAAAATTACGTACAGAAAGAGTCATGGGGGGGGGGGGGGGGTAGAAATATTGTGTTACAGTCTGTTACAGGAGGGAGGGGGGTCTCAGAGAGGGCTTATAATCCGTTACGTAATTTGAGTACGGCCTCTAAGCGACTTGAACACAAAAGTCCTTAAAAAAGAAAACTTTTAAGAAATTCCATCTTTCTAGGATTTCGTAGCCGTCATAGTCATAGTACGTCATAGATTTTTATCAGGAGGGGAAATTAGGGATGGGGAAATAGGAAGAGTGAGGGAAAATAAGGAGAGGAGAAGTGAGGGGAAATGATCTGAAGGTAAGTAGGAGAAATGAGTGGAGAAAAAACTAGAGCAATCGATGGGAAATGAGGGGAAGGTAAGTAGAGTAAGTGAGGGGAACTCAAGAAGAGGAAGTAGGAGAAGTGAGGGAAAGTAAGGAAAATAATTAGATGTGAGAGACACTAGTGAGGGAAGTGAAGTGAGGGCTAGTAGATTAGTGCAAGTGAATAGAAGAGGGAAAGTGAGAGCTGGGTAAGGAAAGTAAGGGAAGAGGAGTGTTAGCTGGGAAAATGAGGAGAGGAAGAAGTAGAGGAGGAGAAAGTTGGGGAAAGGTGGGTAAGTAGGTAAAAAGAGGGAAAAGTAAGGGGGTAGGGAAGGGAAAGTAGCGAAAATAAGAAGTAGGAGTAGTGAGGAAAAGCGCGAGAAATTATTGGAAGTGAGGGTGACTAGTGAGGGAAGTGAAGGGAGAGCTGATAGGGTGTTGCGGATAAGTAGGAAGGGAAAGTGAAAGCTGGAAAAGAAAAGTAGTAGAAGTGGATGATTAAATGGAAAATTGATGAAAGTGGAACGTGGAGAGGGAAGAAGCTATGGGAAGGAGAGAAGCGAAGGCTGAAGTGAGGGAAGGGGAAGTAGGGAAGAAAAAGGTGAAATAGAGAGGTAGAAGGGGGTAAGTAGGGAAAATAAGAAGAGGGTCAGTGAGAGGATATAAGAGGAGGAGAAGTATGGAAAATAAGGGAAGGAAAAATGAGAGGAATCGAGGGGAAATGGGTGGAGGGGAACTTAAGGAAGTGACGGGGAATTAGGAAGGGGACGTGAGGGAAAGTAGGGGAAATAATTTGAAGTGGAGGAGGCTACTGAGGAAAGTGAAGGAAATAAGAGGATGGCCAGTAGGGTAGCGCGTGTGTGTAGTGCAGAGAAAGTGATGGCTAGGGAAGGAAAGTAGCGGAAGGGGAGTGTTAGCTGGGGAAGGGAAGTGAGAAGGAAGTAGAGGAGGAGAAAGTTGGGAAGGGAGGGGTAGAGAAGGATCAAGTGAGGGTTGGGTGATTAGGGGAGTAGTTGAGTAGAGGGGGGATAGGGGAAGTAGAGGAGGGAAATTATGAGAGTGGGAGGTTTGAAAGACCAAATTTACTTCCTAATAGGCTACGAAATCCTTTTTTATAGGCTACTTTGACACATTTTTTAAAGACTTTTTCCATTTTTCTCCAATTCTAGGTCGGGAACTTCTGCAAAGTTAAGAAAGGTCAGGAAATTACATACAAGATCAAACTAAGATTTTATAAAGTTGAAGATCAAACATACATACAAATTCTGTTATTTAAATAAACATGGAACCTTAGTAAAATTAGATTTAATAAACAAAATATGTAATAAGTAGTAAGTATTGCAAATTATTTTGATTGAAGATTCCTCTCTTTTGTATGAATTGAACAGTTTTTCGTTTGAAATTAAAATCCGTTTTTGTTAAATTATATATGAAAGTTATAATAATAATATAATAATAATATAACAATTATATTTTAATAATTATATACGTCTTTTTGACATGACAATTAAATATTTTGGATTAAATTCTTTTTCTGTATTGACTGAAAATTTTTCGTTTCGGAATTTGTCATTTTTGGCTGCATTTAACTGTTTTTGGTTTAAAATTGAAATATTTTTTGGTTGAAATATCAACTATTGAATTTTTTATTGAGAACTAATCTTTTTTGGTTGAAAATAAAACTAGTCAGTTAAAACTTGAACTCTTTTGTGTAAGATTAATTTTTTGGATGGTGATCCATCATTTTCTTGATAAACCTTTCATTTGGTTAATGATTGAACAATTTTGTTGGAAATTCTTTTCCTTGCTTGATGCTTCATCGTTTTAGTAGAAAAAAATTTTGTTTTGGTTGCGAGTTTAACTATTTTATTGAAAATTCTTTTTTTTAGAAAATTAATTCTTAAATTAATTAAATAAATTAAATAAATTAAAACTAATCCTTCGTTGATAAATCATCTTTTTTAGTTGAAAATTCGTGTATTTTGTTGAAAATTCGTATTTTTTGTAGAAAACATTAATCATCTTGATTAAAAATTCTTCTTCTTAAGTTAGGAATTCAACTATTTTTTTGAAAATTCATTTTGGTTTAAAATCAAAACTTTTTTGCTTGAAATATCATCTATTACATTTTTCATTGAAAACTAATTTTTTTTCGTTGGTGGTTTATCATTTTCTTGATAAACCTTTTTTGTTAGTTGAAAATTTAATTTAACTACTTTGTTGACAATTTTTTAAAATGAAAATTTATTTATTTTGATGAAAATTAATCTTTTTTAGTTGAATATTCACGTATTTTGTTGAAAACTCGTTTTTTTGTCGAATAAATCAATATTGTTGATTTAAAATTCATCTTTTTGTTCAAAAATTCTACTGTTTAGTTGAAAACTAATTCCTTCGGTTGAAAATTAATTTGTTTATTGAAAATTCATTTTTTAAACTGAAAATTTAACTATTCCATTGTTTCTTAAAAATGTATCTTTTTCAGTTGAAAATTCCATTATTTGGTTGAAAATTTGTCTTTTATTGGGGGAAATGTAATCTTTTTAGATGAAAATTCATTCATTTGGTTTAAAATTTAACTATTTTGATGGAAATTCACTTTATGTGGTAGAAAATTCATTTTTTCAATGAAAATTGACGTATTCTATTTTAAATGAAAAATCTTTCTTGATTGAAAATTCAACTGTGTTTGATTTAAAATCAAAACTTTTTTGGTTAAAATATCATCCATTTCATTTTTCATTGAGAACTAATTTTTTTCGTTGGTAATTCCTAATTTTCTTGATAAACCTTTGTTGTTGGTTGAAAATTCAACTATTTTGTTGACAATTCTTTTTCTTGGTTGATGATTCATCATTTTAGTCGAAAAAAACGTTTGTAATCATTAATTTAACTACTTTGTTGACAATTTTTTAAAATCAAAATTAATTTATTTTGATGAAAATTAATCTTTTTTAGTTTAATATTCACGTATTTTGTTGAAAACTCGTTTTTTTGTCGAAAAAATTAATATTCTTGTTTGAAAATTCATCTTTTTATTTCAAAAATTCTACTGTTCAGTTGAAAACTAATTCCTTTGGTTAAAAATTAATTTGTTGATTAAAAATTCATTTTTTTATCTGAAAATTAAACTATTCCATTGATTGTTAAAAATTTTATTTTTTAGTTGAAAATTCCACTATTTGGTTGGTAATTCGTCTTTTATCGGGAGAAATGTAATCTTTTTGGATAAAAATTCATTCATTTGGTTTAAAGTTTAACTATTTTGTTGGAAATTCACTTTATTTGGTTAAAAATTCATTTTTTCAATGAAAATTGACCTATTCTATTGTAACTGAAAAATTTTATCTTTTTAGGTAAAAATTCATGTATTGTGTTAAAAATTCGTCCTTGTTCAGAATGATTTTTTTCTCTCAAAATGTACCTTTTTTTAGTTGAAACTTAATGCATTGTGCTCAAAATCCGTCTTCCTTGGTAGGAAATTAATCTCCTTTGTTTAAAAATTGATTTTTTTAATCAACTATTGGGTTAAGAATTCGTCTTTTTTGTTGAAAATGTAATCAGAACCCAACATTTTTTTTATTAACATTATTGATATTCAAGGTTCGGGGTTGTTTTTATACCTAAAAAATTTATAAAGGTCAGGGAAAATGAAAAATTCGTCAGGGAAAATTTAGGGAAAGTCAGGGAATTTCGAAATTAGGACTTTCTAGCAACCCTGTATATTTTCATTATAAAAAAAATTTGAAATATAATAATAATTATAAAATTTCACTAGATTATTCAAAACTGTTTCGAATAAAACGTAATTTAGTTTGGCTCACTTTTTTTCGATCGAAGAGTGAAACTCGAACGTTGGCTAAGTGCCAAAGAGAACACTTCGATGTCTCTTCGTGAAAAAGTACATGTGCGATTTATTTTTATCGCAAAAATTTATTTCAGGAAAAGTATGTTTTCTGGTATATTCAAGAACGAAATTTCTTCCAAGTGTGGCCAAAAATTAAGAATAGGGTTTTAAATAATTAGAAAACAAAGTTTAATTTTGTATTGTTAATATTTTTAGAATTTTAGATTAAAAATAGTACAAATTTAAAAAATAACTTTAAAATTTAATTTATATATTGCGCGTTTTTTTTTTAATAAATGCTGTTTTTTTTGTTGTTAGAGATTGGCAAAAGTGCATTCACATTAGGTCTGACCTAACACAGGCTGGCACTACTTGCTCGTCTATCCAGTGAGTCGCGTGAGTCAATAAATGCCATGCAATACTACATATATTTAGAGAAATGAAAATTTAAAAAAATTTTAAATTCCTCGAAACCCCTTCAAAAATCTTTATTTTTAATAACTTTTTTTAATAACTTTTTTTCAATTTTTTATTTTAATTAATTAATGTATTTTATTTGATGTCATTTTATTTATTTATTATTATTCATGCATTTTTTTCATTTTATTTCCAAATCTAAAATGATTCAATTCGAAATTGTTTATTATAGAAGGGCTTAAACTAAAAAATAAAGGTAATTGTTTACTTTGATGATTTTTCCTAATTTTTCTGTAAATTGTTTACAATTTTCTAGAAAATCTTCTTTCTAGTCCAAAAGTAAAATATCAGTCCTTTGTTTATGATATTTTACCAACCAACAATAATTGTTTATTTTACAAAAATTTGTATAAAAAAAATTAACAACTTGACTAATTGTCAACAAAAGGATGTTATTTTTTACGACATCGAATTTCAGTATCTCAAAAAAAAATTTATTGAGAGACTTTGTCAGGATAGAATATTTGTTATATATTTAAATAAACTTCATAAAAAAATGCAGATTTTCGTCAATTTTCAACGAGCAGATGTAATTTTTCCAACGAAATTATTATTTCCTCACGTTACTTTATCAAAGAGGAGTAGGAAAAAATGTTCTTTTCATCATTTCTTTGTTGCAAATTCAACTGTTTTCTTAAAAATTAATCTTTTTGGTTTAAAAATTCAACTCTTTTCGTATAATATTAACTTTTTCTTTAGAATTCATATTTTGTTGCTGATAAGTCAACTGAAATCTTTTTTGGATGAAAAATATTTCTTCTGAAAATTTGTATTTTTAATTTTTTTCTTTATTTTTTTCAAGTTTTTGAAATTTGAAATCAATATCAATGGAATTTCATTATTATTAAAAGAAAAAATAAATAAAATCAATATTAAAAAAAATATATAAATGAAAAAATAAATAAATTAAATTAAATCACAAAATAGACAAAATAGTGACAAGACTTTTTAAAAATAGATGTTTATTTATGTGATTGCAAAGAATACAAAAAAGGGAGTTTCTCTTAATTTTTTAGTTTTTTCTTTTTTTCAAAAGAATTTTTCTAATCGCTTTTTACTCAGTTATTTTTTAACTTTTCATTTTTTAACAAAATATTTTCTTAAATATATATTTTTCAACATTTGCAGTTTTTTCAGATTTTTTTAATACAGGCATCATCAAAATAAATAAATAATAAAATAAATATAAATAAGGCACAATTGTTTTTCTTGATGAACAATTTTACCCAAAATTCCTCTCTTTTTGTAATTTTTAAATAAAATTTCCTCAAATTAATAAAAAATTGTGTCGCATCACAAAGTCTTCTAATAAATAAAATCCTTTCTGTTTAATTAAGAGTCGATTTCGTAAAAAAACGATATTTATTTGTTGACAAGTAATCAAGTTGTACATTTTTTATACAATTGTTTATAAAATAAATAATTATTATTTGTTATGAAGTACCATAAGCGAAAAAAATTTTTCAAGTTATTTTAAATTGATTGCGTTGGAAAAACGAAATCTGCCATTCGAAAATTGATGAAGATCTGTATTTGCTTATCAAATTTATTTAAACAAGTAACAATAGTTATCAGGTGTTAAAAAATGGTAGATATTATTTAATAACGAGACACTTCGGAATTTTTTATTTAAAAACAAAATTGACATTTTTTTTAGGCCGTGGCTTCGTGTACCGAAATTTCGGTGCATATAGCAATCAGCCATTTTTTGTAACTCCCATTATTTATATTTTTTAATAATTACATAAATAATTATATAAATATTATATAACTAGAATCATATTTTGAGAAGTCTCTTAATTAAAAAACCTTAAAAATATCTAACTTAAAAGTTATAAATTTAAAAAAACGTCTGGTTTTATGAATTTAAACAAAAAATTTGCAAGTAAAAAGATAATGCAGGATAAAACAGTCGTTTGCTTCAAAAACTGAAGACGTTAAAAAAAATTAGAAAATTTTGAAAAACTCCAAATTTTTATGGTTTTCGAAATTAAATAAATAATATAGGGAGACCACCCTACAGTAGATAATCATTAATTAAAAGCACATATATACCTAAAATAATTAATTGTAATTTTAGTTTATTAATACGTGTATTGTCTTAGTCATTAATTTATTTAAATTAATTATTTTACATACATTAGTATTTTAAATTAATAATTATCTATTTAAGGGTGACATCCACTAAGAAAACAAAATTTTGAATTAAAAACTCGATAAGTTAAAAAATAAATAACTAAAAAATAGATACTTAAGAATTTTTCAAACTCCCGGTTTTAATTTTTTTCAGATAATTACATAAATATTATATAAATAAAATCGTAGTTTGAAAAAGTCTCTTGATTAGAAAACATTTTTTTAATAAATAATTTATCGTAAATAAACAACTAAATAAGTAACCAAAAATATATTTAGAAAATAGTGTGTTAAAAAAGGAAAAAGTTGAAAATAAATAAATAAAGTTTTTAAAAATTAGTTCAAATTAAGAAAAAACTACAAAATTTGGAAAAAATTGTAGTTTTTATGTTTTTCGCTATTATATGAACACATATTTCTAAAAAATCTCGCAACTAAAAAAATAACTAAATAAAACAGTATTTTCGAAAATTGAAAAACTTTGTAAATCATATGGAGGAAAACTCCCAAATTTTGACGATGCCATTTCAGAAGCCAAATTTACGAAAAAACTTTTAAATTGAAACAAAAAGTAAAAGGAAAATTAGAGAACAAAAAACCATGCGTAAATTAATAAATAAAGTCCCTGAGGTAGTTGAAATTTTTAAATTTGGAAAACTTGTGCTTGTAAATTTTTTTATTTATGCACAATTAAATATTTTTCATCCACTAAATGACGTTCTTTTATTTTCCTTTGACTTTTTTATTAATATTTAAATTTTTTTCATAAATTTAGCGGGACGACTAAAACATACCGAAAAATAAATATCCCGACACTGTAAAATTCCCAAAAAAGAAAATATTCGAAATAGAAAATTCCCGAAATTATAAAATTACCGAAATATGAAAATTCCGATTTTGAAAATTCTCGAATCATAGAATTCCCGAACTTCTGATAGTTTATCATATTATCAAATTTGAAAATTCTCGAAAAAAAAATTTCCAACGGAAAATTGCCAAATTATGAAATACCTGATACAGTAAAATTGTTGACACTAGAAAATGATTGAATTTGACATAACAATAATAGAAAAAATATTTCTCAATCCAAAAGAACAATACAAGAGCAAGATTTCTATTACGAAAGCAATAATTTAAAAAAACTACCCTGTCGGGAATTTTATTATTCGGAAACTTTCAAATTCGGTAATATTATAAACTGTCCGGAAATTTTATCATTCGGGTATTCTTCAATTCGAGATTTCTGTATTTCGGAAATTTTATAATTCCGACAATTTTCTATTTTGAATATTTTCTCTTTCTGTAATTTCACAGTCTCGGGAATTTTATTTTTTGGGATTTTTTAGTCGCCCTAATTTTGCTTCTGAAATGACATCCTCAAAATTTGGGAATTTTTCTCATTATTGTTTACAATCTTCATAAATTGTTTTAAATGTTTAAATTTAAATTTTCATTTGTTTTTTAGTTACTAATATAATATAATATCTAAAATATATGTTTATTTATGTGATTGCAAAGAATACAGAAAGGGAGTTTTTTCAAATTTTTTAGTTTTTTCTTTTATTCAAAAGAATTTTTCTAATCGTTTTTTGCTTAATTATTTTTTAACTTATTTAATTTTTTAACAAAATATTTTCTTATATATTTTTCATCATTTTCAGTTTTTCAGATTTTTTTTTAATATAGGCAACATTTTGTATTGTGAAATATGTCTTTCCCTGCATTCGAGATTTTATGAATGACGGAGACACGAAATGTAATTTCCTCGAGGAAAAAAAAAACCTTTGTCATGTGAAATATCAGGCTACTTAGGAGTTGAATCGATTTTGGCAACTTTGATAACCTGGAAGATTGTTCTGTCCTTAAAGCCGGTTTATTATTAGATAAAATAGACTAAAAGAAAAAAATGGAAAAGAGGGGGAAAAATAAACCTGAGGACATAGACATTGGCGAAGACACTCAGTTAATGTCGCATTGTGGTACCAACTGCATAAGAAGTTAGATCGAATTGATTTATGAATTATTTGAGTCTCATTTTTTAATTTAATAGAAGATTTCAAGATGACAGAAGATGTCGACGATGCAAAAGTAAGCATCAATTTTGAAAATATTTTTCATTTAATTGATTTTCAACTTAATTTTATCGTTTGATAATTAAATAATTCATTTGGAAAAGGCTGTTCCTACACAAATATGTTCTACACAAAATATATTATACACAACGTATACTGATCATATTTTTCCTACGCAAAATATTTCCTACGCAAAATATTTCCTACGCAAAATATTTTCTACACAGAATATTTCCTACACAGAATTTAATACTATTATACACTTCCTACAAAAAATATTTTCTATACTGAATATGTCCTGCATAGAATGTTTCCTACACTAAATATTTCCTACACAAAATATTGTCTACACGGAATATTTCTTACGCAAAATATTTCCTAAACAAAATATTTTCTACACTGAATATTTGCTGCACAAAAAATTTTCTACGCTAAATATTTCCTACACAAAATATTGTCTACACTGAATACTTCCTACGCAAAATATTTCCTACAAAAAATATTTTCTGCACAGAATATTTCCTACACAGAATTTAATACTGTTATATATTTCCTACGCAAAATATTTTCTACACACAATATTCCCTACGCAGAATATTTACTACAAAAAACTCAATAATGTTATATTTTTCCTACACAAAAGATTCTATACACAGAATATATCCTAGACAGAAAAAATAGTAATTATTTTATCCTAAAACTATTTATCAAATATTATACGAAAAATTATTCTCTAAAATATTTTTCCTACGCGAAATACATTCTACACAAAATATATTATACACAACGTATACTGATCATATTTTTCCTACGCAAAATATTTTCTACACAGAATATTTCCTACACAGAATTTAATACTGTTATATATTTCCTACACAAAATATTTTCTACACTGAATATTTCCTACACAAAATATTTTCTACACTAAATATTTCCTACACAAATATTGCCCACACTGAATACTTCCTACGCAAAATATTTCCTACACAAAATGTTTTCTACGCAGAATATTTCCTACATAGAATTTAATACTGTTATATATTTCCTACACAAAATATTTTCTACACTGAATACGTCCTGCATAGAATATTTCCTACAATAAATATTTCTTACACAAAATATTATCTACACGGAATATTTCCTACGCAAAATATTTTCTACACACAATATTCCCTACGCAGAATATTTCCTACAAAGAATTCAATAATATTATATTTTTCCTACGCAAAAGATTCTATAAACAGAATATATCCTACCCAGAAAAAATAGTAATTAATTTATCCTAAAAATATTTGTAAAATATTACACGAAAAATTATTCTCTCAAATCTTTTTCCCACACGAAATATATATTTTACACAAAATATTTAAAACAGTAAACGAAATATTTTCTACACAAAGTAGATCCCACAATAAATGAAATAATTATTTTCATTGAAATATTGTTACTTCTTTCACGTGAATTATTTTCATTCGATAAGTCCCAAGCTTTCAAGTATTTTCTAACTAATTTTAAGTTGTTCAAGCAATTGTTTTTTGTTTAGACAATTTTGTTCGCCTGTAAAACGTGAAAAGTTAGTATTCTTCGGGATAAATGATACATATGATAAATTTAAATCGTAAATAGTTATTATATATAGTATAATTTTCTACAATTTTTATATAAAAAGGAACCTCTCACAATTTACAGGGTAAAAAAATTGTTTTAGTCAATTGGTAAGTCAAAAGCAGATAATATTGATGAAAAATAATACAATAAAGAAGTTACAGCATCGCTATTGATTCAAATGTACCATTTTTCTAGAGAGTGCTTCAAATAGAAGTTAAGTTTTCTTTTCATAATTTTGTGTAGGAAAAATATTTGGACAGAATAATTTTTTTACAATATTTTGAAAATATTTTCAGAATGATATAATGAATGTTTACATATTTATGTGTAGGATATCTATTGTGTAGAGAATATTTTGTCTAGAAAAAAATAAAACTGTACTAAACAGTATAACATTCTGCGTGGAAAATATTGTGTGTAGGAAAAATATAAGAGTATTGAATAGTATTAAATTCTGTGTGGAAAATATTGTGTGTAGTGAATATTTTGTGTGGGAAAAATAAAACTTTATTAAACAGTATTAATTTCTGTGTAACAGGAAATATTGTGTGTAGGAAAAATATAACAGTATTAAAGAGTAATACCAGCTCCTACACAAATATATTGTACACAAAATATATTTTACACAACGTATACTGGTCATGTTTTTCCTACAAACTATATTTTCTACGCAAAATATTTCCTACACAGAATTTAATACAGTTATAACAAAACATTTTCTACACATAATTTTTGAATATTGTTGCTGCTATATGGCAAATGTTCTGAGTGAAAATATTCAACACAGGCATATTCTACACGAAAACATATTTTACATAAATTATTCCCCAAGGGGAATATAAACGACAATATTATTTAAACAATTATTATGTTTCATGCCATTTCTTTTGCCTGTACATCGTTAAAAGTTATTATTTTTGGGATATTAGTCAAAATAATCATTCAAAGAATTTGTATCCGGTAAATCGTGACAGGTTATTATTTTGCAGGGATTAATGACACAATTACTGAATTTTGAAAGTAATTTTCCTTTGTTTAAGATATTTCATGACAAATATTGGACATAATCTTTTTGTGTAAAATATTTTGAGCATATCATTGTAATAAAATATTATTATTCAATTCTGTGTTAGAAAATTTGTTGTGTAAGAAAAATATTGGACAGAACAACTTTTGTACAATATTTCACAAATATTTTCAGGAGAAAATAATTACTATTTATTTCTATGTAGGAAAAATATAAAAGTATTAAGTTCTGTGTAGGAAATATTTTGTGTACAAAATATTCTGTGTAGAAAATATTTTTTGTAGGAAAAACAAAACGGTATTAAACAGTATTAAATTCTGTGTAGCAGGGGATATTCTGTGTACAAAATATTGTGTGTAGGAAAAATATGACAGTATTGAACAATATTAAATTCGGTGTGAGGAATATCATGTGCAGAAAATATTTTGTGTAGGAAAAATAAAACTGTATTAAACAGTATTAAATTCTGTGTAGCAGGAAATATTCTGTGTACAAAATATATTGTGTTGAAAAATTAGAACAGTATTAAACAGTATCAAATTCTGTGTAGAAAATATTTTGTCTAGGAAAAATGAAGCTGCATGAAACATTATTCAATTCCAGGAGGGAAATATTCTGTGTA
>CAKNXH010001767.1:9551-23385 GCA_932178445.1 Andricus quercusramuli
AGGTCAATTTTTTTCAATTATTCGTAATAGCTCGAACACCGCAGTTTGTAAAAATGTCAATTTTAGTGGTTATAGTCCAGGAAAATATCTTTGTTTTCGTGATGAATAATAAAATACTAATATACGAAATGTCTCCAAGAGAAGAAAAGTTTGCGCTGGTCTGGAGGGTCGATGATAAAAAACAAGATGTCATTCAGTTCTCAATGATTCCGAAGAAAAGTAGAGAAGTAGGCTGAGTAGATCACTTTATTTTACATTATCTCATATCATTATATTTTTTCATAATAATGGCTCGAAATCTAACTTATTTACATTCAATTCAACCAAAAAATACTTTGTATACATATTACTACGTAATTAGTTACTTATTTTCTATACAAACCCTTAAAAGATCATTTTTTTTCTATTAATTTCCATTACTTATCTCCGAAATTCACAGAATTTGTTAAAAATAATTAATAATGTTTTCATTCCAATAGCGCAATAAATAATATTGACAATATTTAAATTTTTACAACTTGTTTTATTAAAATTTTTTTCAATACCCCGCCATTTAAATTTTCTTTATTCACATTTGTTTTCAAAATTGTACCCTATTATGTCATTTATTTCTCTTTATTCGAGTCCAAAACTATTTATCTTCATTCTTCAGGCGACCGAATCCATTTCAAATCAGGCCGGGTTCTACCATTGGAATCGCAACATCTTTCGAAAACAAAATATGCTGTTTTTCAAAGGAAATTCGGCGATACGCATTTTTCTGATTTGCGAACAAAAAAATCCGAAAAAGTTATGCGTATTTGAATTTTGTGCTTCGTTTCAAACAAACTCAATTTTTTCTTCAAACTTCTATAACTTTTGACCCATTGAGAGATTTATTATTTTCTTTCTGATTCTAATAGCGTTTATCGTATTCTTTTTAAGCGCGACCGAATTTTAAAAAAAGGTTTACAATTAGGAAAAGGTTTATTTTTTAAGTAAAAGATCGATTTTCTCAAAAAACCTCAGAAACCTCAAAAAAATTTGAATTTTTCGCTATTTTGTTAACTTTTACTCTGATAATGAAGATATCCTGTTAGTTTGATGATCGCGAAATAACTTATGTAGGAAGGAGAATTCTTTTTTTTTTACAATCGCATTTTCTACTTTTCCTTGAAAACAATGACAGATACAAAAAAATGTCAAGATGAAAGTTTGCATGTCTAAAAAAATTCTATGGAAAATTTATCTTGTCTTCTTGTGATACCTCTCACAGTTTACGAGAAAAATTCAAAAATTACATTGAAAAAACGTCTCCTGGCTTCAAAAATGATTTATCTGGCATGATGCTGATAAGATGCCTTTCTTCTATGATTAGAAACTCTTCAAAATTTTTTAAAAGGATAAAAATAGTTTTCCAGAAAATGTATTTTGATACTTCTAAATATTTTTTCATATTTTCTGCTAATAGAACAAGGGCATCTTATAAAGACCATGCAAGCTAAACCATTTTTGAGGCTGGTAGATTTTTTTCCCCTAAAAATTTGATTTTTGACATTTTCTCGTGAACTATAAAAAATATCGCAAAAGAACAAGAGACATTCTTCATGGAACTGTTTCAGACGTGCAAACTTTCATGTCATTTTTTTTCGTATCTTTCATTGTTTTCAAGGAAATGTGTAAAATTGGATTGTGAAAAAAACGAATTCTCCTAGCTAGACAAGTTGTTCAACAAGCATCAAACTTACAAGATATTATTATTACCAAAGCAAAAGTAAAAAAAAAAAATTGGCAAATATTTAAAGGTGGGTTTTTTGAGAAAAACTGCTGCTATTGTTTCGTTAATTTAAAACCTTTTTTCAATTCTCCATCGCATTTTCAAAGAAGACGATAAACGCTACTTGAATATGGAAGAAAATAATAAATATCTTTTTTAAGTCAAAGTTATAAAGGTCATGGCCAAAAATCAACATAATTATGATTTAAGATTTTTTAAAAGATTACTATATGTTATTAAAACAACAAAATTAGATAGGGCGATGGCACCAATTCTTCAATGTTGAAATTATCTCAACTTTCACTATTCTCTTATCCAGATTTCATTTTTATACAATTTTTATTAAGAATACAACACAGTAACATCTTAATTTAACGGGGGAATTTTGTTACATAGTACTATTGTATTAATCATTATTTTCTTGAGATTATTATAAATTTATTATTCTGAAAAAAATATAAAAATGTATAAACAAGCCCTACAGATTGGTAAAAATGATAAGTTTATTGTCTCTATTTAAAAATTTTTATATTAAGATTGACAAGAATTCCATTTTATCATGAATAATTTTTGAAAAATAGGCAAGAAAAAGATTTATAATCAAAAAATGAAATTCCAAAGCAATCTTAGTTTTCAGCTCATCAGAGACAAAGAAAACATAATGAAAAAAGAAGGAGAAAAAGGGAAAAAGTCAACCAAAAAAAAAAAACCTTTGACTTTTTCCTTTCTTCGATCTTTTTATACTACGAGATCACCAACATGCTTCGAGGCCAATTTAGACCTCCTCATCAGGGATTATTTATAGGGAATAACTGAAGGTATGAAAAATTAAGATACCTGTAAAGAAAAAATTTAATTTAATGTAAATTATAAATTAATTAATTTTAATATAAAGTTCAATGTCTAGCGTTTCATATCTGTCTTTCCCCAAATTTACAATCATATTGCTCTTTGAAGAAACTCTATAAATAGTACGTAAACCTAATTTTCCCAACGTTGCGCATAAGTTAAGGGCTCTATCAATCAAATTTTCGATGATTCCTATATTATTTCAAATATAGTAATTTGAGAGAAAACTAGGTGTTCTACCTGAAAAAATCTCTTTCCTATGCCAGTCAGTAATAATATGTCGTTCATCGGTTTTGATTAATGTCGAATCTAGAAAATTTAATTTTCCTACAGTTTCAATTTCAACATTAAATTGTAATTTTGGGTGTATAGTATTAGAAGCATCAAGAAGAGTGTCAACATTATTTTTATGTACACTAGGTACTGAATCATCAACAAATCTTGCATACAAATCAATATTAAAATCAATTTTTTGGAAAACTTCATTCCCTAAATCCTATATAGCTATTTCAGCTGAAATAGGTGACAAAACTGATCCTATAGGAGTTCCAAACTTTTGTTTATAAAAATTATTATTAAATTCGAAATACACTGAATGAAAAACATATTTCGTAGCATCAAGAAATTGTTTTTCTGAATTTTGGTATTAATTTGTATCAAATGCCAACGTTTTTGTATGGAAATTTCAACTTTTTTATAAGGCACATTTTGAAAACGTAGCTACTACAAAAAAAACATCATGTAATCGAAAGGTATTACTACATTGTCAATTAGTTTTAAGAAAGCACGAATATTTTTAAGTAAGGTTTTTCAGATTTCTATTCATTTTTTAATAATTTGACTCGATTATTCTTTCAATTTTCTAGCTGGAGAACCTATTGCTTTGTGAGCTTTAACAAGGCCATAGGCTAAGGAAACATAAGTACTCGTTGTATCAATCCTCATCATCTTTCAATATTATTTCCTATTTATTCCCCTATTTTTTATATTTTATATATATTTTTCCTTTCATATTATATTTATTTATAATAATTCCTATATTTATTAGTTCTCATTCTATCTAAAATCTCAGAAGTTCCTTTTTTGAATCATTTTGGTGGGATTATTAGGAATCAGTTGAAAACTATCTTCATCATTGAAGATATGCGACATTTTTTTAATATAAACGTCCCTATGAATCGCTGCTGTAATACTTCCTTTGTCTGATTTTGTGACGATTAATTCTGGATAATATTTTAAGAATATTTCTCTTTCAATTAAACCCTCATTCAATTCCTTTTCTAACCAAGTTTTTGGATCATCATTGTTCAAAAAATCATTAGATAAACCCATAAACTGTTATCTAAATTCATTAATTTTGTTCTCATGTATTTTTTTAATATTGGATACAATGTCTTCAATTATTTGCAAGCAATTTAATATAGTTTTTTTCAGAAAATTTGTTGCTAAAACCATCACCTAATCCCAAAATTTCAATAACTCTATGTGGAATAATTACATTAGAAATATTCAAAAACCAGGAGTCTGGTTGATCGTGAAGAAGAACTTAGTGAATGTTTAAATGCAATTTTTGTACATTTCCTTGCTTTTTAAGAATGTTTAAAAATTTGCTATCATGTTTAAAATCATTAAGGGCATTTTTATTAAGTTTTGTTTCCCTTTCAAAACATTCCTTGATAATCAAGGAGGGAACTTGTTGATTTAATTTCTCAATAATTTGTTTTATCTTAATATTCAAAGAATGTCAAAAATTTTTCAAGAAAAAACCCCATGAATTTTGATATTTTTCCTCCTTCACTAGAATCTTTACCACATTATCTTACCATACCTGGTGGATAAAATGCTTACGAAAAAATTACAGAAAAATAAAACCATTTTTACAGGAATCTTTAAATAAATACAATAAATTACAACCAAAATTACAGGAAAGTACAACTTTTTTCTATTATTAAGACGAATTTTGTACTTTTTTTGCATTCTTATGTACATTATTGTATTTTATTCTAGTTTTAATTTTCAACAAGAATTTACAGAAAATTAAAACTGCAAGAATCTACAGGAATTTACGTTTTTTGCAGCCGAAAGTATTTTTTTCGACCTAGGATGACAAATATTTAAAATATTACAATAAGATAATTTTAAATTAAGATGCGATCATGTATACATGATCGTTATTACAAAAAAAGCTTTTATGTTTAAACTTTAAAGGAATGGTAGAATATCAGAAGGCAATGATGAATAATTATTATTAAACAACAAAAAACCTTACGATTCAATTTTTTTTTTCAAATATACAATAGCAATAGATTGGACACTATATATGTCATTTAAAATTATGCCATTGCAATATTCTCAATATTTGTCATCCTAGGTCGAAAAAGAACTAATTTTGGACTCAAGATATTTTTTTACTCTTAATTGATAAATTTTCAAAATTATATCCTTTTGAGCAATTCTAAACTAGAAACGTTAATTTATACATAAAAATTTGTTTTAAAGTCTTTTTAAATATTTGGTCAAAAATTTGTTTCCAAACAAAAAAATTTTAATCTCCAGGAATCTAATAGTAATATTATTATATTGGAACATAAATCTTCCCTACAATTTTTTGAAAATCCTGCGAAAAAAAAACATTAAAATTATCCAGATTCTTTTTTGCCAATTTTGGAAATCTTGAATATTCTTTTCAAATTAATTTTTTAAACGAAAAAAATTATTCTTAGTTTTTCATCGAATTTTGATATACATTCTTTATTCATTTGAAACATTTTAAATTACATTAAAAGCCCATACATTTTTTGTTCGAAATCTTCGAAAATCTACATTGTGTATTAAATGGTTTTAAATATTTTTACGTTTTAAATTACTTTTGGAATATTTTTAAAAGTTTTAAATATATTCGAAGCTTGCTCGATTATTTTCCAAATTAATAATTGTTAAATTATTATCCAATGATCGAAAAAGTTCGTCTTAAATCTTTTTAAATATTCTCTTAAAATTAATTTTTCGAAATAAAAAATAATTTAAAATTTTCCCAGCAAAATGAGCAATTTTTTTTCTCTTAAAACCTTCAAAGATAATTGAAAACCTTTAAAATTTCATTTCAAATCCTTCAGAAATCTAAATTTAGTTTTTTATTTTTCAAAATATTTTCCAAACTTATAATTGTTCAATTGTCAGCTATGCACCAAAATTTGTCTTGTTGGTAAAATATTAATATTCTTTATTGAAAATTCATGTTTTTGGTTGAAATTTTATATTTTTGGGTAAAAATTCAACCTTTATCTCAAAAATTTGTATTTTCTGAATGAAGATTCATCGTTTTAGTTGAAAATTCATCTCTTTGGTTGAAAATTCAACTCTTTGTTTGAAAATTCGTCTTTTTCGTGGAAAATTCATATTGTTGGGTAGAGATTTATGTTATTGTTTGAATATTGATAGTTTTTGGTTAAAGTTTAAAACTTTAAGTTTTAAAAAGTTAAAACTTTTTTGTTGGAAATTGAATTTTTTGGTTTGAAATTCAACTATGATATTAAAAATTAATATTTTTTATAAATTTTACTATTTTTCATATGAAATTAAAATCTTTTTTTTAACAATTTTGTACAAAATTTACGGTTTTTGTTGAAAACTCATAATTTTAAATGCCTTTTTCTATTATTAAACATATTTTGTTGATTTGAGAGCATTTTCGTATCCCTAATTTTGCAACAATTATTTACTTTTAGTAATTTCTAAAGATGGTTTTAAATCGAGGAAATTCTTTTTGCAATTCCTAACTCTTCATTTCATAAATTTGTTTACTGTTCTAAAACTATTTTTTAAATATTGCAATAATTTATCAGAATTTATGCTAGTCGTAGTTATCATAATTCGAATGATATTAGAGCAGATTTTAATCTCGCAATTTATAATTGAGAGTCCTATTTTCGACTGAACGGGAAAATTATTATTATGGCCAAATAGCTTTTCCAGATTCCATAGAAGGCTGCATTGAACATATCGATTTCCTTTCAAATTTGTTGCCGCATCGTTGAATTTCAATATTTGCAAATTGGAAGTATAACGAAATTTTTGTGGTGAATTTCGCGATACTGCGAGAAATTTGAAATTATTTAAGGATTTAAAGTTATAAAAAAGACCAAGGGAGAGAAAGAGAGAGAGAGAGAGAGGATAACAGTCATCAGAAAAAAAAATTTTAAGTACGACATAAGTAAAATATATGAAATTTCAATAAAACAGTTAAGTTTTTAACTCAAGAAAATTAATTTTAAACCAGAAACGGTAGAACTACATTTTCAATCTGAAAAACTTAATTTTTAACTAAAAAAAGAAAATTTTTTTAAAATAGTCAAATTCGCAGCCAAAGAATGAATCTCTGATCCAAAAAATTAAATTTTGAATGAAAAATGTCATAGTTGTTATTTCCACCAGAATTCAAAAAAAAATTAAAAACAGTCAAATTAAAGTTAAACATACGAACTTTCTACAAATTTGTTGAATTCTCAAATAAATCAGACTAATTTCGAAACAAACAAAAAAGGAACTTTGAACCAAAGGGATACATTTTAAACTGAAAACGACTTTTTGGCCAATAAAGAAATAAAAATGTTATCCAAAATGCCAAATTTTCAAGCCAAAAATATGAATTTTCTGAAAAATGATTGAATTTCCAACCAAAAAAAAAATCCAACAGATGAATTTTCAACAAAAAAGATCATATTTCATAAATAAATATCGATTTTCGACATAAAATGGAATAGATAAATTTTGAATTAGGAAAATTAATTATTATTTAAATTTTGAAAGAAATGTTGAGCCTAATAGTACAATTTCACTTTAAAAAATAATTTTTTAACCAACAAAATAAATTTTGAAGCCACCAAATTAATTTTTTGCCAAGAAATTAACTTTCAAGAAAATACAGGAATTCTCATTCAAACAGTCGAATTTTCAATTTCGAAGGATACGTTTTCAGCCAAACATGGAATAGTTAAATTTTCATTCAAAATAATTAAGTTGAAAAAATTAAAATTTTATTAGTGAAGTGAGTGATCAACCAAGAAAATGAATTTCGAACAAATTAGTTCCACTTTCAACTAAGTAGTATATTTTTGAACCTGAATAAGAGAATTTCAAAAAAAAGTTGAATCTGACATAAAATATTGAACTTTTCAGCCAAGGAGAGGAAATTGTTAACAAAATAATTAAATATGCAACCTGAGGAAGGTATTTTCAACAAAATGAATGAATATTTAGCTAAAAAAATACATTCTCAAGTAAAGAAAATTAATGGATAACTAAAAAAAAACTAATTTTCAACAAATTAGTTAAAGTTTCAAATGAAGAAATAAATTTTTCAACGAAGTGATGAATTTCTAACCAAAAATATGTGTTTTTAACAAAATAGGTTAATTTTCGACCAGAAAAATAAATTTGTACTCAAAAAGATGAAGTTACAACTAATAAAATGACTTTTCTACCAAAAAGGCGAATTTTCAACAAAATAGTTTAATTTTCACCTAAAATAGGTACATTTTCAACCTATAACAGAAGAGTTAAATTTTTAGTGAAATTTTTAATTCGCAACGAAATGAAATAAATTTTCACGTAATTGATGAATTTCAAAACCAAGCAGACAAAGTGTAAAGAAATTCGACAAATAATGAAACAGTGAACTTCTTAGCAGAAAAAAAAATTTGTAATAAAAAAATTAATTTTCAACCAAACATAGAGTAGTTAACCAAATAAATAAATTATGAACCAAAACAAAGGGGTTTTAACTAAAATGATGAATGATCAGTCAATAAAATTAATTTGTAACAAAACACATGAATTTTTAAATAAACGTTTGAATTTTAAAAAGAAATTTCAAGACCAGAAAAATTAATTTTTAACTACGAAAATGAATTTCGGAATGAAGAAATGGACTAAATAAGCGAATTTTCAAACAAATATTTGAATTTTCCACCAAAGACAAATTGATTTTTAACCAAGGAAAGGAATAAATTTTTAAGAAAATGCAGGAATTTTCAGCCAAATAGTGGAACTCTCAACTGAAGAAGTAAATTTTTAACCAAACATGGAACAGTGAAATTTTGATAAGGAATAATAAACTTTCAACAAAAGAAATTGTAAAAAAATTAGGTAAATTTTAAACAAAAATAAATGGTTTTCAACTAAAATGATAAATGATCAACCAAAAGAAAATAAATTTTGAATAAAGCAGTTCCACTCTTAACTAATTTAGCTTATTTTTCTATGTATTTTCAACCCTAGGTAATGAATTTTTGACCTAGTAAATTAATTTTTAATAAGAAGATAAATTTTCAACCAATAAGAATAATTCTCCCCGAAAAACGATTAATTTTCAACAAAATGCAGGAATTTTCAACAACTTAGCTGAACTTTCAACTCAAGAAGATGAATTCTTGAATAAACATGTAATAGTGAAATTGTCATTTTGAAATAATTATTTTCAAAAAAGAAATCATTTTCAGCAAAATAGTTTAATTTTTAACAAAAATAAAGCTTTTTCAACTGAAATGATAAATGATTTACGAAAAAAATGAATTTCTGACAAAGAAGTTCCACTTTCAACTAAATAGTTTAATTTTCTAATATCCGAAATCGATTTCCAACAAAATGCATACATTTTTGAACAAATATTGGAATATTAATAAAATTTTGAGCTCAAAAAATAAATTTTCATCATAAGAATTAAGAAATTTATTCTTACCCAAGAAGATAAATTTTCAACCAACAGAAGTAATTTTTTACCAAAAAAGATTAGTTTTCAACAAAATGCAGGTATTTTTAACGAACTAGTTGACCTTTAACTGAAGAAGATAAATTTTCAACCAAACATGGAACAGCAAAATTTTTATTAATACAAATTAATTTTTAACCAAAGAAAAATTGATTTTCATCCAGATAGTAAAATTTTGAACAAAAATAAGTGTTTGTCAGCTAAAATAATGAATCATCAACCAAAAATGAATTTCGAACGAAGTGGTTCGACTTTCAACTGAGTAATTTAATTTTCCAACCATTGAAATTAATCTCTGAAAAAATACACGAATTTTTAAACAAATATTTGAATTTTTTCAAAAAATGTTGACCAAAAAGTAAAATGTTTCACACTAGAAAATGAATTTTCGACCAAGAAGATACATGTTTGACCAATATTAATAATTTTTAACCAAAAGCGATTAATTTTCGTCGAACAATGAAATTTTCATTTGAAAAATTAATTTCTACCAAAAAAAAAAAAAAAACAATTTTCAGAAGAATAGTCACATTTTTAAGAAAGTAAAGCGCTCCCATCTGAAATGATGAATGATCAATCAACCAAAAAAATTAATTTCCAAAAAAGTTGTTCAACTTTCAAGTAAGTAGTTTAACTTTCTAACAATTCTAATTAATTCCTGACAAAATGAGCGAATTTTTAAACAAATATTTGAATTTTCAAAGAAACTTTCAACAAAAGAAAAATGGATTTTTAACCAAGTAAAGGAATTTTCAAATCAGCAAATGAATTTTCAACTGAGAAGACAAATTTTCCACCAACAATAATAATTTTCCATTGAAAACGATCAATTTTTAAGAAAATGCAGGAATTTTCAGCCAGATAGTGGAACTTTTAACTGAAGAAAATAAATTAAAAAAAACACACGGAACAGTTAAATTTTCATTAAGAAAAATTAATTTTTACCAAAAAAAATTGTAAAAAAATTAGTAAATTTTAAACAAAAATAAAGGGTTTTCAACTAAGATGATAAATTATCAACCAACAACAAAAAAATGTGTATAAAGCAGTTCCACTCTTAACTGATGTAAGTGTAGCTTATTTTTTTATAAATGTTCAACCCTAGGAAATGAATTTTCAACCAAGAAGATAAATTTTCAACTAATAAGAGTAATTCTCCCCCAAAAACGATTAATTTTCAACAAAATGCAAAAATTTTAAATTGAATAGTTGAACTATTAACTGAAGAAGATACATTTTCAACTAAACATGAAAAGTGACATTATCATTCAGGAATATTAATTATAAAAAAATTATAATTGTCAGCAAAATAGTTCAATTTTAAACAGAAATAAAGCTATTTTAACTAAAATGATAAATTATCAACCAAAAAAATGAATTTCTAACTAAGTAGTTCCACTTTCAACTAAGTAGTTCATTTTTCTAACAAATGAAATTAATTTCTGACGAAATACACAAATTTTTAAACAAATATTTGAATTTTCAAAAAAATTTGCAAACAAAAAATATAATTTTTAACCAGGAAATTGAAAATTGAAATGAAAAATGGAAATGAAAATTTTTGAATTAAAGAATATACATTTAAGAAAAAGAGCGGAACAGTGAAATTTTCATTTTTAAAATTAATGGAAAAAAATGAATTGCAGTAAAATAGGTAATTTTTGAATAAAAATAAAGGTTTTTCAACTGAAATTAATAATGATCGACCAGAGAATTAATTTCTAAGAAAGTAGTTGCAATTTCAACTAAGTAGTTGATTTTTCCAACAAACGAAATTAATTTTTGACAAAATACATGAATTTTGAAACAACTATTTGAATTTTCAAAGAAAGGAAACCAAAAAATTAATTTTTGATCAAGAAAATGAATTGTCAACCAAGAAGATAAATTTTCAAACCACAAGAACAATTTTCTACCGAAAAGAAATTATTTTCAACAAAATGCAAAAATTTTCAATCAAATAGTTCAACTTTCAACTGAAGAAGATAAATTTTTAAAAAAGCGCGCAACAGTGAAATTTTCATTGGGAAAAATTATTAAAATTTAATTTAAAAAAATAAATTGCAGTAAAATATTTAATTTTCAAATCAAAATACAGGTTATTCAACTAAAATTATCAATATTCAACCAAAAAATAAATTTCGAACAATGTTCAATTTTCAACTATGTACTTCAATTTTCTCCCTATAAAAAAAGTTAATATTGCTAAAGTTACAATTTTTCATTTTACCTTCACTGGTCTTAATTTTCTTTTATTTTGAGATTACCTGGACAATTTTTACCTGAAACGCTTTACACCTTTGATTTTTTTCTGTCCTGAGACTAATTGGTTGCAAACTCGTTTACCGACAACCTTACATTTTGTAACTTGTTTCCGTGACCTAAAAACCCGGTACGGTCGTTGGTTATTTAAAGGTTCATTTTATTTCTCTTGCATTTCGCATTTTCCGCTTATATACGGGTACTTTCCTTTAACGCTTAGAACTCTGGCAGAAAACGATAAATTAGAAAGAAATGTTGAACGTTGGGAAAGTCGAGTCTTCAAAGGATACCCTTCTCCCCCTTCGACCCCCCTCCTCCACCACCCTCTTGCTATTTACTGTGCGTCTGTGAAAAAACATAGCACTCTAGGGCTGGTAGGCTACAAGGTTCGGGAACTGCCCTTTCGATGAGGCAGTTTACGTACCCTGAATTAAATACCCCACTAGAGACACATTTATTTGCTGGCAACATTTTCTCACCCTCACGTCGTTCTAACTTTCTTTCGGAAATAGTTATGTGAATATCCCCTCATAAGTTCATATGGATACATATATTTTCACTAAAAAGCAATCAGTTTTATAGATAGTTTTTTTTGTTTTTTTTTTGACACGATTTCCAAATGTCTTTCTATATGTTTTTGGCAATTCATTTAAAAAACACATGGGAGGCTTCCACATTAGGAGGGTCCAAAATTATATTTTTTTTGAATTTACATGCATATTACCCGGAAATTTGTTTTATCGACAAGAAAATAAATCCATTTTTTTTCGAACATAAAAATGATATTTAGAGGTGGTGCAAGCCGCATAAAGTGAGAATAAATTGAGGATTTATTATTATTGTTAACACGTATTACCAATAAGATTTGAAGGACGATTTTGAAAATTTGATTCGGAATCGTCAATATTAGTTAAATCGAATTGAAACTCAACGTTTATTTTCACTAAAAGCAATGAGTTTGGCCAATCTGTCTTACATCGTGTTTTTTTTGGCAATATGTTTAAAGAACACATGAAGTTTAACACATATTCCTCATAAGATAAAAAAGTCGTTTTTGTAAATTTCATTCATAATCGTCAATATTAGCGAAATCGAGTTGAAACACAATGTTTATTTTCACTACAAGGGAATGAGTTTGTCCAATCAGTGTTTAAAGACATAGTTTCTTTTTTTCTTTTTTTTTTTTTTTTTTTTTTGACACGAATTATAAATGTCTTTCAATATGCTCTCGACAATTTACTTGAAAAACACATAAAAGGCGACCACATTAGGCTGTTCCAAAAATTTTTTTCCAGAATTTTCATGCATATTGCCCGGAAACTTATTTTATCGATACGACAATAAATCCATTATTTTAAAGTTATATTTAGAGGTGGCGCAAGCCACGTGAAGTAAGAATAAATTAAGGATTTATTATAATTGTTAACACGTGTTTCCCATGAGATTAAAAAGACGTTTTCGTAAATTTTATTCGGAATCGCCAATATTAGCTGAATCGAGTTGAAACACAACGTTTATTTTGACTACAAGGGAATCACTGTCCAATCAGTGTTTAAAGACATAGTTTTTTTTTTTTTTTTTTTTTACACGAATTATGAATGTCTTTCAATATGTTCTCGGCAATTTACTTGAAAAACACATGGGAGGCGTCCACATTAGGGTGGTCCAAAATTATATTTTTCGAATTTGTATGCATATCGCTCGGAAATTTGTTTTATCGACACGGAAATAAACACATTTTTTCTTCCTTTTTTTTTTTTTTGAAAAAAAGTTATATTTAGAGGTGGCACAAGCCACATGAAGTAAGAATAGATTAAGGATTTATTATTATTGTTAACACGTGTTTCCCATGAGATTAAAAAGTCGTTTTTGTAAATTCTATTCGGAATCGCCAATATTAGCTGAATCGAGTTGAAACACAACGTTTATTTTCACTACAAGGGAATCAGTTTGTCCAATCAGTGTTTATAGATATGACTTTCCTTTTTCTTTTTTTTTTCTTTTTTGTTTTTTTTTTGTTTTTTGTTTGACACAAATTCCAAATGTCTCTCTATATGTTCTTGGCAATTTACTTGAAAAACACATGGGAGGCGTTCACATTAGGGTGGTCCAAATTGATATTTTTCGAATTTGTATGCATATCGCTCGAAAATTTGTGTTATCGACACGGAAATAAATACATTTCTTCTTTTTTTTTT
>CAKNXH010001767.1:23395-69288 GCA_932178445.1 Andricus quercusramuli
TTGTAAATTTTATTCGGAATCGCCAATATTAGCTAAATCGAGTTGAATATGGCTTTCCTTTTCCTTTTTCTTTTTCTTTTTTTTTTTGACACGAATTCCGAATGTCTTTCTATATCCTCTTGACAATTTACTTGAAAAACACATGGGAGGGGTCCACATGAGAGTGGTCCAAAATTATTTTTTTCAAATTTTTCTGCATATCGACCGGGAATATGTTTCATCGACAGAAAAATAAATCCATTTTTATTTTTAATGATATTCAGAGGTGGCGTAAGCTGCATGAAGTTCAACACGTATTCCTCATAAGACACAAGAGACGTTTTTGTAAATTTTATTCAGAATCGTCAATATTAGCTAAATCGAGTTGAAACTCAACGTTTATTTTTACGTCCAATTTTCCATTGGAGTGATGCCACACTAAATTAAGGTTAACAAAAATAATTGTACAAACATGATTGTTAAAAAGAATTATTATCATTTTTAATAATACTGTCTTTGAATAATGATAGAAATTGTGGTTATTCTGAAATTTTTTACTTTTTGTCCACTTTTCACTTGAAGTGAATTAAGATTTTATTCAATGCAGCAACATAATTTTTTGAACAAATTATTATTGTTAATCTTCTTCTATAGTAATACTAGATAGTTGTCTTTTTTTGAATTTTCAACTCTTCGTTCACTTTAAAATTAGATTAAAGTTATAATTAATTCAACTTAACAAAAATAATATTTTCGACAATTTATTCTTATTTTAAATAAATTTGTCCTTGCAACAATAATAAATTGTCGGAACAATTTACTTCAGTATCTATCTCGCAGTATAAAGTAGTATTTGATGTATGAGAAACAATTTGCACATAAAAAAATGAAAAAAAAAATATATTTGTGCCAAAAACTAAGAACCCCCAGTATTCATATTTAAGAGCTGATTTCGAAATGCAATGTTGAGATTTTACCCTATTCAGCTAATATTGATGATTCAAGTGTTACTATTCCATTTTTGGTTGAAAATTGATCTTTTAAATTAAAAACTGAAAATGTATCTTTTTAGTTCAACATTGAACTATTTTGTTAAAAATTCGTTTTTTGTTTGTTTGTTTGAGAATTA
Organism: Andricus quercusramuli; assembly: GCA_932178445.1. Taxonomy (NCBI): domain Eukaryota; kingdom Metazoa; phylum Arthropoda; class Insecta; order Hymenoptera; family Cynipidae; genus Andricus; species Andricus quercusramuli. The sequence continues at coordinate 24,504 of CAKNXH010001767.1, forward strand.
ATTTTCTCAACTAAAAATGTAGCTGTTATATTTTTAGTTGAAAAATAATATTTTTAGTTTGAAATTGATATTTTCTACTTATAAAATGATTTATTTTGTTCAAAATTCGTCTCATTAGTAGAAAATTGAACATTTTTCTTTAAAATGTATAGTTCTTGGTTAAAAATGCAACTGCTTTGTTGAAAATTAATTTATTTTGGTTAAGGATTCTACTATTTTATTGAAATTAAACTATCTCCCTGGTTGAAAATTTAACTATCTTCCTGAAAATTTATTTTCTTCTTCTATAAAAATTTATTTTCTCACCTAAAAAGCTAACTATTACATTTTTGATTGAAAAATTATATTTCTAATGAAAAATTGATCTTTTCTAGTTGAAACCTCAAGCATTTTGTCAAAAATCCGTCTTTTTCGAAAAAAATTAATCCTTTTGGTTAAAATTTCATCCGTTTTGGTCAAAAATGCAACTTCTTGGTTGAAAATTAATCTGTTTTGTTCATTGATTTTAATATTTCTTTAACAGTTTCGGTAGAAAATTAATCTTCTTGGTTAAAAATGCAGCTGTTTGGTTGAAAATTGAACAGTTTTTGTTGGGGTTTCAGCTATTTTGTTGAAAATTTAAGTGTTTGGTCGTAAATTAATTTTCCAGTTGAAAATTAATATTTTTTGGTTAAAAATTCAACGGTTTCGTAGAGAAATCTCTTTAATTTTCCAATTATCTTTGGCTTGAATATTCAATAGTTTGGTAGAAAAGTAAACTATCTGGTTGAAAATTAACTTTTTTAATTCATATTTTTGATTAAAAATTTAACTTCTTGGTGAGAAAAATAGACAGTTTGGTTAAAAATTATGAACTATTCATTTTTAAAATCACCTTCTCTGTTGCAAGTTTGTTTTTTTTTCTTCCGAGTTAAATTTTTTTCTTTAGAAACTTAACGATTACATTTTTGGTCGATAATTTATCCTTAATAAGTTGCGAATTCAACTGTTTGGTAGAAAATACATTTTTTTTCAAATTCGTCTATTTGGGTGGGAAATTAATTTTGTTTGTTCAAAATTCATCATAATAATTAAGGATTCATAGATTTAAAGTTATTATTTGAAGTTACTATTCAAAGTTATTATTTAAAGTTAAAAATTCGTCTTTTTCAGAAATTGAACTATTTTGTTGAAAATTGATCGTTTCAGTCTGAAAATTCATCCTTAAATGGTAGAAAATTAATTTCTGTTTGTTTGAAAATTCATTATTCTGAGGTGAAAATGAACATTATTCTCGAAAATTGAACTTTTCGGGTTGAAAATTCAATTTTCGAGAATAGTGTTCATTTTCACCTGAGAAATATGAATTTTCAAACAGATAGTTTAATTTTCTGCCAAATTGATGAATATTCAAGCCAAAAATAATTAGAAAATTGAAGAAATTTCTTTACCAAACGATTGAATCTTCAATCCAAAAATATTAATTTTCAACATGAAAATTAATTCACGACCAAATACTTGATTTTTCAACAAAATGGTTCAATCCCAAAAAAAGTCCAATTCTCAACCAAAAAAAGATCCATTTTCCAGCAAGATATTTAAATTTTCAACCAAAGAGATGAATATTTCACAAAAAGATGAATTTTTACTTAAAAATGAAATAGGTAGCAAAAAAAAGTTTAACAAAATAGCTAAATTTCTAACCAAAGAGATAAATTTCAAATTGAAATGATGAATCATCCACCCAATGAATGAATTTTTAATAAAAAATTTATTTATGAGACCAAATAGTTATTTCACCAAAGAAGTTGAAGTTTAAACCAAAAATAAGAATTTTCAACAAAGAAGTTAATATTGAACGAATTAGTTTTTTTTTCTATCAATTTGTAGAATTTTTGTGCCAAAAAGATTAATTTTACACAAAACAATTACATTTTCAATCCAAAAATATGAATTTTTAACAAAAAAAGTTAATTTACGACCAAATAGTTGAAGTTTTAACTAGCATTATGAATTTTCAATTAAAAAAAGTAAATTTTACACAAAGCAGTTCTACCTTGAACGAGGTATCTGCCTTTTTTAACAACAACAAAATTCTCAACTAAACATGTTATGGTTAATACTTAAACGAAAAATAGTTGAATCCTTAACCGAAGCAGATTAATTTTCAAACAAGTATTTTAAACGAGAAAGGATAAATAATAATCAAACAAGAATATTAATTTTCTACCAAAAAATAGGTTTTTTCACAAAATATATGAATTTTCAATCGGAAAAGATCATTTTTTATTTTGAAATATCAATTTTTAACCAAAAATGGGACAGTAACACTTTCAGCAAAGAAAATTATTAGCATTCAACAAAAAGTTGCATTTTTAACCAAAAAGTTGATTTTTCAACCAAGTAGATTAATTTTCACTCAAAAATATGAATTATAAAAAAAATAAATAAAGTTTCAACTAAGTACTTGAATTTTCAAACACAAAAGGTGAGTATTGAAACAGAGAGTTGATTATTTAACCAAGAGGATGAATTTTCTACACAAAAAGATGAATATTTATAACTAAAAGAGATAAATTTTTGAATTGAAAAAGAAATTAATTTTCAACTACAAAAATTTTTAGCTTCTTGTCCAATTTCTAATTAGAGTGGAAATGAACATTATTCTCGAAAATTGAACTTTTCGAGTTGAAAATTCAATTTTCTTCTAAAAATTCGACTTTTTGGCTCGAAAATTCAACTTTTTTTTGAAAATGCGACTATTAGAATTTTTTTGTGTCGTTAATTTGATCTGTGATCCATCGACAATGATTTAAATTTCCGGGTTGACCCAGAAACCTATTCCCTGAGAAAGGCATTAAAATCCAAACTCAAAAGAACAAATATCAAGGTCTAAGGCTTAATGTCTCTGTTTGTTAAATTTTGTAAGAAAAATTTTAGAAACACAATATCATCAAGTCAATCTGTGAAAAAATTCTATTTTTGAACAAAAAGGCTCAGAAACATTATGAATCCAAAAAGCAGTTATTTTGAAAAAACATATTCGAAAAGTTCAAAATATGCAAAAAGAATTGCATAGAAAGGCCTCAAAATATGTTTCCAAACAACGTTTTGATCGGCTCGTTAGAGACAAGTATATAACAAGATGAAAAAAGAGGGAGAGAATTGGAAAAGAGACAACCAAGCCATCCTCACTCAAATTTCCTTTCTCTTTCTCCGTCTTTTTTATACTACTTTTGGAACCAACATGTTTCGAGATTATTTAAATCTCCTCATCAGGGTATATTTTAATAGGATACTACGAAAACTTATTTCTATCATATGCTTTATATTAATAATGTATGTATATATGAGACTGAAATTTCTTATCGTACTGTTATTCACATTATTTTTCATTTTTTAATTTTTGGATAAGAATTTAACTTTCAATTTTCGGTTTATGTGTCAATCCTTAATATTTCAAAATCATTTTTGTACTTTAATAATTTTTTTTTTTTTTTAATTTGCAATTAACTGAAAAATTGAATTAACATTAAGTTCCAATGTTTCATATATAAATTCGATAAAAGTATCAAAGTCTTTGCTATCTCTCTAAAGGTCTCATTCAAAATTGATTTCATTGATGCCCTCTCTCTTTATATGTAACAATTTCACATATTAACTATTTCTTTGCCCCTCATTTTGTCAAATTCCCGCGAAATCATGAAAACATGTTAAAATTTCTAAAGAAAAAAAAAAAAAAAAAAAATTTCAGTTTCACACAAGAAGAAAACCATGAAGAAGAAAAATACTTATCCTTCTGTTGTTATGTACTATATTCCATTATGAAAGGCAAACATTAACTCCCTTATAAATTTGAAATGAAAGTTCACTTTATAAAACTACGGAATCTTTTTATAATTTTTTATTTTGCACACACTTCTTACAATTTTGTTATTTCGATACTTTAAAATTCCCGTCTAGAGTCTAGAGCAACTGAACCGTACTGGGCCACACTGAACACTGAAATCATTTTAAAACAGGAAAAAATAGACGAATGAAAACTCCCTTTGAAAACGACAAATATTGGTTTGTACGCATTTTTCCAAGAACTCAAGTACAGTGTAGTCCAACCTCTTTAGCTGTACACCCCTTCCTAGTCAAGAGACAGTCTACAGTCGTGAAAAACACATGTTGGAAAAATTCTTCTAAAAGAAACTTACAAAGTAAAGTGCGAGTTAGTCAATAAAGTTTCGCTGTATAAAAACCATTAAAATATGGAAATTTTTCTCATTTTTAATTATCAAAATCATAATATTAGTGTATTTTTAGTATAACACAGTATAAATATTCAAGGAAACTTATTAAAGTATTCTATTGAATCTTCCTTAGACAACCATTATTGCAGGTGTTAAGGGTGTCATGCTTTCATTTATTGAAAGTCTTGCTAAATGTTAATAAGTAATATCTGAACATCAATTGCGGTTTCAAAAGTGGGGGAAATATTTCAAGGGCCAGTTTTAGAAGAATTTTTCCAACATGTGTTTTTCACGACTGTAGACTGTCTCTTGACTAGGAAGGGGTGTACACCTAAAGAGGTTGGACTACACTGTACTTGAGTTCTTGGAAAAATGCGTACAAACCAATATTTGTCGTTTTCAAAGGGAGTTTTCATTCGTCTATTTTTTCCTGTTTTAAAATGATTTCAGTGTTCAGTGTGGCCCAGTACGGTTCAGTTGCTCTAGACTCTAGACGGGAATTTTAAAGTATCGAAATAACAAAATTGTAAGAAGTGTGTGCAAAATAAAAAATTATAAAAAGATTCCGTAGTTTTATAAAGTGAACTTTCATTTCAAATTTATAAGGGAGTTAATGTTTGCCTTTCATAATGGAATATAGTACATAACAACAGAAGGATAAGTATTTTTCTTCTTCATGGTTTTCTTCTTGTGTGAAACTGAAATTTTTTTTTTTTTTTTTTTTCTTTAGAAATTTTAACATGTTTTCATGATTTCGCGGGAATTTGACAAAATGAGGGGCAAAGAAATAGTTAATATGTGAAATTGTTACATATAAAGAGAGAGGGCATCAATGAAATCAATTTTGAATGAGACCTTTAGAGAGATAACAAAGCCTTTGATACTTTTATCGAATTTATATATGAAACATTGGAACTTAATGTTAATTCAATTTTTCAGTTAATTGCAAATTAAAGAAAAAAAAAATTATTAAAGTACAAAAATGATTTCGAAATATTGAGGATTGACACTTAACCGAAAATTGAAAGTTAAATTCTTATCCAAAAATTAAAAAATGAAAAATAATGTGAATAACAGTACGATAAGAAATTTCAGTCTCATATATACATACATTATTAATATAAAGCATATGATAGAAATAAGTTTTCGTAGTATCCTATTAAAATATACCCTGATGAGGAGATTTAAATAATCTCGAAACATGTTGGTTCCAAAAGTAGTATAAAAAAGACGGAGAAAGAGAAAGGAAATTTGAGTGAGGATGGCTTGGTTGTCTCTTTTCCAATTCTCTCCCTCTTTTTTCATCTTGTTATATACTTGTCTCTAACGAGCCGATCAAAACGTTGTTTGGAAACATATTTTGAGGTCTTTCTATGAAATTCTTTTTGCATATTTTGAACTTTTCAAATATGTTTTTTCAAAATAACTGCTTTTTGGATTCATAATGTTTCTGAGCCTTTTTGTTCAAAAATAGAATTTTTGCACAGATTGACTTGATGATATTGTGTTTCTAAAATTTTTCTTACAAAATTTAAATTTCATTTTTTTATCAGAGGAGTGTCACGTGCCACAAAACCTTTACGACCATCCTCCCATGTATCACTTTGTCACGTTAGGGCAGACCCGCAACCCTCTTTCAAAGTGTCACGTAATATGTGGATGTTCCCATATATTAAGTATTGAGTGATTAATATCGCAGGGATCACAGCGATTCAGTAGTTCAATTTTGGGTAATAAAAGGGGAGTTCATTCCCAAAAAGAAGATTAAAAGGGGATTTAATTTATTATTCAAAATTTTCATAATATATGCCCTGGTGGAAAAATTTTTACAAAAAAGTACAGAAAACTACAACTTTTTTAAAAGGAATCTATAAATAAATACAATAAAATACAACACAAATTACAGGAAAGTAGAACTTTTTTCGATTATTGCGACGAATTTTGTACTTTTTTGTATTTTTATGTACATTTTTGTATTTTATTGTAGTTATAATTTTCTACAAGAATTTACAAAAAATTACAACTGCAAGAATCTACAAGATAATTTTAAATAAAAATGCGATCATGCATACGTGATCGATATTACAGAAAAAACCCTCTATGTTTGAACTCAGAAGGAATGGTAGAATATTAAAAGACAATGATGAATAATTTCAATTTTTTTCTCGAAAATATAGCAATCGATAATTAAGAGCCTTGAAACTGCAAAATTTTAACTTTTATATTTTTAATTTGTGAAATTTAGAAATTATGTAATTTTAAGCAATTTCAAGCTGGAAGCTTTGATTCATATACTAAAATTAGTTTTGAACTCTTTTTGAATATCCTCTTGAAAATTTGGTTTGAAAAAATAATTTACAAAATCTCCAGGAATCCAATAATAATATTAATATTATTATTTCCAAACAAAAATTTTTGTTAGTTTATTTGGGAATTTTATATAATTTTAAGCAATTTTAAGCTAGAAGCATTAATTTATATATTAAAATTTGTTTGAAAAAATAATTTTGAAAACCTCTAGGAATCTAACAATAATATTGTCTTTTAACTCGAATTTCTCCTATAATTTTTTAAAAATCTTGCTGAAGAAAAAAACTACCCTAAAATCATCCAGAATCTTTTTTTGACAATTTTTGGAAATCTTGTTGAATATTCTTTTTAAATTAATTTTTCAAACGAAAAGTATATTATTAGTTTTTCTAGGAATTTTATATAATTTTAAGCAATTTTAAACTTGAAACATTAATTCATATACTAAAATTGGGTTTGACGTCTTTTTAAATATTCTCTTAAAAATTTGTTTTGAAAAAATAATTTGACAAATCTCTAGAAATCTAATAATATTATTATGATCTTGAATGTCACATTTTTCCTACTATTGTTTAAAAATCCTACAAAAAAACACTACCTTCAAATCATCCAGATCCTTTTTTGCACAATTTTTGAAAATCTTCTCAAATATTCTTTAAAAAATTAATTTTAAAACATAAAAAATTATTGTTAGTTCTTCTAAAAATTTTGTATAATTTCAAGCAATTTCAAGCTAGAAACACTAATTTATATATTAAAATTTCTTATCAAGTCTTCTTAAATATTCTCTTGAAAATTTGTTTTGAAAAAATAATTTGAATAATCTCGAGGAATCTAATAATAATATTATTATCTTGAAACTCAAATTTTTCCTAAAATTGTTTAAAAATCCTGCAACATAAAAAAACTACCTTAAAATTATTCAGAATCTTTTTTTGACAATTTTTGGAAATTTTATTAAATATTCTTAAAAAAAAAAATTTCAAACGAAAAAAATTTTTGTTGGTTTTTCTGGGAATTTCATATAATTTTGAGAAATTTTAATCTAGAAACATCAATTTATATATTTAAATTAGTTTTTATGTCTTTTTAAATGTTCTCTTAAAAATTTGTTCTGTAAAATTTTTTTTTAATATATCTAAAAATCTGAAAATAATATCTTGAAACTAGAATTTTTCCTAAAATTGTTTTAAAATCCTGCAAAAGAAAAAAGAACTACCTCGAAATCATCCAGAATCTTTTTTTGAGAATTTTTGGGAAACTGATTAAATATTCTTTGAAAAATTAATTTTTCAAACGAAAAAAAATAGTGTTACTTGTTCTATGAATTTTATCTAATTTTGAGCAATTTTGAGCTAGAACCATCAATTTGTACATTAAAATTTATTTTGAAGTCTTTTTAAATATTCCCTTAAAAATTTAGTTTAAAAAATAATTTGAAAAATCTCTATAAATCTAATAATAATATTATTATCTTAAAACTCGAATTTTTCCTATTATTTATAAAAATCCCACAATAGAAAAAAAATACTTTAAAATCATCCAGAATCTTTTTTTTCACAATTTTTCGAAATCTGATTGAATATTTTTTCCAAAATTAATTTTTCCAACGAAAAAAATTATTGTCAGTTTTTCTAGGAATTTTATATAATTTTAAGCAATTTCAAGATAGAAATATTAATTCATATATCAAAATTTGTTATCAAGTCTTTTTAAATATTCTCTTAAAAATTTGTTTTGAAGAAAAAATTTAAAAAATCTCGAGGAATCTAATAATAATATTATTATCTTGAAACTCGAAATTTTCCTAAAATTGTTTAAAAATCCTGCAAAAGAAAAAAAACTACATTAAAATTATTCAGAATCTCTTTTTGCCAATTTTTGGAAATCTTATTGAATAATCTTTACAAAATTAATTTTCCAAACGAAAAACATTATTGTTGGTTTTTCTGGGAATTTTATATAATTTTAAGAAATTTGAAGCTAGAGACATTAGTTTATATATTAAAATTTGTTTTTATGTCTTTTTAAATATTCTCTTAAAAATTTGTTTTGGAAAGATTATTTTAAATATCTCTAGAAATCTAAAAATGATATTATCTTGAAACTAGAATTTTTCCAACAATTATTTAAAATTTAGCAAAAAAAACTACCTCAAAATCATCCAGAATCTTCTTTGAAAATTTTTGGAAATCTGATCGAATATTCCTTAAAAAATTAATTTTTTGAATGAACAAAAATTAGTGCTACTTGTTCTTTGAATTCTATATAATATTAAGCAATTTTGAGCTAGAAACATCAATTTGTAAATTTGTTTTGAAGACTTTTTAAATATTCCCTTAAAAATTTGGTTTGAAAAAATAATTTTAAAAGTCTCCAGAAATCTAATAATAATATTATTATCTTAAAACTCGAATTTTTCCTATTATTTATGAAAATCCCGCAATAGAAAAAAAATACCCTAAAATCATCCAGAATCTTTTTTTTCACAATTTTTCGAAATCTGATTGAATATTCTTTACAAATTTAATTTTTCCAACGAAAAAAATTATTGTCAGTTTTTCTAGGAATTTTATTTAATTTCAAGCAATTTCAAGCTAGAAACATTAATTCATATATCAAAATTTGTTATCAAGTCTTTTTAAATATTCTCTAAAAAACTTGTTTTAAAGAAATAATTTAAAAAATCTCGAGGAATCTAATAATAATATTATTATCTTCAAACTCGAAATTTTCCTAAAATTGTTTAAAAATCCTGCAAAAGGAAAAAAATTACCTTAAAATTATTCAGAATCTTCTTTTGACAATTTTTGAAAATGTTATTAAATATTCCTTAAAAACTTAATTTTTCAAAAAAAAAATTAGTGTCACTTGCTGTATGAATTTTATATAATTTCAAGGAATTTTAAGCTAGAAACATCAATTTGTGTATTAAAATTTGTTTTAAAGTCTTTTTAAATATTCCCTTAAAAATTTAGTTTAAAAAAATAATTTAAAAAATCTCCATAAATCTAATAGTAATATTATTATCTTTATTAATTTTTAATTATTTTTATTTTATTAATTATTATTATTATCTTAAAACTCGAATTTTTCCTATCGTTTATAGAAATCCTGCAATAGAAAAAAAAACTACCTTAAAATCATCCAGAATCTTTTTTTGACAATTTTTGGAAACCTTTTTATATATTCTTTTGAAATTAATTCTTCAGACGAAAAAAATTATTCTTAGTTTTTCTAGGAATTTGATATAATTTTAAGCAATTACAGGCGAGAAACATTAATTTATATATTAAAATTTGTTTTGAAATCTCTTCAAATATTCTCTGAAAAATTTGTTTCGAAAAAATAATTTCGAAAATCTCCAAGAATCTAATAATAATAATATTATCTTAAAATTCAAATTTTTTTACAATTGTTTAAAAATTCTGCAATAGAAAAAAAACTACCTTAAAATCATCCAGAATCTTTTTCTGACGATTTTTGGAAATCTCATTAAATATTCTTTTAAAATTAATTTTTCCAACGGAAAAAATTATTGTTAGTTTTTCTAGGAATGTTAAATGATTTTGAGCAATTTTAAGCTAGAAACATTCATTTATATATTACAATTTTTTTGAAGTCTTTTTATATATTCTCTTAAAAATTCGTTTTGGAGAAATAATTTAAAAAATCTCGAGGAATCTAATAACAATATTATTATCTTGAAAATCAAATTTTTCCTAAAATTGTTTAAAAATCCTGCAAAAAAAAAGCTACCTCAAAATCATTCAGAATCAATAATCAATCAATAATTTATGTATTAAAATTTGTTTTTATGTCTTTTTAAATATTCACTTAAAAATTTGTTTTGGAGAAATTATTTTAAATATCTCTAGAAATCTAATAATAATATTATTATTTTAAAACTTGAATTTTTCCTATTATTTATAAAAATCCTGAAATATGAAAAAAACTACCTTAAAATAATCCAGAATCTTTTTTTGACAATTTTTGGAAATCTGATTGAATATTCTTTAAAAAATTAATTTTTCAAACAAAAAAAATTATTGTTGGTTTTTCTGAGAATTTACTGTAATTTTAAGAAATTTCAAGCTAGAAGCATTAATTTATATATTAAAATTTGTCTTCATGACTTTTTGAATATTCTCTTGAAAATTTGTTTTGGAGAAATTATTTAAATATCTCTAGAAATCTAATAATAATATTATTATCTTGAAACTCGGAATTTTCCTATTATTTATAAAAATCCTGCAATAGAAACAAACAACCTTAAAATAATCCAGAATCTTTTTTTGCCAATTTTCAGAAATCTGATTGAATATTCTTTAAAAAATTAATTTTCCAAACGGAAAAAATTATTATTAGTTTTTCTAGAAATTTTACATATGTAATTTCAAGCAATTTTAAGCTGGAAAAATTAATTCACACATCAAAATTTGTTCCAAAGTCTTTTTAAATATTCTCTCAAAAATTTGATATGGAAAAATAATTTAAAAAAATCTGTAGGCACCTAATAATTATATTATTATCTAGAAACTTGAATTTTTCCTACAACAGTTTGAAAATCCTGCAAAAAAAAAAAGAAAACTATCTTGATATCATCCAGAATATTTTTTTGACAATTTTTGGAAATCTTTTTATATATTCTTTTTAAATTAATTTTTCAGACGAAAAAAATCAGTGTGAGTTTTTCTAGGAATGTTGATACTAAATATATTATTATTATATATATAAATATATTTTAAACTTGCTTGATTATTCTCTAAATTATCAATTGTTTAATTGTCATTTATTAATCGAAAAAGTTTGTTTCAAATATTTTCAAATATTGTCTTAAAATGAATTTTCAAAAATAAAAAATCATTTTTAATTGTCCCAACAAACTTAAGAATTTTTTTATTTCCCTAAAAAAATTTTTGTTTGGAAAATTGATGTTCGAAAAAAAATTCGAAAAGATATTAAGATTTGTAACCAAAAAGATGCAGTTTTAAGAAAGAAGTTCAACTTTTAGCAAGTAGTTAACTTTCCAACAAAAAAATATGAAATTTCAACAAAATTTAAATTATCAATCGAAAATAATTAATTGTTACATTACACAATTTGAAAAAAAAAATTAATTTCTTCCAAAGAGATGAATTTTCAAAAAAAAACTATTTTTTAATAAAGATTTGAATTTTTAAACGAAAAAGATTCTTTAGTAAAAAATGGAAAAATTGGCAACCAAATAGCCAAAAAGCTGAAATTTTTATGAAAAGGTTGAATTTTTTACACTTAAATATGAATTTCCAAAAAAAAAGTCAATTTTCAACCAAACATTGGAATTTTCATCCAAGAAAGATGAATTTTCAACCAAGAAGATTAGGTTTCTACTAAAAAAATATAATTTTCAACAAAATGCATGAATTTTAAACCAAATTGTTAAATTGACATCTGAAAAAGACACATTTTTAACCAAATTTTTGGATCATCAAAAAAAAAATATGAATTTTCAACCGAAAAGGATTTCTTGAATTTTCAGTTAAAAACATTATTTTTCAGAGAAAAAAAAACAATTTACAACAAAGTAGTTAAGCGTTCAACCATAATGATAAATTTTCAACCAAAAAGTTAACCCAATTTCTACTAAAAAAGATGAAATTAAGAACAAAGCCAAGCATTTTATACAAAATTGTTGAATTTTCAACCCGCAATTATGAATTTTCAACAAAAAAGTGAATTTCTAACCAAATAGTTATATTTTTTACCAAAATTGTTGAATTTTTAGCAAAAAAAGTCGAATTTTCTCCAAGAAATGTTGAATTTTTCACTAAAAAGGAAGACTTTCTATCAAGATGGTTGAATTTGAAACAAAATAAATAAATTTTTATTTTTATAATAAAGCTTTCAACAATATAGTTGAATTTCCAACGAAGTAGTTGAATTTTCAACTAAAAAATATAAATTTGCAACAAAAAACGAAATATCTAAATTTTCAGTTTAGCAAATTTGAATTCTCAATCAAAATTAATTGATTTTTAACTAGAAAATTTTGGAAAAATTGCTTTTCTACAAAATAATTCCATTTTCAACAAAAGATTTGAATTTTCAACAAAAAAAGATTCTCCAGCGAAAAGAAGAAATAAATTGTAAAAAGGTGAATTTGATACGAAACAGTTGAATTTTTATGTCTGAAATATAAATTTCCAACAAAAAATCTGTGTTTCACCAAAAAGTTTAATTTTCAACCCAAAAAGACGAATTTTCAACCGAAGAGATGAATTTTCTAAAGAAAAACGAAAATTCTCAACAAAAATACGTGAATTTTCAACCAAATGATATTTCGAACCATGAATAAGATTTTTATTAAAAAGAGTCTAATTCTCAATCGGACCAGATTTTTTAGTGAATAAGAGAAAAGAAAATTATCCAAAATGTTCAATTTTCAATTCAAAAAGACGAATTTTGAATTGAAAATTGAATAGTTGAATTTTCAATAAAAAAAGATAAATTTTTAGCCAAAAACGGAATGGTTGAATTTTCACAAAAAAAATTATTGTTTGATTAAAAAAGTGAAATTTTCAAAAAATATTTAAATTATCGACCAAAGAGATGCAGTTTTTGGAAAAAAGTTAAAATTTTATCCTGGTTCAACCAAGAAAGATTTTTCAGTAAAAAGAGAAAATAAATATAAACAGTTCAATCTTCAACATTCAAATATTAATTTTCAACAAAAAGTTAATTTTCAACCAAATAATTGTATTCTTGACCCAGGAAAACAAATTTTCAGCCAAAAAGAATAACTTCCGATTTTTCAGAAAAATAATTAAATTTCAAAAACCTATTTCCTCTGTTTTTGTTTTGATGTTTTTGCGATTGTTTTTTTTTTTGCAGTTGAAAAGTTTACTTTTATATATTTGGTTGAGAATTTACCTAAGGTGGTGGAAAATTTTACTGTTTGATTATAAATTTAATGATTATGTTGAAAAGTACCTTTTTGATTGAAAATTAATTTTTTTTTTCCTGATTGAGGATTCATCTATTTCATTTAAAATTCAACAAATTGTTTGAAAATTCTTTTTTTCCAATGAATGCTCTTTGATTTGAAATTGAAATATTTTTTCGTTGAAATATCAACTATGACAGTTTTTCTGTGAAACTTATTTTTTGGTTAAAATTAAACAATTTAGATGAAAATTGATCTTTTTAAATGGAAATTCCTCTTTTTTCGTAGAAAATTAATTTTCATGGCTGAAAGCTTTTTTTTTTTGAAAATTCGTCTCTTTTGATAGAATCTTTTTTATTCAAGTATTTGCTTGAAGAATAATCAGTTTTGATTGATCATTAATCTTTTTCTTGAAAATTCGTGTTTTTTTCTTTAAAATAAGAACTTTTAAATTTTTCGCTGAGATTTGACTTTTTTTTTGTTGAAAAATTAGCTACATATATAGTTAAAAGTTGAACTTATTTGTTGAAACTACATCTCTTCAGTTGAAAATTCGAATATTTTTTCAAAATTTGTATTTTTTGTTGGACAATATAATTTTTTAACTAAAAATTTAGCAATTTCATTTCAAGTCGAAAAGTTATCTTCTTCAGGTGGAAATTCAACTATTTTGTTAAAAATTCTACTATTTTGCTGAAAGTTAAATGATATTATTAAAAATTTAACAATTTTCTTCCAGAAAATTTCTTTCTTGTGGAAAATTAAACTTTTCTGTTTAAAATTGGCCATTTCCGTCGAAAATGCAACTATTCTGTATAAAATTCGTCGTTTTGAATTCTTTTTTATTCACTGAAAAATCTGTTCTAGTAGAAATTCAACTCCTTTGTTGAAAATTCATATTTTTCGTTTAAAAATTCATCTCTTCTGGAAAAAATTAGACTGCTTAGTTAAAAATATTCTTTTTTCAAATTTATTTCATAATTTTAGTTGAAAATTCATGTTTTTGATAAAAAATTTATTTTCCTTTGGTGAAAATTAATCTGCTTAGTTGAAGATTCATGTTTTTGGTTGAAGAGCCCACTATTTGGTTGAAAATGAACTTTTTTATTGAAAATGAAAATTTTTATGGAAAATGAAAATTTTTAGTTTGAAATTCAACTGTTATGTTGAAAATTCATCGATTCCGGATAAATTAAGTTTTTCAAACTTTATAATTAACATTTTTTCGCTTGACATATGAACTGTTATATTTTTTGTTGAGAATTCATCTTTCTTGATGGAAAATTCAACTTCTTTGGTAGAAAATTCCAATATTCTATTAAAAATAAACTTTTTTATTGAAACTATCGGAATTTAAAAAAAAGTTTTTGATTTTATGTGATTCAATAGCAAAATTTTCAAAATTAATCACAAAAAAAAGGATTAGATGAACAAAAGGGACGGACTGTGATCCCCGATATTGCTCTATTTGAATAAAAAAGAGTTGAACTAAACTAAATTCTTTTTAAATGCAACTAATTCAGATTTAGATGTTTTTTCGTTAATTTCATAAAATAGGATTGTTTTTATACTGACCAAAAATGAAGCTCCAAGCTATAATTTGCTATCATGTGATAATATTTATGTGTATGAAATTCACTTTAATTATAGCACTCACACGCAAAATTTGAATTTTCAAGCGTTTAGTCATAACAGGAGATATCATCTGACCAAACTCAAATTTAATCATGAAATCAAACATTTTATCACAACTCCAGGCATTTGAATTTATTGATCGAGACTGGGAAATGTAGATATCAACGCATGTACCACACAGCTTTACTATAGACTAATCGTTAGAGTTATAAAACAGGGCAATAAATACAATAGGGTTTTAATTTCCACTTACAATTTTGAGTGTTCATCGTATTTAATTTGAAATCAACTCTTAACCGGAAAAAACGAATTTTAAAGAAAAAACTTGAATTTCAAACTAAAAGGGATGAATTCTTAACAGAAAAAGTACTGAAGTAGTGGGGAGTAGTGAGGAGATCTTATAGCAAGCTAGAAATTTTTAATTAATACAGATCAATATTCAACCAAAAAAAGAATATAGTTACATTTTCTGTTAAAAAAAATGTGTGTGGCAGTGGGGCCACAATGGCAGCAGTAAAACTTGACGTGCGCTTGGCATCATATAAAGTACACTAATCCATTGAGGACGCGCATGTGTACAAAGGAGCTGTGGTGTAGTAGTGGGAAGATCTTATAGTAAGAGAGTACAGAGAGAGAGAGAGAGAGAGAGAGAGCATATACATGCTTTGCTGAACGTGGGAATAGTGGGGATATCGAAGAGGAGTCTTCAGAGCAACTGCAAATCGCCGCACAAAAGGGACACGCGAATAAAGAGAGAAATTATTGAAAGTATACTTGTAAGAGAGTGACAGAAATGAATGAATCTTCAACCAAATTCTTAAATTTTCAAGAGAAAAAGACGCGCCTTCTACATAATATAGGAATTATTAACTAATACAGATCAATATACAACCAAAAATGAGATGTAGTTAAATTTTCAGTTTAAAAAATGTTTGTGACAGTGGGGCCACACAGCAGAAGTGAAACTTCACGTGAATTTGACGTCATATAGTAAAGCCGCCCATTGAGGTCGCACGTGTGTATAAAGGAGCTTGCATAATGGTGGAGTAGTGGGGATATTTCATAGTAAGAGAGTGCAGAGAGCGAGCATATACAGGTTTTGGAAAGTGTGGCAATAG
The DNA here is from genome assembly GCA_932178445.1 of Andricus quercusramuli. NCBI lineage: Eukaryota > Metazoa > Arthropoda > Insecta > Hymenoptera > Cynipidae > Andricus > Andricus quercusramuli. Next base: position 40,709 of record CAKNXH010001767.1, read on the forward strand.
TAGGGATATTGAAGAGGAGTCTCTCGAGCAATTGCGAATCAGTGCATAAAAGGGAGACGCGGTTATAGAGAAAAGGTATAGAAAGTATACTTGTGAGAGAAACAAATTATTGAATTTTCAAGACGAGAAGACGAATTCAAAAATTTATTTTTCAACCAGGTAGACAAATTTTCTAACAAAATATTTGGAATGTTCAACAAAACCGTTAAATTTTCATGATAAAAGTTCAGTTTCAACCAAATACTTGAATTTTCAATTAAAAAATATGAAGTTTCACCCAAATTTTTCAATTTCGCAATTTTCACCCAAAAATTTGCAAGTTTAATTTGCAGTAAAACAATTATTCTCAACAAAAAAAAAAACGAATTTTCTACTCAACATTTTAATTTTCAAACAAATGTATGATTTTTTAAATAAAAAGATGAATCTTAAACGACGAAAATAAATTTTCAACAAATTAGTTCACCCAAGAGAATTCTTCACGTAAAGTATAATAGTTGATATGTCAACCAACAATGTAATAGTTAAATTTGTATTTGAAAAAATATTTTTAGCCGAGAATAAAATGAACTTTTAACAAAAAAGTGAATTTTCAAAAGTAGTTGGGCTGTGCCGCTACGGAACCATTCACCGACAGATGGCGCCACCGGACAAATGAGGGTTCTGCTACATGCTCATTTACCAGCAGTCGGTAAAACCATCAATATGTAAAAAGGGAGGTCGGTTATTTTTATATGACCATTTTCCTATATGTCGGCAAGGTAGGGAGCCACGTTACCATCAGTAGGCAAAACAGGGAGGTTGGTCATTTTTATATTAGTATTTTACTATACATCGGTAAGGTAGATAACCATGTTATCTTCAGCCGGTAAGGTAGGGGGGTCAGTATTTATTATATCATTATCTTACCATACGTCGGTAAGGTAGAGTTTTACCATAGGTCGGTAAAACAGTGCCCATTGGTAGCGCAAATCCTCAACCACATATTGAGCGTCAGTTGCTATAGCAGTGAAGTAATAATTAATTAATTTAAGCTTAAATAATTGTTTAAGCAAATTATAATTGTTTATAACTATCTTCATCTATATTAATGCTGGATAGTTGCGGTTTTTAGTGAAATTTTCAACTTTTGGTGCAATTTTTACTTACTGAGGTAATAATTGTTGAACGTTAACAAAAATAGTTCTTTACAAAATTTTTAATTGTTTATAACTATTTTCTCTTAGATTAAAGCTAAAAAGTTGCAGTTTTTTAAATTTTTAACTTTGATATGCCTTTTCAGTTATGAACAGATAATCAATAAACATTAGAGAGAATCATATTTCAAAAAATTTCTTTCTTTTTTTTTCAAATATATTTTTTCTGAAATAAAACGGATATTTGGAACATTCTTCAAACTTTCTCTATGGATCATATTGAATATGAATTTTACTTGCAGTACTTACTGCGAGTCTTTTTTTGAATAATAATAATATTCATTATTTTTTCCTGACTTGCGTTACATTAAACTCACTAAGTGAAGAGTTGACCAAAATTTAAAAAATTCGGAAAAACCGCAATTTTCTAGCAATTATTCAAGAAGAGATGATTATCACCAACAATAAATTGTTTACACAATTTTGTTGTTAACTTGCATGAATTATTACTCTACTAAGTAAGTCAAAAGTTGAGAAGCAGTGGAAAATTTTGGAAAAAAACGCAACTATCTAGCATTGCTGTAGGAGATGATAGATTTTAAAAATAATTATTTGTTCAAACAATTATATTTATTAAATTTCAATAATTATTATCAAACTGTAAGTGAGGACTGGAATGAAAGATAAATCAATCAAACAGAACCGCAACTTTCTAACATTATTTCAAGATAATAATATTCAAAGTAATAATGAATTGTTTAAGCAAAAGCAATTAATTTCGTTAACTCTAAATAGCTATTTACCCCACTCTCACCGCAAATTGGACAAAATATCGAAAATTTTGGAAAAAACTAAAATTTTCTGGCATTATTCTAATTGAGTTTAATTAACAATGATAATAAATTATTTAAACAATTATTTTCATTAAAATTAATTAGGTAGTATTTCAATCTAATGGAAAATTATACAAAAAGTGGACAATTGTTGGAGAAACTGCAATTTTCTATCATTATTCTTAGAAAAAATTGCTAAAAACAATGATGGATTGTTGAAACAATTTATTCAAACATCTAGTTATCAGTATAAAAAATCTGAATTTTAAAAAACTCAAAAATATCAGAATTTACACCAAAAACTCGCAAAACCCATTTTTTTCAGTTATGGGATTTTTTTGGGAACTTATAAAACAAACTTATGGGGGTGATATTCGAAGACTAATATTATATTCGTGTTCCATGGCTAATTGTGAAGAGAAAAACGTGTTCAGCTTCATGGAGCCTGCGCTTCTTCTGAATATAATTTTTTACATTCTCATCCTATAATGAAAAGGTATTAGATTTGTGTAAAATTTGCCCCCTCCCCTGTTTTTGTCAAATGTCCACGTTTTGAAACCCCCTGAACCCAAAAAAACAGGTTTTTACAAATTGTCTGTCTGTTTTGTCTGCCTGTTTTGTCTGTCTGTTTTGTTTGTCTGTATGTTTTGTCTGTCTGTTTGTCTGTTTGTCTGTCTGTTTGTCTGTCTGTCTGTTAGTCTGTCTGTCTGTTTGCATGTCTGTTTGCGATCAAAGTCTATACAAGATACGAAAAAATATGAGAATAAAAGAATTGCGCATCAAAAAAGAAGATCTACAAATTTGTTATTGATCACTTTTTCATGGGACGCGTAGTTTTTGTTTCATTTTTGAAAAACTGATTCAAGAATAAGATAAATTATATTTTTGGATAAGCGACAATTCAATTGAAATATTGAGCGCGAGGCGTGAATGTCTGAATGAGGATGTGTTTTTCAAGGCCGATAGAACGATATAACGTAGGAACGGATTTATTTTTTTGAAGATTCGAACAAATTTGCAAGCAACATGCATGAAAATTCTAAAAAAAATGTTAGGACCACCCTACTATCCTGTTGTTTTCGATGAAAGGAAGTATGCTTTGGGCAAAGATTTGGAAGCTTGTCTCTAGCAGGCAAAGGCAATCGCTTGTTTATAGTCAAGTAGGTACACCCAATCTACACACTAGGTAGCCTTACTACAGGTGCTTGAACAAACAAGATGTAAATTTGCACCCGCCGATAGTAGGAAACAAGTAATTAGATGCGTCGCGTTGTTGTGGAGGCACCTTTGAACTCCCGTTTCGTATTAAGGTTGGTGTTCGTGTCTGCACTAGTTTGGACTCACAACAGCACATCTGGGGCTATACCTGGCGATACTGAGACCAGAATCACACATGTCTTGTGCAGTGTCGTCCATGCACGCCAATACACCTACATCCACCTAGAGGCCCGACAATACACAAATTTTGAGCCAGTGAGGTTGTAAAGCGACAGAGGAACAGTTAGGGAATTTTAATGAGGAAGGGTCACTGTAATCAATCCGGTTGTGCGATTCCAGAAAGACCCTCTCTTCCTCGAGTAAACAGTTTGAATCGGAAAGGTACCCACGTAACTCCTGGCATCAAACTTTTAATCGTGTAGAGTTGGGTCATAAAAGACAAGATCCTATGCTCAACTACTCTTCCCAAAATGGGGACTCTGAATTTAGCTATAAATATAGATTTGGAATTTGGGAAATTTATGTAAAGAAAACCAATACTATCTAACAATCGATTGGTTTTTATATAATATCCTGTATTTGGTATCATTATAAACAAATCTATTAGCTCGAAAGGAGTTATAAGAACATTAGTTGATTATTGAACAAATTCTTCCAGAAAGAGCCTCTCTTCTTGAAGTAAACAATTTGAATCGGAAAGGTACCCACGTACCTCCTGACATCAAACTTTTAATCGTGTAGAGTTGGTTCATGAAAGACAAAATCGTATGCTCAACTATACTTCCCAAAATGGGGACCCTGAATTTAGCTACAAATATAGATTTGGAATTTGGGAAATTTATGTAAAGAAAACCAATACTATCTAACAAACGATTGGTTTTTATATAGTATCCTTACGGACATAATTAGATCCTTCTCAGCAATATCTTTACGAGTTTTGGGTTGTAGGAAAGAAAATGATTTTTTGAAGATTCAAATTGTTTTAAAGTATTTGGTATCATTATAAACAAATCTATTAGCCCGAAAGAAGTTATAAGAACATTAGTTGATTATTAAACAAATTCTTCCAGAAAGAGCCTCTCTTCCTCAAGTGAACAATTTGAATCTGAAAGGAACCCACGTACCTCCTGACATCAAACTTTTAATCGTGTAGAGTTGGGTCATGAAATACAAAATCGTATGCTCAACTATACTTCCTAAAATGGGGACCCTGAATTTAGCTACGACTATAGATTTGAAATTTGGAAAATTTATTTGCAGAAAACTAATACTGTCTGAAAACTGGAACATTTGTATCGGAATTGTACCCACGTACCTGCTGACAACACTTTTAACAACATGGAAAATTAAATTATATTCACTATTAAAAAAGAAGTTAATAATTCTATTGCTTATCTAGATTCATCAATTATAAAAACATCAGAAGGTACTTTGACTACAAATTGGCATAAGAAAATATCTTGGTCAGGAAGTTATCACCCACTTAGATTATCAAATAAAAAATAATAAAATAAAATAAAATCTGAAGAAATACAATATTAATGTTTATTTCACTAACAATCACAAACTTGATGAATTTTATTTTTTTCAAATGAAGATGGAGACAATAAAGGAAATTCATCTTGTATTGTATACATGATGAATTGTATATGTTGCAATAAAATTTAGATTGGTGAGACTGTCACAACATGCATGGCAATTTAATCATTATTTTGATTTTAAGATTAAAAATATCAAAATTTTAACTCGTGAAAATAATAATCACAAAAGAAGAATCCTAGAGTCTATTTTTATAAATGAATTCATTAAAAATTCAATCAATTTGAAACCCGAAATGTTGAATATAAATCAAATTTATCATACCATTTTATAACAGATTTATATACAAACTTTAAAAACCAAAATCAAAATGTTATTTCAATTTTTAAATACAATTCACTTTGACGCACTTTTCAGTTGAGTCTCTATTTTAATATCCACCTTTCTTAATTACTCATGAAAATATGAGTTTATCCTTAATGTATTTTGTCAGTGCATGTGTTTCCTTTCTTGGAAAATAACCAAAATTGAAATGTTTTGGATGATATAATTAATATCACTACAGGTAAATTTAAAAAAATTTGTTTACAATTTTTTTGTGCAAGATAAATGTTCTTAGTCAATCACATTTGTGTAAATTATGTGATATTAGGTGGGTCTTATATTTTTATCAATTTGAAAAAAAACTAATACTATCTAAAAACCAAATGGTGCTCAGATAGTTAATTTTGAACCAAAAAGCATGATGATTCGATCAAGTTGTTGAATTTAAAAAAAAAATCAAATTTAGACCAAACAGTTTGCATTTACAACCAAACAGATGCGCTTTTACCAAAACAATTAAATTTTCAACAAATAATCAAATTTTTAACCAAATAGTTGAATTTTCAATCAAGAAAGATTTTCTATCAAAAAGGAAATGAATTTGCATTCAAAACAGATTAATTTTCAACGGATAATATAATATTTGATATTTCAATCAAAAAAATATCTTTATTTTATTTTATAAATATTTAATAATAACCAAGAAAATTATTTTTAACAAAGTTATTTAACTTTCAACCGCATAGCTGTACTTTCAACCGAAAAAGATTAATCTTCAGCGAAAAAGGTAATAGTTGATATCTTAGGCAAAAAAGAATTTCTCAGTATTAAAGCACATGGATTTTCATTCAAATAGTTGAATTTTTAACTAAGAAATATCAATTTTCATGTAAAAACATCAATTTTTCACAAAAAATATCATGGTTAAATTTTAAAATAGACAAATTAATGCTAAAAAAACGAATTTTCAACAAAATATTTGAATTTTTAGAGGAAGAGAAAAATTTCCAGTGAAATAATGAATCTAAAAATAAAAAAGATGGATCTTAATCAAAATAATTCCACTGAACAGATAATTTTTCAAATCAGAAGCTAAATTTAACATTAAACAAAATATTTCATATTTCAGTAAGAAAAAATGATTCTCACAAAAAAAAACTCATTTTTAACCAGCCTATTTCGATTCAGAAAAGTCTCATTTTCAACAGAATAGTTCAATCTTTAACCAAACTAATAAATTTCCAACAAAAAAGATTAGTTTTCTGTCTAATAAATAAATTTGCAGCGCAAAAGTTGATTTATTGATCAACAAAAATTTTCTACAAAAAAGATGAATCATCAGCAAAATACATAAATTATTTATTAACCAAGTAATTGAATTTTTAGCTGAGAAGGATTACTTTTCAACCAAATAGTTGAATGTTAAATTAAAAAAGATACATTTTTAAACCAAGAAGTAATCGTCAAATTTTCAGTTAAAAAAATTAATTTATGAGTTTTCAACAAAATAGTTGAATTTTCAAATGAAGAAGATAAATTCTCAATCAAAAATCGAATCGTTTAATTTCCAGTTGAGGAAACCGATTTTCGACAAAAAACAAAAATGAATTTCCAACAAGTTAAATTCTATTTGAAAAGACGAATTCTTAACAAAATAGTTGAATCCTCAACCTTAATGGTGAATTTTCAAGAAAAAAGATTAATTCTCTATCAAGAAAATTAATTTTCTACCAAAGAGACGAATTTTCAACAAAACATGTGACTTTTTTACCAGAAAAGATCAATTTTCGGTTTAAAATATCAAGTTTCAAGCAAAAATGGAATGCTTACACTTTTCTTGAAAAAAATTAATTCTTCACAAAAAAAAAAAAAAAAAAAAAACACGAATTTTTAGCAATATAGTTTGATTTTCAAGCAAGGAAATGAATTTTCAACTTAAATTATAAATCTTCAGAAAACATTCGATATTTCAACAAAGAATATTAATTCTTTACAAAAAAAAAGTGAATTATAAAAATATACATAAGTTTTTCTTCCAAGTTATTGAATTTTTATCTAAAAAAGGTACAGTTTCAAACGAAAATATAGTAGTTGAATTATAAGTTAAAAGGATTACTTTTAACCCAAAAATGAAACGAATTTTCAACAAAGCATAACAATTTTCTACCAAAGAGATGAATCTTATAAACACCAAAAAATATTTTAGGAAACAAGTTCAACTTTCAACTAAGTAGTTTAATTTTTCACATTTTCTTCTCAACATAATATACTGGTTGCATTTTCAACGAAATAATTAAGTTTTCAATCAAATAGTAGAAATCTGAGCCAAGAGCAATGAATTCTAAACCAAGAATATAATGGTAAATATATTACTTAAAAATAATTTACTTTCAACTAAGAATAGTTGAATTTTCTTATTGTTTCTACTAATTCACTTGAAATTCGAGCGAAAAAACGAGAAGAAGGGAAAGTTTCTTAAAAACAGAGAAAAAAATATGAATAAATAAGAAAATAATAAGAATAAGAAAAGTGTTCATGTGCGCCCCCCAATCTGTTAAGTTAATCAACCACCTAAATAGATCTTCTCATTATATTAATATCACCAAATAAAAAAAAATGCCTAAACAATTCAATTAAAAATATTATCATCCAGTATCAAATAGTTTTCACTCATTATTCATCGTTCAATTGACTGTTATATAAAATTGCAATCTCGTATTTAAAAAAAGGAAGGGTGTCAGTTTCAGGTTCGCACGACATTTGGGGTGGGGGGGGGGGGGGGTCACCGAAATGTCACAAATCATGCCATGGAACTGGCAACTTAAATGCTATGAACTGATACCAAGCATAGTCGTAATTTTCCAGAAGGCGCGATCATGTGTACTAATGAGGTAACGGAAGCGAATCGATTCTCTATGTCCATTGTGCTTCTCCCCATTACCAGTTTGCAGCAATTGCTGATTGTATGGATCTGACCCAAAATAACACTCCTGTTTTTGTAGAATTATCACATTCTGGTTCGCGAGATTTTAATCCTTTATCTGCAACAATAACCTGAGAGTAGATAAAACACCGTGTATGTTCTGATAAAGGACAGTCACTATAAAGCTGAAATGGCAATATATAATTATGTGCTTGTACCCACCGTGCTGTATGGCAGCGAGACCTGGACCTATCGAGGAAAGGATAAGAGTAAAATTAATGCTGTTGGCATAATGGCGATATTATAGAAGTGAATTAGAAGCATGTTTACAACAAGGTAAAATCATTGATCTTTCGGAACATCAGATATTCCTTAATCGAAGATTTTTAAACAATGATGAAAAACATGAGAACAAACTTTTTAGTTTGGTTGATCAACAAACTGATGATCAAGAGCAAAATTTAAGTTTACAGGAGGTTTTTGACAAAGATAGGGATCCTTGGTTTGTGAATTTGGCAGATATTCAAATTCCTGATTCAGTTAGAGATATCCTCAGATTAGGTAAAGGTTTTGGTAATCATGTGATGAAAAGTAAGTCGAAACAAATGATGGAAATTGTCAAAGATGTTCAATCAAAGTAATGTTCAAAGTACACACAAAATTCCAATATTAGATCAGCAAGATTTCCGAAACAAGATTTTGCGCCTGTCAAAAAGTTTTGTTGATGATAATTTTTTGCACATTAGTAGCATTGATCGCACAATTTCTGAAGGTCTCATGATAATGAAAGGTTTTCTTAAAAGCAAACCTGATATAATTTGCATAAATACTAATAAAGGCAATATTACAATTACTTTCCAATCGTGATGATTTTGATTTATCGAACAAAAATCCGTTAAAACAATGAAGAAGAGGCACTTTAAAGATTCCAGACAATTGGAGAAAGAATGGACTTTTAGAAAAAGATATGAGATGAACTAATATAAATATTAGAGACTCAGTTCTAGCCAGATGTTATGGTTTGAGAAAAATTTATAAGGATGGCTATCCTTAGAGAATAGTTATGTTAACTATTAACACTGCCATGACATTTTTAGAACAGAACTTCAATTTGATACTCAAAGACTCCATTACAGCTTCAAAATACAATCTTGAAATGAATTTAAATTGAATCCTAAAAATAAGTAAAAATTATAAATATTACAAAATTCTAAAGCTGGGAATTCAAAAGAATTATTATCCCAAAAACTGTTCCTGATGACCATGTAATGATTTCTTTGGATGTTGTTGCAATGTTTCCGAGTGTACCCCTTGAATTAGTAGGTTAAGTCATTTCTCCGATTTCAGCAGATATATTTATGAAAGATTTGGAGGTCTTTGCTTTCAAAAAGCTAGACTTTGTTTTGCCATTTTGCTTACGATATGTTGATGACACCTTATTGTGTATTCCTTTAGCAAAGTTGCAGGCAGTGATCGATGGTTTATTCATGTTGAATTTTAAACTTGTTTTCGACTCATCCTTTTCAAAATTTCAGTGATTCGGGAGTATATAAAATCCCCCGTTCTTGTGGCAAAGTCTATATTGTAGAAACCGGGAGTGCGGTGAGCCAATGTGTAAAGGAAATGAGATTAAAGCCAGGCTAAAACATTTCACGCAATCAGCAGTAGCTGAGTATCACATAAAAACAGGACATAGCATTTTATTTGACAAAACAACCATCATCGCAAAAACGAACAATGTTTTTCCAATAAAACATAGAGAAGCAATATAAATTTTGAAACTCCCTAATAACATCAATAGGAACAATGGATATAATACCAATCGAATTTGGCTATTCGTTCTCCCGGGTTTTTTAAAAAAGACTTGATTGGCCAATCAAGTTTTACCAGACCCCACCTGAAGAAATGAACTGTAATGTTGACGAAACATGGGCAATATTTATAGTTTCACACAAGATTTAAACCCGAAAAATCTTTAAATTTATTAAAATTGTAGTGATCAAAAACTTAGTTGAGAGAGCTCTAGGTTTGTCCAACATTTCATTTCACAAAAAGAACTTGAATATTGTTAGGAATATCCTTTTTCTTAATCATTACCCACAAAAGATAATTGAGAAACATATCAGAAATAGAATTTAACAAATCAAAATCAAACAAAATAATATTTTATCCCCAGATTATCAGAAGGAATTGAGAGAATGTAGTTCTTTTAATATTTTTGTTCTCCCGTTTTTTGGACTTCCGGAAACTATTGAATTTATTTTTGAGAAATTCAATATTCATACTATTAAAACGGGAGGAATAGGGTGATTTTCTACGTAAATAGGGTAACAATAGAGAATTAAATGCTTTAAAATAAAATTATTGTATAGGTGCCAAATATTGTGTTGAATATGAAACGCTATAATTTCCTAAGATTTCAAGCCAAAATATATTGGGTTTTGAACGAAATAGTTGAATTTTCAACCAAAAACAATTAATTTTCCACCAAGAGATAAATTTTTCACACAAGAATTTATCTTCCAAGCTAAAAAGTATATTCTTTCAGAAAAGATTTAACTTTTAACATGAAAATATATTATACTTTTTCAGCACAATAGTTGATATTTAACTAATAAATATGAGCTTTAAATTTAAATTCCAACTAAATTGTTGCATTGACCAAACACAGTTGCATTTTCGACAAAGTATTTCAATTTTGAAGTCGAAAAGATTTATTTTCCAGAAGAGAGTTGAATTTTCCAATCGAAAAGTTGAATTCTTAACAAAAAATTTAATTTCCAGCCTAGGAGAATGAATTTTCAACAAAGAAAAATGACCTTTATACTAAAACAGATAAATTTTTCATCCAAAAAGGTGCATGCTTAAAAGAAAAGTTGAATTTTCGACCAAAAAGATGACTTTTTAAGAAACTAATCGAATTTTGAGTTAATTTTAATTTCAAGAAAATTTTTTCATACTTTTGAAACCTTTTGGAATTCTTTTGAAGCTTCTAAAGATTTGTTTTGAAATCTTCAAAAATCTACATTTCTAGAATTCTTCTAAACTTTTAAATTCTTTTTAAATCTCATAATTCTTTTAAATATTTTTCGAATTTATTCGATTTATTCATTTACTTTTTCATTCTAACAAATTGAAACAGTTTGCTCTGAACTCTACTACACTCTTTTTCGAAATTTTAGGAAATCGTTTCAATTTTCTCCTATGGACCATTTTTCAAAACACAAAATCCTTTAAAATGATCACACGAATCTTGAAAAGACTAGATTTTCAAATTATTCAAATTTTTCCTACCTTTTTTTAAATTATGCAAAATTAAGAAAATTGCCCTAAAATCTTCCAGATTCTTCTTTGCAAATTTTAGAAATCTTTTGTTTCATCTTCTTTAAACCTTGAAAAATTCTTTAAAAATCTTTGAAAGTCATTTTAAAATTTTTATTAAACCTGGTCAGCGGGACGATTATGACACCTTTGACCATCAATAATCGTTTCTGGTATTGCTCCTGGACAAGTCAGAATACCCAATTCTAGATAGTTATAATTTATCATGCTATACTTACAATTAAAATCAATTTATTGAGTAATTAATGGTTGAAACAATGATTATTTTACAAAAAATGCAAAAGTTTAAATTATTGACATTTCTTTTATCTCTGATATTTCGTAAGATTGGTACGATTAGTTCGAAATTTTTAATCAAGTCCAATCAATCAAGGCCAATCAAGTCTTTTTTGAGAAAAAACCGGGAGGACGGGAAGCCAAATCGGATCAATATTATATCCATTGTCCCTAGTGATGTTATCTGGGTGTTTCAAGATTTCGATTGCTTCTTCATATTTTATTGGAAAAATATTGTTCGTTTTTGTGATGAGGGTTGTTTTGTCAAATAAAATGATATGTCCTGTTTCGATATGATGTTCAGCTAGTGCTGATTGCGTGAAATGTTTTAGCCTGAATTCACTCGCATGGTCCTTTACACGTTGGCTCACCGCACTCCCGGTTTCTCCAATATAGACTTTGCCACAAGAAGAAGGGAAATTCTATACTCCCGGATCACTGAAAGGTGCCTTTTTATCTTTAGGGTCATTTAAAAGTTGTTATTAAGTTGTTAAAATTGAAGTTTTGCATCAGAGAATCATCCTATTAACAGAGCCTTTGCTAAAATGGTTTTTATTAAAAAAGACCTAGATAACTGTCTCAATAAAATCAATTATATTGACCATCTTAATTAATCTTACAATTCTATTCTATAATTATTTTTATAAAATTTATAACAAATTCCTAGCAATAAATTTCTTATCTTGAATTTCTTACAACTTTGAATATAGAAATTAACTTATCTTGCTTGTTTTCTCTTCTTTCAAAATTGTTCATATATATTAGTAATAAAAAATAAGTAAATTGTCAATGGCGTCCAAGGAACCTACTTTTTCGATTAAAATGATAAAACGACTAAACCTCGAGATACATGCCAGGATTGAATTTCGTAAGGCAGACTGTAAAATTATTCTGCTTAATCTTTTCTCTTCATTCCCTGGAGTCTAAACTGTCAGACGTCCTAAGTTTGTGACTGCCAACCAAACCACTCGACGTGCAAAAATGCTTTCTTGTATAATTTCCACTCGGAGAAGCTTTTGTTTGTGAAATTTCATATTATAATATTTTCTGTTACAAAAAAATATTAGCAAGTCAGGATATAGCATTTCTATTGCAAAAATTAACACTGTAATTCAAATTAAAATAATAATTATAATAATAATATAATAATATAATTATAATAATATAATAATTATAATAATTAAATTATAAAGTTACTAATCTTATTGGAATAAAATAATAAACTATTAAATAATTCTACATATACCAAAAGAAGCTTACCACAATCCGAAGAGAAGACAGACTTTTACAAAAGATGGCTTCTATACCACAACAGATGAGTTTTTAATATAACAGGAACAATTATTTACAAAAGATTTAAATTTTCGACCAAACATGTCAAATGCTTTAAAAAAAGGTTGACTTTTAGGTCGGAAATGATGAACTTTCCAAGAAAAAGTTAAGTCTCAATCAAGAAAGATAAATTTTTATCCAAATAGTTGCATTTTCAATTCAAAAAGATGAGTACTAACCAGAAATATAATTGTTTAATTTACTGTTGAAAAAAATTAATTTTCAGCAAATAAAACCAATATTAACCAGTTGAATTCGACCAAAAAAACAGAAATTTTTAACACAATATTGGAATTCTCGCAAAAAAGATTTTCAACTAAGAAAATAATTCACTTTCAACAAAAAAAAGGAGGTGAATCTTGGAAAAGTTAACTTTTAGTTACGTAATTCATCTTTAAACCAAGTGGTGGAATTTTTAATCAAACAGATGAAATTTCAAGTAAATAGTCAGATTTTCAACCAAAAAAATTATTTTCTAACAAAATAGTCAATTTTCAACCAAATAGTTTTTTTTTCACCAAGTTGTCGAATTTTCAAGCTAAAAAAATATTCCACGAAGCAGTCGAATTTTCTACCCGAAATAAGATTTTTCAACAACAAAATTTATTTACAACAAAATATATTTGAATTTTCAACGCAAATGATGAATCTTGGACTGCAAAAAAATATTTTCATTTGAGATAAAAAAAACATTCGAATTCAACCAAAAAAGTAGAATTTTGAACAAAGTAGTTTAATCCGCAACCAAAATGAAATAATTTTCAACACTCGTAGCATTTTCAAATAAATGTTTTCTTTCAGAGATTAGAGACAGTTAAATTTAACCAAAAAAATATTAATTTTCTGCAAAATGCATAAATTTTCAACTAGATAAGATCAATTTTTAATTAAGAATATTAATTTTCAAATAAAAATGGAATAGTTACATTTTCAGTGAAAGAATTTAATTATTAAACAAAAACTGGAATTTTCTACAAATCAGTTAAATTTTCAACCAAAAAGATGAATTTTCAGCTAAAATAATGAATCTTGAAAAAAAATGTATTTTCAACAAAACAGTTTGATATTCAACCAAATAGTTGAATTTTCTACTAAACAGAAGGTTTTTGAACCAAAAAGATCAATTTACTACTAAAAAAACGAATTTGAACCACATAGTTAAATGTTTATCGGAAAATGATTTTTGAAAAATAAAGAAATTAAAATAGAAACAACTGTACAAAAAATTAAAAAAAAAATTTTCTTTTAATGAAGCAACATTTAACAACATTTGAATGCTCTAATAGATAATTCAATAAGACATCTTTATAAATTTATTTCATCCCTTCATTTTTAGCATAACCTACACTATAATTATTCAAATCTATTGTCAAATTTTGTTAAATATTTCATTATTTAATTTATAAATTTTTGTATTATAGATGGAATGAATTGCACATTAATGTCTTAACCATACATTTTCAAATAAATGTAATTTATGAACTAATTGTCTGGCACACAGAAGAAACAAATATTGCCTTTTCCTATTTTTGACAAAAATTTTGAAAATTTTTCGCAACATGACCTCATATTTTTTTCAAGCTTTTAAAATTAAAGCTTAAAAAATGTTAATTGAAAAGCTCAATAATTTACGCTTATAAAATGGAAGCATTTTATATTTCTTAACTGAAAATTTTTTTATGGATAGCTTTCAAAATGCAAAATTTGAACTTGTGTACTTATAATTCGTAAATTTCCAAAATTATATAATTTTAAGCAATTTTACGCTAGAAAAATTAATTTATACATTAAAATTTGTTTTGAGATCTTTTTAAATATTCTCCTAAAAAATTTTTGTGAAAAAAGTAATTTAAAAATTCTCCAGGAATCTAATAATAATATTATTATCTTCGAACTCGAATTTTTCCTACATTTTTTTTTAAATGCTGCAAAAGTAAATAACTACTTTAAAATCATCCAGATTTTTTTTGGACTGTTTTGGAAATCTTATCAAATATTTTTTTTAAATTAATTTTTGAAACAAAAAAATTATTGTTAGTTTTTCTTGGAATTTTGCTACACATTTTTTATTCATTTAAAACCTTTTAACTTGCTTGAAAAGCTTATAAATTTTGTGTTCGAATTATTCAAAAATCTACATTGTGGATTGAGTGGCTTGAAATCTTTTCACGTTTTAAATTATTTTTGAATTTTTTCAAAACTTCTTGATATATTTGCAACTTGTTCGATTATTTTCCAAGTTAATAATTCAAAATAAAAAATCATTTTAAATTTTACCAGCAAACTTAAGAAATTTTTTTATTATCTTAATAGCTTCAAAGATCCTCGAAAAGCTTCATAGTTTTATTTCGAAACCATCAGAAATCTGAATTTAATTTTTTATTTTTCAAAATATTTTCCAGTTTTAAATTAAGTTTGAATTTTCTCAACGCTTGTCAATATCTCTTACATTGACTCAAATTTTTTTTTATTGATAACTGTTCAGTTGTTATTTATGCATTAAAGTCCATTAAACTCCTCTACATTAATTGAAAATTTGTTAAATAGAACAATTAAAATTGTAACGTTCAAATTATAAATTTAACACTCTAAAATATTACCGATTTAAGCCTTTCTATTTTAAATAGTTCAATTCAAAATTGTTTAGTTTTCAATATTCGATTTATAATTGCTAAATTATATGGAAAGTAAAATATTTCTGAAAATGAAAGAAAATGTCTTAATTGAAAATTTCAAATTAAATGGGTTAAAAATGGAATATTTCAGATTGAAACAATATTCTAATAGGATTTGAAATTCAATGAGAGCATCATTGTGACAATTGATACTATTTTTTGTACTATATCCTATCTTTCCATCAAACTCTTGTCAAAATAAATATCATAATATCAAGCATCACAATCTATAGTTCATCCGCGCTGCTTGGGAGCTTTTTTCAACAAATCCGATACAGTCCTCCCAAGGGACCTTCGTTTTGAGAATCGTTATTGTTGATCCAATCGAGCAGGTTTATCGCCAGTGGACCGGCACAAATTCGAAAGTGAAATTAATCCAGAGATAGGAACGCACGTATGCTTGACCGCGAAAGGGTTGTGAAAAGTACATGTATATATGCACATGTATTGACACATATATCACATAAAGCGATGTGTTCAATTGAAAGAGTATCTTTGGCTAGATCATTAATGGAATCTTCAAAACTAAAAGGCTGCGGTAGTTGCTGACGAAGGGATAAGTGATAGATAGGTTGGATAATTGCTTCACTTTACGAAAAACACGTTCGACCTCTTCTCCCTTGTTTCATCCACCCCTTTCCAAAGCTAGGATGTAGTTGCTATTGCGATTATAGGAATGGACTTTGTTCAAGATTTGATAATCGCTCAATTCATCCAGTAAAACGCTTCGAACTTTGGTATTGGCAGCAGTCTTCTTATTTTTTTTTAATTCTAGTCACGTGATCTCGCAAACATCCTTGTCGAAAACGTAAATTTACAAAAGTCCAGAAAGTTCAAAAGAACAAACTGTAACCAGCCATTAAAAGTTATATTCAATGATTCCTTATTAATAAAACCAACAAATTCTGTTCCTAATTTTTTGAGCCTATGTTTTGAAAATTAGACGTCAATCACCTATAAAAAAGTGTTCCGAACCTATTAAGACGTTGATTCAGTTGCTCAAATGTTCTTTTTCCTCAGCCTATTCCCAGCAGTTTTCAATAATATCCCCTTGCAATGGCCAGTAACAGCCCTAATGAACATAACTAATAATTAATAATGATAACTAATGACATTCCCTATCAACGAACCAGAACAATCTTCAGAAACGATCGAGACCAACCCTGCGCAACAAACAATAATATTAACTGGTAGCAGTTATTAACAATCCAGAATAACGGCCACTTAACATATGTTAGTGTCGACTAGCAACAAACCTCAGCAGCGGTCTCTAAGAACCCCTAGAAATGATCAATAAAAATCTCTAGAAATGGTACATAAGAACTCTAAGGAACAGCTGAAAATCTTTCCCAAATCTGGACAATAACACCTTCTAGAAACCAAAGCAAATAGCAACGGCCAGTAACATCCTCTGGTGAAGGTGAACAACCAACCGTAGTGACAGTCAAGAACAAAGCTCACTAACGACCAATACAACTCCGAACAAACGGTCAATCACAACCCTTTGGAACTGCTAATAACATCCCCTAGAAACAAACAATAACATCCCCTAGTAACAGTCAATAGACACCACTAGTAATGGCTAAAAACATTCCTTAGCAGTTGACAATAACGACTATCAGCAATTATTAGCACAACTTCTTAGAAAACGTGAACAACAACCCTTAGAAATTGCTAATAAGATCCTCTGGCAAAAACAAATAACATATTCTAAAAACGATCAAGAACAAAGAATTGTAACGATCAATATAACCCTTTGAAATTCCTGATAACTTCTCCTAGAAACCGACAATAACACCTCATCAACGGGCAATATAAGTCCCTAGCAACGACCAATGCAACTCTCTAGCAATTAACAATAACAGTCTTCAGCAATGGTCAACATCAATTCTTTGCAAAGCTGAATAACTTCCATCAGTAATGGTCGAAAAACCCCCTAGCAACCGCTATCAACATTCCTGAGTAATGGATAATAACAATCTTCAACAACATACAACATCAATTCTTCGCAAGGCTCAGTAACTTCCCCTAGTAATTGTAAATAACAAGCCCTAGCAACCGCTAATAACATTCCTTTTCTACGAAAAATATCAATCTTCAACAGCATACAACATCAATTATTCGCAAAGCTTAATAACTTCCCTTAGTAATGGTGAATAACAACCCCCAGAAAGCGCTAATAACATTCCTTAACAACCGACAATATCAGCCCTGAGCAACGACCAATAAAAACCCCTAGCAATGAGCAATAACGAACCACGATCAATACAAAGCCCTAGCAATAGACAATAACAACCTTTTTTGACAGTCAACATCAATTCTTCGCAACGCCTGATAAATTCCCCCATTAACGGCCAATAACAACTCCTAGATACCTCTAATAACATTCCTTAGCAACACGCAATAACAAGCATTAGTAACAGGTAACATGTAACGGACAATAACAAGCTTTAACAGCATACAATATCAATTCTTCACAAAGCTCAATATCTTGCCCTAGCAATGTTTATTAACTAACCCTAGTAACCGTTCATAACATTCATTAGCAACAAGCAAAATCAGCCCTGAACAACGACCAATAAAAAGCCCTAGAAATTAACAATAACGAGCGACGACCACTACAACCCCCTAGCAATGGACAATAACGACCTTTTTCGACAGTCAATATCAATTCTTCGCAACGCTTAATAAATTTCCCCAGTAATGGTCAATAACAACTTCTAGATACATCTAATAACATTCCTTAGCAACACGCAATAACAAGCAGTAGTAACAAGTAACAAGTAATGGACAATAACAAGCTTTAACAGCATACAACATTGATTCTTCGTGAAACTCAATAACTTGCCCTATTAATGTTCAATAAATACACCTAGCAACCGCTCATAACATTCCTTCGCAACGGAGAGTACCAGCCCTGAGCAACGACCAATGCAAACCTTTAGCAATGAACAATAACGAGCAACGACTAATACAACTCCCTAGAAATGGTCAATAACAATACTTAGGAACTGCTAATAACATCCATTAGAAACAAACAATAACATCCTCTAGTCACGGTCAATACCAACCACTAGGAATGAATAATAACATTCCTTAGCAATTGACAATAACGACCATCAGCAATTATTTGTACAACTGCTTAGAAAACGTGAACAACAACTCTTAGAAATTGCTAATAAGATCCTCTGGCAAAAACAACTAATATATTCTAACAACGGTCAAGAACAAAGCATTGTAACGATCAATATAAACCTCTGAAATCCATGATAACATCTCCTAGAAACCGACAATAACACCTCAGCAACGGGCAATATAAGTCCCTAGCAACGACCAATGCAACTCCCTAGCAATTAACAATAACATTCTTCAGCAATGGTCAACATCAATTCTTCGCAAAGCTAAATAACTTCCCTTAGTAACGGTCAATGACAACCTCTAGCAACCGCTATTAACATTTCTTAGCAACGAACAATAACAGTCTTCAACAGCAAACAACATCAATTCTTCGCAAGGCTCAGTAACTTCCCCTAGTAATAGTCAATAACATCCCCTAGCAACTGCTAATAACATTCCTTTCCAACGAAAAATATCAATCTCTAACAGCATACAACAACAATTCTTCGCAAAGCTTACTAACATCCCTTAGTAATGGTGAATAACAACCCCTAACTACCGCTCATAACATTCCTTAACAACGGACAATATTAGCCCTGAGCAACGACCAATACAAACCCCTAGCAATGAACAATAACGAGCCACGACCAATACCTATAATACCTATAATAATATAATATAATACCTATAATACCTATAATACCTAGCAATGTACAATAACAACCTTTTTCGACAGTCAAGATCAATTCTTCGCAACGGCTAATAAATCCCCCACTAACGGCCAATAACAACTCCTAGCTACCTCTAATAAAATTCCTCAGCAACACGCAATAACAAGCATTAGTAAGAAGTAACAAGTAACGGACAATATCAAGCTTTCACAGCATACAACATCAATCTTTCGCAAAGCTCAATATCTTGTCCTAGCAATGTTCAATAACTAACCTTAGTAACTGTTCATAAAATTCATTAGCAACGGACAATACCAGCCCTGAGCAACGAGCAATACAAAGCCTTAGCAATTAACAATAACGAGCAACGACCAATACAACTTCCTAGCAATGGACAATACCTACCTTTTTCGACAGTCAATATCAATTCTTCGCAACGCTAAATAACTTCCCCTATGTAATGGTCAATAACAACTTCTACATACCTCTGATAACATTCCTTAGCAACACGCAATAATTAGCATCAATAACAAGTAACGGACAATAAAAAACTTTAACAGCATACAAAGTCAATTCTTCGCAAAGCTTAAAAACTTCCCCTAGTAATGGTCAATAACAACCCCTTGCAACCGCTAATAACATTCCTTAGCAACGGACAATAACAATTTTCAACAGCATACAACATTATTTCTTCGCACCGCCTAATAACTCCCGCTAGTAACGGTCAATGCCTTAGCAATGCGCAATAACAACCATTAGTAACAAGTAATAACAAAACTTAGCGCCGTTTGATAAGGGGGAGTCTCAGGGATTTAAAGGCTATATTTTGGTAGAGGGTGTCCTGTCGTATAAGGTGTTCCCTCAGGACTGGTGAGATTTCAAGGGATAGGGTCAAGGGAATAAGGCTCAAGGATAGGAGATAAGGAGGTCCCCAAATATGGAAGATCTATCGAAGGATAAAAGCGGCCCCGAGGGATAGGGGGATCCAGAGATGAGTGAGATCTCGAAGGATAGAAGGGATTTTGTAAAATAAGAGCGATCAGGGGGATAAGGGATTCATAGGGATAGGTTGAATCCCATGGGACAATGAAGCTCCAAGAGATAGAACAGATTCCGAAAGATGAGGGCGCATTCGAGGAATAGCTAGGGTCCCGTGTGATCAGTTTGCTACCGAAAGACACGAGTTCCCGTGGGATAAGGATGTTCCGATAAAAAGTTGGGGTCCCCAGGGATAAAGGGATCCTGAAGAGTAATTTGGGTCCTAAGGGGTAAGGGGGGTGTCGAGGCACGTGTTGGATCCCCAAGCATAAGAGGACCTAGAAAAATAGAGGATCTCCAGGAATAGGTTGCGTCTCATGGGATGAGGGGCTTATCAAGGGATAGAAGATCCCGAAGGGTATGGGCGCACCCGAGGAACAGGTGGAATTGTGTGGGTTAAGGGCCGCGAGAAGAAGGTGGTCCAAGGGACAAATTAGGGCCTGTAATATTAGGGAGATCCCAAGGGATAAAAAGGTCCCGAAATGTATGAGCGGTCTCGAGAGATAGGTGGGGTTCCACGGGTTAAGGGGGGTCCCAAGGGATAGGTAGACCATTTCGGTATGGGGGCCTCGCAAGATAATAGGGTCCCAAGGGATTAGGGATATCTAGGGATGAGGGGAGTCTTAAGGGATGATTGGGGTCCCAAAGGATAGGTTGGGTCACGTGGTATAAGGGGAGTTAGATGGGGTAGCAGCGGTCCTGAAGTTATTGATCGTTTCTTGATAAAAGTGAAAATTTTAATTTTTAATTATATTTTACTTTTGGGAAATAATTCGGATTTTAAACGGCACCGACAATAAGATTTCTGAACATATTGAAAATGATTCAAAAATGGGTTTCATTTTAAAAGATTAATTCTCAGTTTTGAGGATTTCAAAATATGTTAAAAAAGAACTTTGAAGACATTATGACCATTTATTTCATTTTGCAGGATCTTAAGAATTCTTTAACTTTTCAAGATAATCAACAAATTTTCTTACGATACCTGGGAAAATTTCAAACGTTTTTTTTTTTGTTGTAAAAATTAATTTTAGGATGAAATTTAAAAAAGTTTTGAATGATTTCAAATAATTTTTTTTAATTTTGAAAAATAATGTTGATGATTTTAAAGAAAAAATTAAAAATTTTGCAAGGTTGAAAATTTTAGAAAAAAAATCGAATAAATTTGAAAGATATTTACAAGTTTTAAAATAACACCAGCATGATTTTGAACTTGAAAACAAAATTTTAATTTGAAAGAAAGTTTAGATTTTTCAAGATTTTGTACAAAAAATTCTTCAGTTTTTCTAAAATGTTTAAATATTTCAAGAGAGTAAAGACATTTTCTTACGGCTCTTGGAAAAACAGGTACCGAAACTCGAAGTTTCAATACAGACGCGATGAAGAATGATTTTTGATTTTGTAAAATTATTTTTTTCTAATTTAAAAAGATTTGTAATGATTTAAAACAAAAA
Organism: Andricus quercusramuli; assembly: GCA_932178445.1. NCBI lineage: Eukaryota > Metazoa > Arthropoda > Insecta > Hymenoptera > Cynipidae > Andricus > Andricus quercusramuli. The sequence goes on from CAKNXH010001767.1 coordinate 62,587, forward strand.
GCAAATATTTTGATTTTAATTTTTAATTTATTCCAAACCTCTACAAGTTGTAAAAATTTTTTCAACTAACTTTGTAGATTCTTTCTCGACTTATTTGAAATTTTCCAAATAAATAGTTATTCGAAATTCATATTTTGTGATAAAAATTATTTTTGTCGTCAAACCATAACTCAGTTGAAATTTAATTTTCTTTCTTAACTCAAAAACCTTTTTTGGTTAAAAATTCATCTATTTTGTTAAAAATTTGTCGTTTTGTTTTGAAAAGTCACTTTATTTATTAGAAATTTCATTTTCTTTTTTTGAAATTGCACCTGTATAGTTCAACATTAATTTGTCTTCCTTGAGGATTCAAATATATTGTTGAAATTTTATGTATTCTGTATAAAATTAGTTTTTCTGGCCGAGAACTAATTTTCCTTGCTGAAAATTAATCTTTTCAGTTAAATATTCATCAGCTTGCTTCAAAAATTAATCTATTCAATTGAAAATGTGAATATTCTGTTAAAAATTCATTTATTTTTAAAATAAATAGTTATTTGAAACTTTATTTTGCACGGAAAGTAATTTTCCCAGTATAAATGAAATTACTATTCATATAATTATTTGATGAAAACTGACGTAAAATTTTTCATTATTACATGAAAAGTGAGAAGAAAATTTCGAAATTTGTATTAATTTTTTTTTAAATACAAATTTTTGAGTAAATTCATAGACCATCCTGAAAATTTATAGAAGATTATATATTTGTTGAAACAAATTTGGGATATTTTATTCCAGAAAATTCTAGAACTGAGTCTAGAACATTCCAAGACATTCCATAATATTCTAGAAAAGTCCATAACTTCAAAAAACGTTATGAAACATTTCAACATTCGTATTCTAGAAAAGTCAAAAATGTTCTAAAATTTTTCCGAAAAAATCTAAATCTGATTCAGAAAAAGAATAAGTTCGTACAAACCTTTTAACTTTTATTCCAGAACATTCTAGAACCGGGTTCAGAAAATTTCAAAACATCCAATAATATTCTAGAAAAGTCCAAAACTTCCAGAAACATTTTGAAACATTTCAACATTCGTATTCTAGAAAAGTCAAAAATGTTCTAAAATTTTTTCTGAGAAATGTAAATCTGATTTAGAAACAGAATGACAGTTCTAAAACATTGAAGAACCGGGCTTAGAAAATTCCAAAACATTCCATAATAATCTAGAATAGTCCAGAGCTTCTAGAAGCATTCTAACCCGTTTCACCATTCGTACTGTAGAAAAGTAAAAAATGTTCTGAAATTTTTTCCGAAAAATGTAAATTTGATTCATAAACAGAATAAATTCTTAGAAACGTTTCATTCTAGAATATTCTAGAACCGGGCTTAGAACAGTCCAAAACATTCAAAAATATTTTTGAAACGTTCAGGACTTCCAGAAACATTCTAAAACTTTTAATCATTCGTATTCCAGAAAAGATAAAAATTTTCTAAAATTTTTTCCGAAAAAATGTCAATCTGAATCAGAAACAGTATAAATTCTTAGAAACTTTTACCTTTTATTCTAAAACATTCTAGAACCGGACTTAGAACATTCCAAAACATTCCATGATAATCTAGAAAAGTCCAGAACTTCTAGAAGCATTCTAAAAAGTTTCAACATTCGTATTGTAGAAAAGTCAAACATGTTCTGAAATTTTTTCCGAAGAATGTAAATTTAATTCATAAACAGAATAAATTCTTAGAAACTTTTCATTCTAGAATATTCTAGAACTGGGCTTAGAACATTTCAAAACATTCAAAAATATTTTTGAAACGTTCAGGACTTCCAAAAACATTCTATAACTTTTCAAGATTCGTATTTCAGAAAAGATGAAAATTTTCTAAAAATTTTTCCGAAAAAATGTAAATCTGATTCAGAAACAGAATAACTTCTGAGAAAACTTTTACCTTTCATTCCACAATATTCTAGAACCGGGCACAGAACATTCCATAATATTCTAGAAAAGTGCAGAACTTCCAAAAACATTTTAACGTTCGTATTTGGAAAAGTCAAAAATGTTCTCAAATTTTTTCCGAAAGATGTGAATCTGATTCAAAAACAGAATGAATTCTTAGAAACCTTTTATTCTAGAATATTCTAGATTTGGGCTTAGAACACTCCAAACATTCCATAATATTCTAGAAACATTCAGGACTGACAAAAAAATTCTAAAACTTTTCAGCATTCGTATTCCAGAAAAGATGAACATTTTCTAAAATTTTTTCCAAAAAAATGTACATCAGATTCACAAAAAGGAATGAATTCTCAGAAAAACCTTTTTCCTTCTATTCTAGAACATTCTAGAACCGGGCTCAGAACATTTCTAAACATTCCATAATATTCTTGAAAAGTCGAAAACTTTTAGAAGCATTCCAAAACGTCTCAACATTCGTATTCTAGAAAAGATAAAATTTTTCTAAAATGTTTTCCGATTTTTATGAAAATCTGATACAGAAACAGCATAAATTTTTAGAAACCTTTCACCGTTTATTCTAGAACATTCTAGAATCCGGGCTTAGAACATTCCAAAACATTCCCTAACACTCTAGAAAAGTCCAGAACTTCTAGAAGCATTCGAAAACGTTTCAACATTCGTATTCTAGAAAAGTCAGAAATATTCTGAATTTTTTTCCAAAAAATGTGAATCTGAATCATAAACAGTATAATTCTTAAAAACCTTCTATTCTAGAATACTCTACAAACGGGCTTAAACATTCCAAAATATTCTAGAAAATTCCAGAACTTCCAAAAACATTCTAAAACGTTTCAGCACTCGCATTCTAGAAAAATCAAAAATGTTCTAGAATTTTTTCTGGAAAAATCTGAGTCTGATTCTGAAACAGAATAAATTCCTAGAAACATTTAACCTTTTATTCCAGAATATTCTAGAACCAGGCTCAGGAAATTCCATAATATTCTAGAAAACTCCAGAACTCCTAGAAGCATTCTAAAATGTTTCAACTTTCGTATTCTAGAAAAGTCAAAATTGTTCTGAAATTTTTTCCGACAAAATTTTAATCTGATTCAGGAACGAAATAAATTCTGAAGAACCTTTTATCTTCCCCACTTTCTACTTAGTACCTTTTTTATGAAAATTGAAAATTATTATAAAAAATAGGAATAGTCGAATGCCTTCACAATCTTGATATCCTTGATCCCCATATATCTCTTCCCCTGGTATATATTTTAAAAATCTCAAACTGACCATCCTTATCTCTACTTTAAACACACACACACAGAAAATTCAGCTTTATTCCCTCGACACCTCGTGAGATTCTATGTACATTATTATTTTATTCTGAACACGCGTCACCCAACAGTTCCTATCACCAAATATAAAGTTTACTATACATACAATAGACTCACATTCTTTCTTCCATTCCCCTCTTTCTCCATCTTTAAAACAATTTTTTTTCCTGTTTTCAAGAAATTTCCTTTTTTTAGAATTAAATTTATTCCGAAAAAAAAATCTTGTCCTTTCGATCCGCTGGGATTCGAACGCCAGGTCAACTGATTGCCGGTCAGGTCCCCTAACCACTAAGCTACTAGAGAGATCGGTCAGGTGCTCTGAAAGTAGAAAACAAATTTTCTCCTTCAATTTTTATGCATTTCGCCCGGAAATTTCTTCAAATCAACAAAAATATGACTAAATTTTTTATGCTTTAAAAAAATGATATTTAGATGTGGCTCAAACCCCGTAATGGCAATTTTTTGTATTTAAGATTCGCAGGGTGAAAATTCATTTTCATTTTAAAATTCTTTGATTTTTCCTTGACCAATTTTTTATTTTCCGTAATCATTAACTTTCAAATACCAGCACTTTGATCTAGTTATATTTTTAACACAAAGTCTTCAATAAACGAAATAAAATAATATCACAGATACAAATTTGAAATTTTCAGATTTATTTATTTTTTTTAATCAAAAAAATGGTATCCACAAAATCATTGACTTGTCAACATAAAAACATGAATTTTCAAAAAAAAAGTGCAATAGTTGATATTTCTACCAATAAATACGAAATTTCGTTCAAAAAATGAATTTTAAAACTGTTGAACCTTTAAGCCAAAAGACGAGTTTTCTATGTAAATTTTGAATTTTCAATCAGAAAATATGAATTTTCAGGAAAAAAAATTGATTTCCAACAAAATTAGGTTAATTTTCAACCGTAGAGGCAACCTTCTTTAAAAATAAATTCCAAAAAAATATTTGAACTTTTAACCAAAGACATGAATTTTCAACTGAAAATAATGAATCTTCAATGAAAAAGTCATTTAAGCAAAATTTTTAACATTAAACAGTTGAATCCCCAAGCAAGCAAGATTAATTTTTAAACAAGCCGTTGTATTTTTATCAAAGAAAGATGAAATTTCTACTAAAACAGATGAATTTTTAAATTAAAAAAAAAAAACAAATTTGAAAAGGATTGACTATTTATTCAAAAAATATTTTAATTCGACTTTCCAACATTTAAATATGAGTTTTAAATAAGAAAAAATTGTTCTTCAAAGATACTTTAATTTTCAACAAAACAGTTGAATTTTTAAACAAAAAGAATTACTTTTTAACAAACTTATTAAATCTTCAACCAAATAGTTGCATTTTTATCCACGAAGGAAGAAATTTCTACTAAAACAGATGAATTTTCAAATCAAAAAATCAAACTTTAAAAAAATTTGAATTTTCATCAAAAAAATATTTTAGTTCGACTATTCAACATTGAAACATTATTTTTAAACAAGAAGTCAATTTTTTACGAAGATACTGATTTTTTAACCCAAAAAGACGAATTTTCAACAAAATAATTGAATTTCTAACGAAAAAGTAGTGATGCATTCGAGACGATTTCGAGAAAATTCGAGATTTTCTTCAAAAATGTAAAGATGAACTCAGATCTTCATGGAGATTGAGAATCTCGAATGAAAAATTTCAAGATCTTGAGTCGAGAATCTCGAAACTTTTTATTCGAGATTCTTGATCTCCATGAAATTTTTACTTAACCTGAACCTGTTTCAAGAAAATCTTGAATTTTTTCGAAATCAGAATTCGAAGTTTTCTTGAAACATGTTCAGGTGAACTCAAAACTTCATGGAGATCAAGAATCTCGAATACAAATTTTCGAGATTCTCGTCCCGAGATCTCGAATTTTTTTTTCGAGATTCTCAATCTCCATGAAGTTTTGAGTTCACCTGCACACGTTTCAAGAAAATCTCGAATTTTCTCGGAATCGTCTCAAATGCATCACTACCAAAAAGGATGAGTTTTAACCAAAATTATTGAATCTTCTACTAAATAGTTGTTTCTTCTTTTTCAAGAAAGATGAAATTTCTATTAAAAAAGATTATTTTTTTAATCTTTCAACACCAAAATATGAATTTTAAACAACAAGTAAATTTTCTCTGGAATAGTTGAATTTTCAACCTAATAATGAATTTTATAGCTAAAAAGATAATCTTCACGAGAAAAAATTTGCAAAAAAAGATGAATATGAATATAAATACAGGGCAAATAAATTACCAATAAAAATATCATTTCAGGGTGACCGCAAAACGTCATTTTGAAAATTCCCGAATTTTTCCCTGAATAATTTTTCATTTTCTCTGAACAATTAAAAATTAAATACCAAAATCGTAAACATGTAATAATTTATAATGATTTTTAGCAATTTTCTCTTATAATAGAGTTAGATAGCCGCGGTTTTATCAAAAATCTCTCATTTTAATTTCCAATTTTCAATCAGTCTGATGTCAGCCTCAATTAATTTTAATAAACATAAATGTTGAAATAATTTATCATTATTGTTAATAACATTATCTTAGAATAATACTAGAAAATGACAGTTTTTTCAAAAACTTTCCACTTTTTATCATATTTCAAACTATAGTGTTGTGAATAATTGATCAAAGTTAGTAAAATGGATTGTTTAAACAATTTATTATTATTTTTAATAATTCTTTATTTAAATAATGCTAGAAAGTTGCGGTTTTTTTATGAAATTTTCCATTATTCGTCTAGTTTTTACTGAGAGTGAGTTATTAATCAATTTAGTTGATCAAAGATAATTATTTAAACAAATTATTATTGTTTATAAGTACCTGCTTTTTCAATAATACTAGAGAGTTGCGGTTTCTTCCAAAAAATTTGACTTTTCACCCACTTTTTACATAGTAACGTAATAAATAATGCAAGTTAACAAACATGGTTGTTTAGACAATTTATAATTGTTTATAACTATCTTCTCTCAGGTAACTGCTGAAAAGTTACGGTTTTTTCTGGAATATATAACTTTTCTTAAATTTTCTTATGTTAAATTTTGTCGGTCTACTGGTCAAATAATTTTCTGATGAAACGAGAAAAAATCTGCCTCAGCCCGGATTTGAACCGGGAACCCCACTTTCCATGAGCGGAGCGTTAACCAATTACGCCACCGAGGCCAGCGCAGATAATTTCTCGTTTCTCCTACATTCACAGGATGACGTGAATCTACGTTTAATTATAACCTGTGGGTTTAGTGACTCACTCTGGTCCGAATAAATTTCACCGAATCTTGAATAATTCAATGTGAGATGTTATTTGGTCGACCAGGGTAATTAATTAATTTTCTGATGTTAAATTTGTCCGATCTACTGGTCAAATAATTTTCTGGTGAAACGAGAAAAAATCTGCCTCAGCCCGGATT